>CM022756.1:25921300-26128800 GCA_012411365.1 Ameiurus melas
TTATCCCATATTCAATGATCAAGTTAAACTCATACTGTAATGCGAGCCAATAAATTGATGTTCAACATGAAATGTTAACACAAAATATTACTAACCAAAAGGTTGAAAAGATGATGGTGCAGCTACTTTGTCTGCAAAAACACCAAGAAACAAAAAAACAGTCATAAAATTACCCAATATATATTTTCAACTTACGTATATAATGTTGTATTAAAGTAATAATTATTTATACAGCGATTCTGATCCACTAATTGATTGGCTGAGCCGTGTTCCAAGAGTGCTGAAATTTACTATAACCACACTAGGACGTTTCATTGTGTCTATCACCTATCACTCCACTCATCTGTATTCACCGCATACTGTACAATTCCACATCCTTATTTGAAAAAGTTACTACAGTGCTAACCTAATCAGCAGCCGACATGGCAAATGATATTTTAATCTAGAAGTTATATTCCTGAAAAGTATGAAAGCTGATCAGATGAAGATGAAAAGCAAGAAGGGACTCCAATTTTTACCAGAAGTACCTTTAACAGGAATGTACAAATCATGAGCTAGTTAGCAATTTCTTGTTTTATTACTCACTTCACAATGCATCATAAACAGGCACCAATAAACGAATGTATAAAGACAGTATCAATAAACGAATCTATTTAATTACCTTGGAAATTCCAAGAGTTTACCCCAAAGCACAGAAGTGGAAGTTGATATTTGTAAGAGAGAAAATAAACAGTATTAACATGCCTTCATTTAAGGATGCAACAGGCACAGGCTTTTCATCTTTCTCGACTTCATTTCCTGTTTCTTTGTAACTCTCTCCTGAAGGCTTTTCTTCTGAATTGTGATCAACTGATGCGCCTATAAACAAAGAAACAAAAGTCATAACTGATGCTGCCAAATTATAGACACCTTTAAAATTGTGTGTGTGTTCTTGACTGCACTGAAAAGTACCATCTGGTTAATAAAATAATATAAGGTAAACAGCTCTACTATCACCCCTTCCTGCCTCATGTATCCCCCACTGCACATGTGCAATGATGGTATAGGACAGTCATACAGTCACACTGAAATGTGATCATATAACTCATGCTTCAGCATGAGCATCTCATCATAGACTGTAGCGTCACAATAGGAGTATTACGCCATTTCTCTCCATAGAGGACACTCTGGTCCTTACCGAGTCCCTTCTCAGCTTGAGATTTAGTGTCGGACCCCGTAAACTGACCCAGAATGCAGCTGCATGCTTTATTTCAACCTCCACTCACATCCTACATCACCCATTGCTAGGCTTCCTCCATTGGTTTCTTATAGATCTCAACATCAAATTTAAATCTGCACTAAAGGGGCTTACTAAACCCTGCTCTAAATTGTGCTTCCTTTGGGCCACAAACACTCCAACCCTCAAGAAACAAGGTAGACATGCATCAGGACACTGCTCTGTATTGGCACACAGGCAGAGGAATGAACTTCTGTCGGATGCCACTGGCTGTCATCAAATGAAAATGGAAGACAGCCAGTCACTGTATGGGCACCCAAATGGTGGAATGAATTGTCAAATGAAGACTGAACACCTACCACATAAGCAAGCACTAGACCTACTCTCCACCTTGTGGAGCTTTTTCTAAAAATATTCAACATGCTGCATAAAATCAGTTGTTTGTTTTTCATCTTACCCCGAATGGTCACCAGGAGCATTACCATTCTGGCTTCAAAGTGGCTCACTCCAGAGAATCTGCCTTAGTGGTTGTTACTGAGAACCTAGATCAGCCAAACGGTCATCGGTCTGCTATGCTACCACTGCTATGCTGATGACACTTAACTCAGCAGTTGACTGTCAACTGTAGTTTTTCCTCTATGTGTGGAAGTGAGAGTAGCTGACTTGTTTCTGACCATGACTGTGCTGAAAAGTACCAATACATTTATTAAAATAAAAGTTAAAAAGCTCCACTCTCATACATTTCTTGTAACAGCCAACAAAGTGTTCTGAATTGATATTTATTATACACATTTCATATTTCAGTCAGTCACATGTTCGTATATTGAAATACAACAATCAGCCATAACATTAAAACCCCCTTGTGCTGCCAAAACAGCTCTGACATATCAAGGCCTGGACTCCACAAAATCTCTGAAGGTGTGCTGTGGTATCTGGCAACAAGACGTTAGCAGCAGATCCTTTAAGTCCTGCAAGTTGTGAGGTGTGGCCTTCATGGATCAGACTTTTTGTCCAGCACATCCCACAGATGCTCGATCGGATTCAGATCTGGGGAAGTTGGAGGCTGAATCAACACAACACTTTTTGTCATGTTCCTCAAACCATTCCTGAACAATTTTTGCAGTTTGTCAGGGCGCATTATCCTGCTGAAAGAGGCCACTGCCATTAAATAATATCGTCACCATGAAGGGGTGTTCTTGGTCTGTAACAATGTTTAGATAGGTGGTACGTGTCAAAGTAACATCCCCATGATTGCCAGGACCCACAGTTTCCCCAACAGAACATTGTCCAGAGCATCATACTTCCTCTGCCGGCTTGATTTCTACCCATAGTGCATCTTGATACCATCTCTTCCCCAAGTAAACGACATGCATGCATACGGCCATCCACATGGTGTAAAAGAAAATGTGATTTATCGGAACCGGCCATCTTCCATCGCTCCATGGTCCAGTTCTGATGCTCAAATGCCCAATGTACATGCTTTCAGTTCTGTACGCGGGTCAGCATGGGTACTCGTATAGTCCCATATACAGCGAGCTGCGATGATACCTTTGATTCTGTTACCTTTCGATCATAGCCAGCATGAACTTTTTAAGCAAGTTGTGCTATAGTCGCTCTTCCATGGGATCAGACCAGATGGGCTAGCCTTCGTTCCCCACATGTATAAATGAGACTTGAGCGCCCATGACCCTGTCGGTGATTCAACAGTTGTCTTTATTGTGAGGTACTAACCACTGCATATCGACAGCACCCCCCAAGACCAGCCGTTTTGGAGTTGCTCTGACCCAGCCATCTAGCCATCACAATTTGGCCCTTGCCAAAGTCCTTACGCTTGCCCATTTTCCGGCTTGTGAACTGACTGTTCACTTGCTTCCTAATATATCCCACCTCTTGCCAGGTGCCACTGTAATGACAATCAATGATATTCACTTCACCTACCGGTTTTAATGTTTTGGCTGGTCAGGGTTTGATTATATAAGTTACCCATGACAACCATATTTTATTCTAATATACAACAGATAATCTCAGTGTTAACAGTAGTCGAAGGAATTGTGATGCTTTATTCTTGTTGTGATCTTACCTGCTGATTTGGTGGGCTCTTCCTTTTTTTCAGAGACAATTTTCTCCTTTAGCCCTGAATGATGTGAGAGAATCAAAAACTAAACCTTACCTACATATTACTTATTATGGCACAGACAATCAATAAGCAAACAAAAACATTTCCCCCATGCTGCTTATGTAGACATTCACAAATTAAGCCGGGTTCACACTGTACGATTTTGGCCTTGATTTGGTCGTCGGAGACAAATTTTTGAGACTCCCAAAAGATCCTACATAAGATTCCTAATCCTAGGCCAAAATCGGTAGTCTCTGATCGCTAGTTTGACACGTTCCCCGATAGCCAATTAATGGCCGCTGCGAACAAATTTTTACTCTGACTAAATTCTGTAAGAAGATTTGAGTCACTGTCCTGTAGTGTGGCTTCTCCGTACGAGTCTTCTTGCGTGCATCCGTTTTTCGCGTCTTAACATTCTCACATTCTTGACAGTCTGACAACTGAGATCCTACAATGCCGTTTACAGCGGGGATCATGTTCATACAGTCCGACAAGCAACAGCCACAATGGAGTATTAAAAATCACAGTGTGCACCCGGCTTTACCAGAGACACACAGACACACACACCTGCATGATTGATCAGGGTGCTACCTAGTTACTAGAGTTTCATTGCTTTTTTTTTTAATAAGTCAACACCTTTCTCCACACAAACATTACACCAAACAAATAAATAAATATACAAGTCTGAGCATGTATATTCAAGTTTCTAAAATACATTTTTAACAGAGAGCGGTATTCACATTTAATAGGAACAACAATCAGATGTATTTCTGACCAAAAACAATTTCATAATTACCTTCTATAATATACCCATGTAATATACATTTATGTATAAACACTACAATTGTTCACTTAAACATTGTTTTTATCTAATTGGCAGTGTAATATTTTACAAAAAAAAAGAAAAAAAAAAGATGGTGTGTTTTTAACTTAATGTTTATGTTTTTTCCACCCTAGACTATTTCAGTGAGGCTATTTACAGCTGTCTCGATTTTTAAGAAAGGTTGTGTGAAATTATGTTGACCATGTGTAGAACCATTATGCTATTTCTAGCCTCCTTACTAGACATAAAGACAAAGTCAAATGCGTCTTGTTCACATAATTTCAAATTAGACAACTTGCCCCTTGAACACACTGAGAACTACACATACCTCAGTATAAACAACAACACAAGAAACGTCAAATAAGGCTGTGAACGACCTGATAGAAAAGAAAAAAAAAAAAAAAAAAAAAACCCAAGAGGTTTTTAGCGCTATTAAGAAAAATATCAGAATCTGGCTAAAAATAATGCAGTTGGTTCTAGAAGCCATTGCGCTTTACAGATGTGAGGTCTGGGGTCCACTTACAAACCAAGAGTTCAGTAAATGGGACAAACGCCCCAAAAATATACCACGAGTACAACGAAAAACTTCAAATAATGCCTGCAGAGCAGAATTACGACTGTAGCCGCTAGGAATTAAAAAATAAATAAAAAAAGTGTGATACAGAGCTCCTCCATCACAAAGCACTCAGATACCAAGAGCTAACCCCAGAGGGAAACCTCCTCATCAAGCTGGTCTTACAGTTGACTTTACGAATCAAAACATGTCCAGTCAAACCGCAGACTAAATCCCCGTACAGATTAGGGATGGGTGATATTTTATTCTTTGCGATACACCGGTAGAAATTCTCCCCACAATAAGAATTAGTCTTCCTGTGATAACGATAAAGCCTAGTTGATGACGCATTTCTTTGTGCGACCCGTTCGCAGCTCAAGTGCAGAGCGAAAACAAGTACCACGGAATTCGGACGTGAAGCTGAGGAGGAGTTTATCACTAAACGAGGAGATACCTCTACAATCTGGATCTGGTTTAGTTACAGAAAATCTGTTTTACTTTTAGATCAGTGTTTGTGTTTCTGAGGCTCTCAAGATCACAGCTATCACTTGTAGCCAAAAACAGTGGTGCACAGTAGTATATTTATACTGTGATATCGTTATCGCAATAAATACCAGAAAATATCATGATATAGTTTTAAGCCCATATCGCCCTTCCCTAATGCAGATCAAAAATCAAATTATTAAAACACACAAAAAAAAAAATATATCAAACACTGGACAGAAGCAACAGCTCAACAAAGTACATTAGAATGCTGTTATCTGTCCCTAACAGAGAATATAAATTGGGAGAATACCCGAGCACAGTGATCGACCGTAAACTAAGAAAAGTCCTGACTCAGTGAACAGACTTGGCCATAGAGACCTGGCTACCAACACAAGACTGCACACTAAATGAAGTGGACACAGAACTTCACTTTTTAACAACATGTCCGAATTATTAAATTAACTAAACATTTTTCTCCGTTTCACAACCCATGAAAAATACTTCGATCTGATGCCAATGAAGAACAAACTCCCACACCTGCTAGGAGAACCCTCAGCAAGCTCAAACCAGGCTGCCCAGTGTGTGAAATCATGTCGCGAAAAAAAAGAGTAACCAGTGGAACAGGACCACGATCCGCACCATAATACCAACGCTGTAAACAAATCACCGTGTAGTTTCTCCTTCGTCGTCTTTTATCGGTATTGTTTTATCCAACTTTTGTTTTTAATTGCGTGTAAATGTGCATGTCTGTAATTTAATATTAGCAATGCTTTGCAATGTAAAGCCTTCAACCATGCCAATAAAGCTGCATAAAATATGTCATAGAAAACATGTCAGCTGTTAAAAAAGGGGGGGCATCTGAGAGCATCAGTATGAGAACCAATATTGTATTCAAATCCATTATATAAACTGCTTCACTTCTACAGAATTGAAATAGACCACAAAAGTTTCTCATTAGCAATTAAGCACATTCTGAGTATACATTTTAAATAGGCATAAATCAAGAAAACAACTTTTAACAGCTAATATCACTACCAAACATTCGATCAAGAACGTTTAATTCTACTTTTTATATAACACAAATGTAATATACGTTATACATATGCTCTTTATCCAGGTATTATCATAAATATGCATCAAAAACTCCACTAAACTCCACTAGGCTAATGTTCCTGTACTTTGGACCAATCAAAGCCGAGTATGAGAAGATCAACCTCCGAGACCTGAACATGTGATCTACACTGCGTTAGGTTGAAGTGTGCAGTGTATTCAATCAAAGATAAACTCAGACCAGTCCAGACTGAGCGGACCTCATCGCATTAGGTATTTCTCATGTCCCGCGTGTTTTAATCAGGTTACCAAACATTACATTCTTATACATTCCATTTAACTGGGCATTTTTTTGCTTTTCCAGACTGAAGATTTCAGGAGACCTTTGGTAGATGTTTCCCCCTTCTTGTGATCTGTAGTTTCTCCAGACGCTTCCTTCTTAGATTCCGATTGTTTAGACTTCTCACTTTCTCTTTTTGCCATTTCTTTGCCCTTGCCTGGAACACCTTTCACGAGGTGTTGCTCTGCTGCTTTTTCTTTTCCCACTTTTTCCAATGTTTCTGTCCCGGCCGTTTGTTTTGCCGTCTTTTCTTGAGCTAATCTTTCTTTACCCAGTCTTACTTGTTCAGCTTTCTCTTTCGCTAGCCTTTCCTTTTCCGCTTTCTCTTTCGCCAGCCTTTCCTTTTCCGCTTTCTCTTTCGCCAGCCTTTCCTTTTCCGCTTTCTCTTTCGCCAGCCTTTCCTTTTCTGCTCGCTCTTTTTCTGCTTTCTCTTTCGCTAGCCTTTCCTTTTCCGCTTTCTCTTTCGCCAGCCTTTCCTTTTCCACTTTCTCCTTTTCTGCTTTCTCTTTCGCCAGCCTTTCCTTTTCCGCTTTCTCTTTTTCTGCTTTCTCTTTCGCCAGCCTTTCCTTTTCCGCTTTCTCTTTCGCCAGCCTTTCCTTCTCCGCTCTCTCTTTTTCGGCTTGCTCTTTCGCCAGCCTTTCCTTTTTCGCTCTCTCCTTTTCGGCTTGCTCTTTGGCCAGCCTTTCCTTCTCTACTCTCTCTTTTTCGGCTTGCTCTTTGGCCAGCCTTTCCTTCTCTACTCTCTCTTTTTCGGCTTGCTCTTTTGCTAGCCTTTCCTTTTCTGTTCTCTCTTTCTCTAGCCTTTCCTTTTCTGCTTTCTCTTTCGCTAGCCTTTCCTTCTCTGCCTTCTCTTTGGCTAGCCTTTCCTTCTCTGCCTTCTCTTTGGCTAGCCTTTCCTTCTCTGCTCTCTCCTTTTCAGCTTTCTCTTTTGCTAGCCTTTCCTTTTCTGCCTTCTCTTTCTCTAGCCTTTCCTTCTCTGCCTTCTCTTTGGCTAGCCTTTCCTTCTCTGCCTTCTCTTTGGCTAGCCTTTCCTTCTCTGCCTTCTCTTTGGCTAGCCTTTCCTTCTCTGCCTTCTCTTTGGCTAGCCTTTCCTTCTCTGCTCTCTCCTTTTCAGCTTTCTCTTTTGCTAGCCTTTCCTTTTCTGCCTTCTCTTTCTCTAGCCTTTCCTTCTCTGCCTTCTCTTTGGCTAGCTTTTCCTTCTCTGCCTTCTCTTTGGCTAGCCTTTCCTTCTCTGCTCTCTCCTTTTCAGCTTTCTCTTTTGCTAGCCTTTCCCTTTCTGCCTTCTCTTTCTCTAGCCTTTCCTTTTCTGCTTTCTCTTTTGCTAGCCTTTCCTTCTCTGCCTTCTCTTTTGCTAGCCTTTCCTTCTCTGCCTTCTCTTTGGCTAGCCTTTCCTTCTCTGCTCTCTCCTTTTCAGCTTTCTCTTTTGCTAGCCTTTCCTTTTCTGCCTTCTCTTTCGCTAGCCTTTCCTTTTCTGCCTTCTCTTTCGCTAGCCTTTCCTTTTCTGCCTTCTCTTTCGCTAGCCTTTCCTTTTCTGTTCTCTCTTTCTCTAGCCTTTCCTTTTCTGCTTTCTCTTTTGCTAGCCTTTCCTTTTCTGCTCTCTCTTTTTCAGCTTTTTCTTTTGCCAATCTTTCCTTTTCTGCTCTCTCTTTAGCTACCTTTTCCTTCTCTGCCTTTTCTTTTTCTGCCTTTTCTACTCTCTCCTTCTCTGCTTGCTCTCTTGCTAGCCTGTCTTTTTCTGCTTGTTCTTTTCTTAGCCTTTCCTTTTCAGCTTGCTCTTTAGCCAGCCTTTCCTTTTCTGCTTTGTCTTTAATTAGCTTTTCCTTTTCAGCCTTTTCCTTAGCAAGCCTTTCTTGCTCAGCTCTCGCACTCTCTGCCTTCTCTTTGGTTAATCTCTTTTCATGCTCTTTTCTTGCCTTATCTTCAAGTAGTTTAGCCTCAGCTTCCTCTTTGGCTTTTTTGGCAGAAAGGATGGCTTTTCTCTCTTCTTCCTCTTGGGCCAGGATGCTTCGGACCTCAGCCAGTGCTAGCTTAGCAATCTTTTTTGCCTCGATCTTCTCATGGATCATCCGAAGCTGCTCCTTCAGAGCTGCCTTCAGTTTGTGCCCAATTTGTCTGGTAGAATGCTCTAGATGAGGATGACCAAAAGTGTTCAGTTTGGTTGATATGATCAAATCTATCTCTTGCCATGCAAAAATGTAGTTCATGCCTGTGATAAGCTTGTGCAACATAATGTTATTTTTCTTTCGCAACCAAACACTACCCCAATATTTAATGACTAGTGCACTGTGTTCTGACACCTTTCTATCAGAGCCAGCATGAACTTTTTCAGCAATTTGTGCTACAGTAGCTCTTCTGTGGGCTCGGACCAGATGGGCTAGCCTTATCTCCCTACCTGCATCAATGGGCCTTGGGTGCCCCTGACTCTGTTGGCAGTTCACTGGCTGTCCTTCCTTGGACCGCATTGGTAGGTACTAACCACTGGATACCGGGAACACCCCACAAGACCTGCTGTTTTGGAGATGCTCCGACCCAGCCCTCACAATCCGGCCCTTATTAAAGTGGCTCAGATCCTTACGCTTGCCCATTTTTCCTCTTTCCAACACATCAACTTCGACAACTGACTGTTCACTTTCTGCCTAATATTGACAGGTGCCATTGCAAAGAGATAATAAATGTTATTCACGTCAGTGGTTTTAAATGTTATGGCTGATTGGTGTATGGTTTAATAAGATGAGTTGCTTCAGTAATTGGACAGAGTCACAGATGAAAAAGCAGAAATTAATTTTAATGGCCTACTTTATGGATACTGAAATGCCACTCACAAATGTAACTGGATAATCACCAGGGCTATGATAATAACCAGAATACCTTCTTGTGAACATGTGCTGAATGACTGGAGTCTATCTGTCACCAGTGACATGGACACCACCATCTCTTTCCTTCTTTTAATTGCTCGCAAATTTTAGTTACCGCAGATGTGTCTCAATTTATACCATGCAATGAAAGAGGTGCATATATTAAACCACCTGCACAGCTTTGCCACTAAGTAAGCGATCAGTAACCAAAAAAAAAAAGTGCTGAGGACAAAGTGTTCCAGGGCTCATGTGGTAACTCCACCAGAAATACTTTCTAGATGATTCACTCATTACCCAGCTATTTTTAAAAGGCAAACTACAAGCAGGAAAGAATCGATATTGCACAAGCCTACATTGTGAACATTAATAATTAGTGAGCACGTCAAGCTTGTGTAGTCAGTAGAAGTCAGGAAACACTCGTCACATTCACAGAGCCATTTAGCTCTGTTATCATTATCATTAATATCCACAATACATACACATTCCATGTCAAGTGTTATGCCACTCTCTGTTGACAACAGAGACATCTTTGTATTAGTTATTTGTTCAGACACAGTTTGACTCCATTCTTAAGGCTATAATAAATAAATAAAATCACATGCTGCATTAAATAGTCCCATTCCTGAAAATCTAGCTTCCTTCAGAATCCACTTCTAATCCAGCAGCAGGTTTGAACTTTACCTTCGGTCAGGCTTGGAGAGTACCGGAATACATGTTACGGTGTTATGTAATCAGGATACAAAAAAAAACCTCAACTGTAAACTGTTAGAGTTATATCAAAAAGCAAAGATTACAGGTACATTTTGTAAAAAATTGGAATGCTATGAGGATTACAATTTTTTCATTTAAAACCAAATAACTGTCTTTTGACATAATAATACAGACAGCTGCTTGATTATAGTTGTGGTTCTCTCTCGCCAGTCGTGACTCACATGAGCAACATCCTGGTGCATGCGCAAATTAATTTGGTAGAAATGAACACAAATTCGGTGTTCTCTGAAATCCTTTTGCTAGGGTGACCATACATCCTCTTGGCCGGGATTACTAAATTTGAGAAACTGTCCAAGATTCAGCTTTAGTTTCATTATGATGTGCTTATGGTCCAATACTGCATCATGTGTGCGCATGTTTGCATTGCTTTAACCCCTCTCTGTAATTCCCGCCTTCTCGCACAATGACTGGTCGATTGTAAAAGGCCTGTGGCAACTATTGGCCAAATTCCTGCCTCTCAACCACTAGCCTACTCTCAGCGAGCGTGTGAAAGTGAAGCGCTGGTGTGATCAGCATCAAACAGTTGCGTGAAAATAGCAGCAAAGGACAGCTGTCTTGAGTCGAAACAATGCCCATAAAAGGTCATTTTTAATTTCATTTTGTCACATTTCTTCGTATTACATGGTCATTCGAATGCATAAATGATGGCAGAAGGTTCACTCGTGGCAGCTGATATTTTATCCCATGGACATTCAAAAGAATGTAGGAATTTATATACATATACACACACATTTTATATATTATATATATATATATATAAATATAAATAAATAAATAATGTGTGTGTGTGATGCTAATAGTGATAAGTGTCTTCTTCAGTGTATTAAAATTTGCATTCATTTTGAACGCTATTAGTACACGAAAAAAAGTGTCCTCTGTTTGGAAAACCAGAATATGATCACCCTACCTTCTGTGATGTAATGTTACTTGAATCAGGGACAATGATCTTTTCTATATGTATTTTCTTAAAACAAGTCCAAACATAGAACATGTTTCTAAGCTCTAAACAAAAGTATTTTAAAGCACATTGCTTTTCTCTTGACTTTATTTACATACGTGACCTTGAAGTAATCCAAAAGTAATCAGATTACATTACTTTCATATAATGATACCTGGATTAAGTTAATGAAGTAATTTGTAACTGAACACATTTTTAAAGTAACCCTCCCAACCCTGCCCTCTGTAGGAAGATACATCTCCAGGAACACACTAATCTTCTTTCCGACCTACAGTTCAATACAACAACAAACCAAACTCCACAAATAAGTCAGCACAACCCATGCTAAATACCTTTAATTTTCTTAAGCACCTCTTCTTTATTCTTCTCAGCTGCAGTGATAGTGGGACAGTAACATTAGTAACATTAGCGAGTTTCATGTCACAGGTTTTAATGTTATTTTACATGAATGCTCAGGAAATGAACAGCATGCATTTGTATCCCACTGCAATTATAAGCTGAAATGCAACTTACTTGGTACATACAGATGGGTGAGAGATTAAAGGAAATGACCTCAAATTACAGGGAATTACAACAAGTCGAAGATAAATGCTATGAAGCAAATAGCAAATGAAGCATACACTGCCTGTAAATATTTATGACGCATATTATTCCAACATAGTCGGCAATATCCATCCCGTTTAAACAAACATTCTTTTCTTGCTGGAACTGAGATGAGTCAGTCATTTGCCTTTGGTTGTAACTGAATCACATGTCTTTTCTTTAGGTTATAGAAAGCAGACTGTATGATTGGCTGGCATCAAGGCAAGAAGACACACTGCAGTATGATCCACCAACCCAAGCATGGTTAATATTAGTATTAGAGGTAACAACACTACCATTAGCATGCACATTTGGGAACCTTGTCAGTTCTTGATTTCAATGGAAGTTGAAAAATCTATGCAGCCATGACTGGGATAACACAAATTACACTAACAAGGAGCAATCAAAATTTTTCACCTGTAAAAACACACCTAGCAATTTCAACAGTGAGACTCCTTCATGCCAACCTGAACTCACACACACAGGCCACTTCTAAAATCCCAATGAAGCTTGAAGCTTACAAGCAGTTCTAATAAGCCTGAGCTACAAGACACAAAGAGCCACAACAACCATAAAAATACCTTTCCTTAAATACCTTTGCTTGTGTTCTTTATTTTAGTGGTCTCAAAAGTATTCTCTGATTCTGAAGAAGAAAAAAAATGTTATTAGAAATGTAAATATCTGATTAAACATAGGAAAGGAAACCATTTCCCTCAGTTTTTTTTTAATAAACCGTTTAAAAGGTCAAGTATAGGTCTCATTTTATTTGCACAAACATTGACTAACATTAATGTTTCTTTGTCAGACATGAAGTCATCATATAAAACCAGTTGTAGCATGTGAAACCACACACCTACACTAAAGGTTGACTGATGGATCGGTTTTGCAGATTAAATGGCACTGATAACTGATTGATGGAACCATCGGGTCATCGGCAACAATCCACACAGTTTTTCCCGGTTGTGTCCATGGGAGCAGCTGAGAAGAGTCCGCCGTCATCATAAATCATGAGAGTGGCCTCTAGAGGCGAAATAAAACCCCATCACTGACAACTTTTGTTGTGTGATATGAAGTGTTTTTAATTCATTTTGGAGGTCTTTTTTTTATTTGTTATTTTGAGTGTTACTTTTTGGTTCAGTTTGGATGTATACCTTATGTTCTTTACTATTTAATAGTTAATATATTAATATTTATAGAGTTATGTCATGAAAAAAAATTACAGTACATTTTCATGGTACAGTCAGTACTGTTTATTTTTGTAATAAAAGGTAATAAAGTGATAGATTTACTTTGAGTGTTATGGTTTAATTCAGTATCGGTTGATTAATCAGTTATTGGTAGATAGTGCCAAACTTGGTTATTGGGAAAATCCACTATTAGTCGACATCTAACACACGCCCACAATCTCCACTATGGAGACCGCTCAAAGATTGAAAGCAGTGAGGTATGTACAATAATGAGACTTGCTGTTCTCCCACTCACTTCTCAAAATGGTTGTTGATGTAAATTATATAAATTTATTTATAGAAAGCTACAATCATGGCATCGTGGCATATTCAAGCACAGTGAGGCAGTCGCTAGCTCAGTGTTCAGGTTCCTGCTCTCTTTTGATGAACTTTTCAGTTTCTTTCTAATGAGCACCTGATGAAGACAGTACAAGGAGCAAGATGTACAAACCTACAGAAAAACACCTTCTGGATTCATGCACATAGACAAGTCAACACTGCATGCAGGAGCAGCCGAAACTCATTTTCCTACCCGAGAATAAACATCTGCTCCATCTGGATGGATGCGAGAAGAAAGGTGTGTTCAGCGACTCGTTATTGTTAAAATATAAACCAACGATGCTATAACGTAGTAAACTGATTGTGTGAGGACACTCAAATCACACAACAGATGCCCTTCATGTCATTTTTGTGGGTTAGTGCTTTTGGGTTTTTGTCATTTTAAAATCATTAACAAGATTTTTTTTTTAAAAGATAAATTCACGAGGCACAAACGAAATGAATATTATACAAGCCTAGCTTGTGAACATTCAGCATTAGTGAACACTTCAAACCAGTGAAAATGAACACAATATTCAATGTCAGGGTAACATCTCTCACTGTTGCATACTGAAAGATGTCTCTTGTCTTACTGTCTGCGATCAAGCTGGATAGCAGGCAGAACAACTGCAGTACAACATCGTCAACCATCTTGTTTGTTTTGAGCGGAATGGATAAAAAAAAAAAAAGTCAATGTTTTTGAATATTTCTGTTTTTTCAGTCCACATTACAATTGCTAGACAGAAGGCCAAAACAAAGAAAAAAAAAGAAGCATTTTCTAATTTATCCAGATTAATGTGGACGTAGGCTCAGACACATTTCATTTAGGAATTTAATTTAGCACAACTATCAATTTCACAGACTATGTTTACATGGACAGCAATAATCTAATTACTGCCCTTATTCTGAATAAGACAATATTCTGATTAAGGTGTTTACATGAGCTGCTTTTAGAATTACTTTCATGTTCCCGTTTGCTACTTTGTTTACTGCTGATGCTGCACGCAGCCATGTTGATTTGGCATCACTTCCTGAACTCCAGGCTGAGGAGACATCCAGAGCTCCAGAGAAGGAATAGTGACTTCAGGGGGACATTTTCTTTGGTTCTGTTGGTTGGAGGTTACAACCTTCAGTCGAATGCAGCATATGAGGTAATACCCGCAAATGGACAACAAGCAAATCCTTAAAATGTTGTCTTTAGAAAGTGAAAGCAGGGTTTTTTTTTCCTTTTTTCACTTTCTGAAGGTATTTGAATATAACCACAACAGCACTATTAGAAAAAATGTATAAATAACAAAACGCTAATATGGGGGGCATGGTGACTTAGCGGTTAGCACATTTGCCTCAGACCTCTGGGGGTCGAGGGTTCGAATCCCACCTCCACCCTGTGTGCACGGAGCCTACAGGTTCTCCCCGTGCTTCAGGGGTTTGTGTGTATGTGCCCTGCGACATTTCGCCACCCTGTCCAGGGTGTCCCCGCCTCGTGCCCAAAGTTCCCTCCCTGGATAGGCTCCAGGCTCCAGTGATCACACACACACACACACACGGAAAAGAATAATCTGGAACAGTCCATGCAAGGTCATATTTAACCTGACATGAATCAGCAAAACAGGGACATGACATGTCTTTCACCATGTGCCAAACACACAAAGATCGAGCTCTGTGGCAAGCTTCTTTGACCATTTCAGACTCAGAAGGCAAGCATAGCAGCACATTCCTCACAAGACGAGCACATTCAAAACGGTCTCTGAACTTCTTTCGAGTCAGGCTATAGGACGGCAGCTCAAGTTACAGGACTAACGCCCTCTAACTTCATGACATACCAGTGACCCTTTCCTTCTCCTTCATAACACTCTCTCCATCGCCTCCACCCTCACATGGCATCAGCACATCACACAGAAACACCAGGAAGCTTTTTAACAAATCAGAACTGCCATCTGCTAAAGCATCACCACGCTCTCTGTGAGCAGAGACAAGGCCCTTACAAAAGTCAGCCAAGCCTATGAAGCAGGAAGAGCACAGTGAGTTAGAGTAAGGAATGTACCAGAAAAAACAAACAAACAAACAAAAATTAATAAATAAATAAAACAAGCAAGCACATACTTAGCTGTAGTTAATTACATTACTCATTCTAGATTGCAGGGTGTGATTGTATTGGCTTTACGACGTAGCGTTGAGTAAAGTCAATGTCGTGTTTAGATTGAACTGAAATATCAGCGTTCACCCGGAGCGTTTTGCTGGGATTTTTTCCCTAGTGCGGTGTGCTAGAAGACGAAAGCCATGTGTCATTACAATTAGCTGCCTATTTTAGCAAAGATGCTAATATTCTGGCTACTGTACGTTCGGGTTTCAGCTTGTTGCAGCCAATCACATGTATTTATGTAAATTATTCACTACGAGGCAGCTTTATGAATCACGTACTGTGTTCACGCTGTGTCGGATTTACCGTAATTACTAGACGACAACCCGAATGTTCTACTCGGAGCTGTTCACATCCCCAGACTCGGAATTATGCGTTTCTACGCTCCGAGATGAATCTGTGCGAGATGTTGAGAACTGCAAACGACATGCATAGGTCTTTCGTTTATTTTCACGTTAATCTTGCATTATTAAGACATTAATAATATGATCATTAATGATAGGAATTATTAGACAGAAATATGAGATAACTACATGACTACATTCGCAGTGCTCGCGCAGTGGTCAGGTGGTACAAGTCAGAGCTCTCAGAAAAGTCCTAGTTTCCAAGTTGTAATTACGAGCTCTACGAGGATGTGAATACGGAATATTATGACACTACAGTCTTTCAGAGATATACAACCTTTCTGGGTTGATTTGTAAAGTGACGACATGGGTTATTATAAAGAGAGAAAAAAAAAAAAAGAGACAAAAAAGGCGACCGTGAAAACAGGATGGACAGAATTATGGGTTTATTGTCCAATGCCAGTTTAAAACTTATCTCTGGCTCTAAGAGTGGCAAGTGCCACTCTATTAAGATGTTAACAAATATTAATTTATATCCATGATCTACTCACTAATACGTAACAAGTCATCGTCATTGAGTAATGCTTATCTGGACCTTTGTAAGCGAGAAATTTAAACTGCATTTTAATACCCTACATACTGTATAGTCCATAATGAGACAGGTGGACCTACATAAAGTCAGCCAAACACAGCTTTAATGAGATCTTCAGAAACATTTATTTGCCTTAATGGCTTTCTATGGAAAGAAATGGGTTAAAAAGGGTGTTCTACTGAAAGGCAACAATTAATGAATCTGTAGGTTTTCAATCCAGTCTTTAACTCTGTTTACATGCTCGTCCGGTTCTAGCTCACTACAGACCTGAACCAGTTAAGAAGAGTTCAGACAGGACTGAACTGAAAATGAATTTGTTATATATTTCTCCAGTCTACACAATGTTCATAAGCTTCATTTAGATACAGATATTAAATACGGTGCAGCATCAAGCAGACAGAGTTTCATATCCTTTATATAAACGTTTAGAACTACAGGCTGGGAATTAAGGATCTTATTCAATCATGCAGGAAGCACACGCATATACAAATACAGAAAAATATATCCAAACCCTACTCATAAACTCACCCAGCAGAACTTTGGCATCTTCCACATCAAAGTCACCGTCACCATCAGAATCATAAACTTTGCCAAGCGTGCCTGCAATGGAAGAACAGGATTATTTCCCCTTTATATGACCAGACCACTAAACATCAATGTAGTTTATAGAGGTCGACCAACTGATCGTTTTGATGATTAATCAACACTGATAACGGAGTGCTGGAACGATCGGTTATCTGCAAAGATCCGCACCAATAGTTTTTCCCGGTTGCGTCTGTTTGCAGGAGAGGCTGAAGCCTCGCTATACTTCCTTTTTATTTATTTTTTTTACGCGTACGCTAGCGTATGTGCACAGTTGTACGCATTGCCTTTCAAAATATACCCCATTTGACATATACACAGGAAGTCGACTTGCACTACCCCTCATGGCCTACAGGAGTCAATACAGAGCAGTAAAGCAGATCTTTCGGTGTAAAGGACGACAACGAAGAAGAATTCTGGGGCAATCTCTCGACCACTATTAGAACTCATATACAAATCCTTGTATGCTTTAAGGCTAAAATTATAACCTGCACTCGTTTGAACTACCTTGAGAATCAGTGGCCCTGTGTCACTACTGCCATCTTGTGGAACAACTAAATAGTGCAAGAGTGTTAAATTCGCATGTGCGAGTGTTAGAAAAATCGGACGGTACGCTTACTCTGCTGATGACGAAATTTGTGTCACACATACTGTACGCTATTCCTAGTGTACGCATAAAAAGTGAAGTATACTTTCTGCTTGAGAAGGGTCCGCTGTCATTATACAGTACGAGAGCGGCCTCTAGAGGCGACACTAACATATTGTGTTGTGTTATTTTAAGTGTTTTTTGATTCATTTAGGATGTCTTTTTATTTGGAGTGTTAGACTTTTTGGTTCAGTTTAGATGTACATGTTTTAATTACTTTAATATTTAATAACAGCTCAAATATATTAATATGTATATCTTTATTTCAGTACATTTTCATGGTACAGCCAGTATTGTTTATTTTTGTACTAAACTTGGCTGGTTCATTTGTTAATCGGCAAGATTATTGGTAAAATTTACTAGCAAACTAAATTTACCTCTAGTAGTTATACTGCTATACGCATTCTTACTTGAACTGAATACAGGACTTGTAGTGATTGGTTTTTATACATTTGAGGTAAATAAGCAACACAGTTCTCATTTCAATTAAAAGCAAAATGATAGAAGATACTGCAATAATTTCGATCTGTTTTGGCAAAAGTTATATTAAGTTCCAGGCTATGTTAAGGGGAGTATTGTATAATAACCTAACCTTGATTTTACACACAGTTTTTGTTCACTATTCCAGCTTTTTTTTTTTTTTTTTTTTTTTGAGAGATCATATTAACATTGACTAAAATCAGTTTTAAACAGAATACACCAGCTCCTAATAAATGTTACACAAAGCAACTTATAGACACAATACATTTCACAAGAAAGGAAAGTGTCACAATAGAGAGGAAATTGTAGACCTACCCACAACATTCTTGTATTCAACTATGTCAAACCAGACAACTGCTACAGATATCCAGGCACCTAACAGAGCCAACACTATTAGCCAGCTGAAGACTGAGTGTCCCTCGGATTTCTTGGAGCTCTTACTGACAGCAGGTTCTGCCTGGGGCTCTGTGAACAAAGACAAACAGGCACAATGACAGACAGGTACCAGTTACTGACAAAGAGTTTATATTTTGAGTTCAGATGTTCGTAAGGCACAAGTTAATTAAATAATAAAAAATGACTGGGTATGCTGTTAGAGGAAAACAATCCACAGCATGGTGGCGTGACACGGCATGATCCTATAACTGCACGGTTGTGTTTTATTCCTCGTATTAGGCCAGCAATTATGAGAAGGATTACAAAATTTGATTTTATTAAGGAAAACCACATACTTTTTAGAAATGAGAAGGTATTAGATCAGTGGTTCTCAACCAGGGGGGGCAATCGGGGAGATCGGAAAGGGGTGGAAAATGTTTTCAAGAAATAAAAAAACAGACTTTTCACACCCCTTTAGCGACTTTTTGCTCAAACCTTAGCGACTTTCCAAATATCACCAGTTCTGTACTGCAAGCGCGAGGTCTTGCTTTCCTGCTGCACTCACACCTCTCTCTGCGTCTGCTCAGTGAGGGGCTGAGAGCCGGAGATTTAACGACATAACGAGACGCGCCCTTCCTCCCAATTTAAATAATTCTTATGTGAATGTTTTTAATACACAAGGCGAATGTAATGCAACATTTTAAATGTAAAATAGTCCATGTTATTACAATCTAGTTCTCTTGTTCAAAGTAGTTATAGTGTTCAGAAACATTTTATATCATTCATGTTCCACACCTGTCCATTACGTAGTTTTATAAAAGTCATAAAAGTTATGAAAAGTAATTAAAAATAAGTACAAAAAGAAATCTGTCAAAAACAGATTATAGATAGATTTTATATAAAATAGATAATCATTATACCTGGTCTCCTCCAATATGGGGGGTATGCTACATGATAGGGGAGGCTTGAGGGGGCTTTCGTTACAACAGGTTGAGAACCTCTGCATTAGAACAAGTGCATTAATGCCCACCTTTGCTTTAGCGTGCAGTTGTGGCACTTCTGTTAGGGGCATGTTGTTAAGAGAAAACTAATCAACACCTTCTTACCAATCAGAATCAAAAAAAAAATGTTTGTGGTACAATTTGTTTTAATACAGTAATCTAGTTTGCATAAATGGTTTATACCTCTGACCCCGCCTATTTGGGAACACGTGAACACTGCCTACTTGCATATGAAGTGCGCGAGTCCACCAGGGGGCAGAAAATAAACAACTAAATGAAAGTCCTGTGTTTAATTGCCCAATGAATGGAGATGAAGGAGCATAACATAATGACTTGTGTCTTTGAAAGGAAGGGGGAGGGGGCATCTTGAATAGCAGCAATATGAAAAAAATAAAAATGCATTGCATTAACAGTTCTTGCATTTGAAAAGCATTGTATTTTCAGGGCTTGTTTTTTTATGCGTTGCAATTCAACATGGCTGTGTATTGAAGTTGCAAATATTTCAGTTGGCAAAACATTTCACACACAATTTCATTATTAAAAACTAAATAATCGATATTCACCTTCCAAAAGTTCATTTCCATAAAATTCAGTAATATTCAGAATTAAAATGCAAGAATTGTTAATGCAATGCATTATTTTTTTCGATTAGTGCAATTCAACATGTTTTTTCATTGCAAAGAACATAGGTCATTATTTTACTTCCATAGAAACGAAGCAATACTCCTTACATCCGAGACCCAAATCCCAGATACCATGCTATTAGGAGTTTCGGATTTTCTCCACAGAAAAACATGCGTCGAAGTCTCTTCCAAAGTGTGGATATTCATATAAAAAAAAAAAAAAAAACAACACACACCCACACACAAAAAAAAAAAAAAAAATTACCTTAAAATTTTTAGCTCACTAACTAACATACAAACACCATTCTTAGTAATGAATTTATAGTAATATGACCATGTACAATAACAGTTAACGTGAGCTGCATTTCCTGTCCACAGTTATGACAAGAACTAAAGTTTGACACTTTATCTCACACATTAGCACTTCCTGTATGCTTTGCGCTCATTATAATGCTGCAATAGGAGCGATATTGCGTCTGCAATCATATTATTGAATTATATTAACAATATCGCTCTGAAGCCCTTGATGAAACAGGTGGAAGAAGGGTTACACTGTCTCACCACAACACTTCCAGGTTAAAGGAATGCATTTACACAAGATCATATAAACAGGATCATATAGCATGAGGGTATTGTGTTCTGCTGATAAGGTCACCTACTCAAACGCACACACCTGGAGGTGCCGAAACACAATGGCTGCATCCTAAATAAGGTCATCATGGGCACTGTAAACTGGCGCAGCGCACACAATGTGTTAATAATCTTCAAACAATGTGTTGGCAAGAGGCAACCTTCAGATAGAAAATGAAGCAGTTGTTCATTCTCAACTCAAAAATGCACAGTTTTGAAATTAGAGTCACATGCACACCTCTCGCGTTCCCCTGAAGAAGATCGATCTACCTGCCATATTTGCCATTTTGGTTCCATCTGCTTCCGTTTCTGCCATCGTACACTAAATGCTTCAGAAGAAACCTGCAAGGGAAAAATAGAGGTGTTTTTTTGTTTTTTTTTAATTGCTCATACGCAGAAGCAGCAGCAGCGTTCGCTTGCTCAGCTGCAACCCGATCCACGCTCGGCCCGTTGGGTATTTTTAGTGGTGCTGTCACCACACTTCGCTCTTCTGGGCCTCATATGGAGACGACTGGACTGTGGAAGTGTCCTGTGCACGTGCTCAGACTCACAACAGGGTGGCAGGGCCACGAAACGGCACGGGGTTTCGCTTAGACGCAGATGTGATTAATTGGGGGTGCCGTCACACCTTTGACACACCGAACATGAAAAACTTTTCACACAATCACAGACAAATCAAAGATCACATACATACATCTCTCTCTCACACCGCACACACCTCACTCACCATGGTCTCAAAATATGACCCAGCTGACATGTTCTTAAGCACAGATATAGAAACAGCCCTTGCTGAAGATTATAACTAGATTAGAACGTGCTCATGTCTACTCAGTTTAACTGTTCAACAATTCTTCTCACAGTGGAGTCTGTGACCTTTATGCATTTAGTGTGGCAAATATGCAAAAATAAAGGAAGTCAAGAAGGGAGTAATTACTTCTTCACAGCACAGAATTTCTGCTTTCCTAATAATTTTTCATCGGGCACCTTTGGTTTGAACACGCCCATTTCTCAAGTGATCAAAAATGCTGGAACATGCGACTGTTATGTGTGAAGGGACATTTAAAAAAATTTTTTTTTAGACATTGTGAAGACTACTCATTGGACGGTGTGGTCGGCCATCACCCTCTGGCCCAATGCCAGTGGCTGAGATGAGGAGCTTCGACTTTCAGACGGGAAGTGAAGCAAGTGAAGATAGAAAGAGAAAATGATGCTTGAGTTGAGTCTTTGAACGCTTTGTTTGTGTGCATCTGAACCAAGCAGATCTCTGTGGTTGCACAGTATGGTTTCGCTCCATAGTTTCATATCTTGTTTTGCTTCGCGTGCGTCATGTCTTCAGTCTCCATTTTGTGTTTCCTGTTTACCAGGGCTCAGACAGGTAAGCAAGAGTGCGCAGGTGTTTCTCGTTGCCCAGGCATGCCTCATTACATTGAGTTGTTTAAACAATGAATAGCTCTGGGTCTACTCTGGGTTTGAGGCCTGCGTTTGACTCGTGAAGACCACATTTGATGGATAAACCCCACAGCTGTCTATAGGAGAACAGCAAGCCATTTTTACGCGGGGCGGGGCGGGGCGGCTCGGCTCGGACCAGTACGACAATTCAGAACATCCTGAAAAAAGAAAGAAACCACTGGGGTACTAATAACCAGACATTGAACAGGCTGGTCAAAGAATTTGTGAAGAAATACATAGATGAGGCACAAATGTTCACACCAAGGTGTGGAGAAAGAAAGGATCTGATCCAAATGCATGGTGGAGATTTTAGACTGGTCAAGTCAATCACCACACCTTAAAATAATTGAGCATGCATTCCTCCTTCCACCACCAAGAGGATACTGAAGACCGAAACAACTGAATGAAGCTGCAGTACAAACCTGGAAAAGCATCCCTAAAGAAGAAAGCAACAAGTAATTAAGTTCCAGGTCATGGGTTCTGCAGTTCCCGACTCACACTCACTCACTCACTCACTCAGCCTTATTGTGCAGAATGAGGCGTGCACTAAACAATACTACTACAATTACTATTCTTACTGAATAGTGACTCTGAATCAGCTCATGCGATCATATAGCTCATGCGTTTTCTTTTTATATGCGCAAAACTCCAACAGTTGCGCAATATCTCTAGTGCTATCTGAGCATCCTCGCATACTTGTGTAAACAAACACACACAAGAGAGAGAGAGAGAGAGAGAGAGAGAGAGAGAGAGAGAGAGAGAGAGAGTTACCTTTTCTAGCCTGTTTGCGTGCAGGTTTCTTATGGCCCATGGTGGAGATGGGGTGCAACCTAAAAGTTCAACTGTAGCCCTTATTGAAAGTGTCCAGGCTGCTGCGCTGAAAATTCACAGTAAATCAAGACCCAGAATAAATCAGCCCCTGAACGACGTGTTTCCGTGTGAGGTCGACATTTGAGTTTTCGTCCAATGTCTAGTAGGATCCACGGCGCTTTGGAGCTTGTAGCCAATCAGTGCGCAGCTTTTCCTCAGCACGCGAATCGTGTGGCTCCGCGCCTCTGAGCCCGCCCACTTCTGGAACGTGCGTAACGTGGCAAACTGGAGATGGTTTTTCTCGCGAGATCTGTGCCTCGAATGAATAAATGTATGGAAAATCGGACGAACAAGCTTTAAATGAACAGTCCTTTGGCCAGAGTTATTGTATTAACATGTTTACACTTCGCACTGGTAGGTGTGGGTCTCAAAATGACACATTACGCTCTGCTAATAACCGTTTACAGGAGTGAAGTGACTTAAACACTTTGTTTGCCATTATAAAGCAAACATTCGTACCCTGAATCCTTTTACTACATTGTTAGGACAATGGATATATCAAATCCAACTTTCATAACACCTGTAATTCTACTCACTACTGATCAGTTTTCTCTCAATGTTGGGGGAAACACAAATCATATGGAGTCCTCAAATTTGGAAACCCCCTAGGTTTGAGAATAGCTATTTGTCAATTCAATTCAGTTTTACTTGTATAGCGCTTTTTATAATAGACATTGTCTCAAAGCAGCTTTACAGAAATATAAACACGGTATACAGATATTAAAGATGTGAATTTATCCCAACTGAGCAAGCTACCGAGTGGCGACGGTGGCAAGGAAAAACTCCCTAAGATGTTTTAAGAGGAAGAAACCTTGAGAGGAACCCGACTCAGAAGGGAACCCATCCTCATCTGGGTAACAACAGATATTATGAGATATTATAAGTTCATTATTGACATATATGAAGTCATATTCGTCAGCAATTGTAGACCTTATCTATAAAAACACACTTATATTTACATCAATTTTATTATTATTATTATTATTATTATTATTATTATTATTATTATTATCATTACTTTAAATATTTTTATTTAGGTGAGAATATCAAAACACAACATCATTGCACAATATGCAATGCTTGAATCCTGGACATGCTAAATAAATAGGTAATAGTTGAATGTTTTCATTAAATTATTCCATAGAACATTCCTTAAACCCACCATAAACATACGCGTGTTAACACAATTCCACTGGGTTTGAGTGAAAGGATATAAGCTTTAAAAAGAATAACGTAATAAAGAAAGTCACAGAAAATGAACTCAAATTAAAAGAAGTAGACTAATCAATTTAGAAATTGACCTGTGGTTGAAATCTTATAAGAACTATCTTTTATCTCCCTTAAGATGATGTTTTTTTTTTTTTTTATGTATAGTGTGGCATCTGTGCATAGTTTTACAATTCCTTGTAAATTGTGGATTCATCTGTACAGTATATGTTTAAAATGTCGAGAGAAATGCAACTACTTTGACGAATTAATACGAGTCAAAGGTATGAAAAGAAATCGATGAAGCACCTTCCTAGAGATTCCATAAAGTTGGGTAGACATGTGCTCAGACACAGAGTCATAAGAAGAAGAAGAAAACATTAAATAAGCAATTCAAATCAGAATGCGTTCAAGAAAAGTAAATTCCAAGGAACTCTGTCACCGTGTAACAAAGGAAATGTGCATACAACAAAGTATCTGTGTGAAATTTGCTTATAGCAGAGCAGATATAGATATAGACCTTTTTACTTTATTTCATTGAAGCGATCATTTGAGTTTTGAGAATGATTCAGCGTTGAAAATCACGGCACATTTAACATAAAGGATTAATGATGGAAGAGAGAAATACTGCGAGACAAAAGAGAAATGTCTCTCACTTTTTACTTCTTGTATTGTATAAACTGCTCAAAAGCACAAACACTGTGTGTGCGTGTGTACTCCACTTCCTCTAAGCTGTAGTGCACGCGAAAGCAAGCCCGTTCTGAGCCAGGTGAGGGTCGGTCCATATCACACCTCAGGAATGGAGTGGTCCATTAGCGATTTCACAATGCTGTTGCACATCCTGTGTACAGAAAGCAAGTAAAGCAAAAAAATTTTTTAAAGAAGAAGACATTTTTTTTGCATATGTGGAGTACTGCTGATTAACTGGATTTTGTTTACAAACAATCCCTACTTTACCTTTTCATCATGTGTTCAAAGATGATCACTGGCATCACAGTTACAGTCACAACATTGCCACTAGTGTTGAGGATGTCTGACACTTGAGAGTCCTGACAAACAGAAGAAAGTAAAGGAAAGAAGCGGCGGCATTAATTGTTCAGTCTATTTGTATTTCAGGAGTATGATCAAAATGTTTTAATATTTGTGACTTTATTACTTTTCCAGAAAGAAAGAAAAAAGAAAACACTTTTGATGTGTGTATCTGAGAGTTCTCTGTACACTGTAACAGGAACTTTGGAAATTCTCCAAAGAGACACTAAATATAATTCCACCATTTGGAAGACCTATATACTTTAATAACTCTTATAATGGTATCACGTTTAAAACTCCCCCACATTCATGAACTCGATTTGTGAATTAACCATGCATGGAAAACCACAAATGAAGGCTGTTAAAACGTAGGCAAAACACAGACTCATCCGGCAAGTTTAAGTTTGGATATGATTAGAAAGAAAGACTCTGTCTCTGAGAGAGAGAAAACAGAGAGAGAGAGAGAGAGAGAGAGAGAGACAGAGAGTGAGAGATATTCACCTTCAGTCCAATCACATTCTGTCCATTGATTTCACAGATCTGGTGGTCAGTAAGCAGTCCATTACGAGCTGAAGAGCTGTCCTTCACTATGGACGTGATTCTGCCTTTCTTAAAGAGGAAGCCAAGCTGCCCACTCATGTCCTTATGCAGAGTGACAGCACGCTCTAGTGGCCTGCAGAACGACACAAAAAAACACTAAAACCTCATTTCAATACCATTTTTAACATGCCCTTGCTGACATGCACTCATTAGTGGAATCCCACTCGCCATATTACGTCCTGTTACATTACTTTAGAACCAGAATGTTCAATCTAATTCTCAAAAGGCCAGAGTAGCTACAGGTTTTAGTTCCAACCAAGTTTCTGTGGATAAGAATGAACACTGGTGTTTTAGGAGCTCAAGTGAAGTTCAACAAATCCATGGAGTCCTTGGAGATCTGGGAAATCTAGTGAACTAAACTTGTCCATGAGGAGATGCAATCTGGCAAGATAAAAGTGTTTTAATAAGGTGTTGGACCACTTCAGTGCTCTTTGGCATAGACTTCCAAAAAAAATAAAAAAAATCCCTCACTTGGTAATGAGGATGGTGGTAGAGAGCGCTGTCTAAGACGTCGCCCTCATAAGTGTTCAATTGGGTTGAGAGCTGGTGACTGTGAAGACCAGCTTATATGATTTACAATATTTTCATCCTCCTCAAACCATTCAGTGAGCTCTTATGCCCTGTGGATGGAGGCAGAGTCATCCTGGAAGAGAGTACTGCATTCAGGATAGAAATGTTTGATCATATGATAAAGGTGAACTTTGTATTGATTTGGAGTGATCCTTTCCCAAACCAAACCACCCATTTCTCCCGAAATGTGTCACCCACCTGTAGTAATGTTATTAATGCAAAAAATCATTACAAATGACAGAAACTTTGGAACATGAATACAGTGACCTCATTACAATATGTTATTATCTATGGTATACTACACTTTTACAAAATGGCATGGATGAACTACAGACTATACATTTATTATTATTATTTTTATTATTTTTATTATTATTATTATTATTATTTATTTTTTTACTACAGTAATAGCTGACATTGGAAACTAAAATTGTGCTTTTGTCCTTGCCACCATGGGTAAACGTTTTTTAAACTAAAAAACTGAAAATTCATCCTGGCCTAGCTATCCCACTTCTCATGTCATTCATACACATCTTTGAGTCATCTATGAACGTTGATGAACAATTACTGAACACCATAATGAATCAGAAATTGAGTATTAGCTGTTACCCTGCTAATTTTTTTTGCACGTGCAGTGTAAAGGTCTTTTTTCCCTTGATTTTGTATTTGGAGGTCTGGAATTATAAACTTTTGTGACTCAATGATTTGTGGAAAGAAAATTACCAATATACATAGTTACCTGCTTTTAGACTTGCTCACTATTGCTGCATCATTGTGTGGATGCTAAACTATCCTGTTCCTGGTAGCTTTATCAATAATTCAGCTGAGGCAGTCTCGTTCTTATAAATAAAATATATTGTGTGTTGTATGTTCATGACTACCGGATATGCCGACTACCAGTTTATGTGCTTAAGATAAGCATTGTGTATGTACCGGTCTCGTACTGCTAGCGTTATTCTCTCAGGACTGGCATTCTTCAGAAACTTGTGTGCCCGGTCACTGCTCCATCCAGCACAGGACTCTCCGTTGATCTGCAAAATCTGATCACCAAAGCGAAGCCCTCCTAATGCTGCCGCAGTGTTCACTTGTACTAGCTGTACAAACAACCCCTGAATAACAGACAATCACAATAGTATAAGCACACACCAATAACATGCAGTAATTCAGACAAAAACTCTCTTTTCAGTTTTCAAATTATGGATGGAGCATGAAATTCGCTGTGACTAGTAATATTACAATCATATTGCAATTACAATCAAGAGGTACACTCAGCATCCACTTTATTAGGAACATTAGGAACTGCACATTCATGCATTTATCTAATCAGCCAATCATGTGCCAGCAGCACAAAGCAAACAAAAAAAAATCATGCAGATACAGGCCAAGAGCTTCAGTTAACGTTCAAAACAAACATCAGAATGGGGACAAAATGTGATCCCCGTGACTTTGACCGTGGCATGGTTATTGGTGCCACATGGGCTGGTTTGAATATCAGGAACTGCTGATCTCCTGGGATTTTCACACACATGAGTCTACACAGAGTTTACACAGAATGGTGTGAAAAACATCCTGTGAGTGGAGGGTCTGCAGGCTGAAACACCTTGTTCATGAGAGATCAGAGGAGAATGACCAGACTAGTTTGAGCTGACAGGAAGACTACAGTAACTCAAATAACAGACTCGCTCAAACTGGACAGTTGATGAGATCAGGTGATTTTTTTTTCTAATCTTCATCTGTCCAGTTTGGGTGAGTCTGTGCCCATGATAGTCTCAGATTCATGTTCTTAGCTGATAGGAGAGGAACCTGATGTGATCTTCTGCTGTTGTAGCTCATCCACCTCAAGGTTTGATGTGTTATGCGTTCAGAGATGCTTTTCTGTTCACCACCATTGTAAAGAGTGATTATTTGCGTTACTATATCCTTCCTGGCAGCTCAGACCAGTCTGGTCATTTTTCTCTGCCCTCTCTTATCAACAAAGCGTTTCCTCCTATAGAACTGTCACTCACTCAGTGTCATGCACCATTCTGAGTAAACTCTAAAGATGTGAAAATAGCAGGAGATCAGTTGTTTCTGAAATACTCAGATCAGCCCATCTTACACCAACTACCATGCCACAATCAAAATCACAGAGATCACATTTTTTCCCCAATCTGATGTTTGATGTGAACATTAACTGAAGCTCTTGACCGGTATCAGCATGACTTTTGCATTGCACAGCTGCCACATGATGCTGTTTGGATAACTGCATAAATGAACAGGTGTACAGTTGTTCCTGATAAAGTGAAATGTGAGTGTGTATGTATTTAGGTAAAGATTCGCTTTTTTACTATTGTCTGAAATTGCAAGCACCTGAAGATAAGATGAATATTTTTCAGCTGTGCAGTTCCTAGAATTCTACTTTTGTGGTGGAACATTTTTTATTTATTTATTAGTAACTCATCACCATGGAGCTAAACTGTTCAGTGTACACTCTGATTTTGTTATTATAGAAAATGCAGATAAAGGAGGCTATCAGACTTGAGTAGCAACACTGTCAGCCACCCCAGCCCAACAAAATAACAAAATGAAACTCTAAAATCATGTTTTTCTTAGTGATTGTATTTACTATTGAATTACATTACTTAAAGTGCACCTATTATGGTTTTTTAAATATTACCTTTCATGTGGTGTGTTATATAGCTGTTTGTGAATGTAAATCAATGTGCACGACAGAGTTTTTGACTCCCAAAAGAAGGAACCGATTCTGAACAACTGAAACGAGTCGTTAGTTAATCCAGACTCATTTCCTGCACACACCTATGTAGGTTTGTAACAAAAAGCCCCGCCACTGGTCTTCATCAGCTGCTCGCTGACAGCGGTAGACCAATCACAACAGACTGGGACATCTGACCAATCAGAGTATGCTCTCTGAAAGGAGAAGTTTATAATGAATCCTTTAGAATGAATAATTTAACGGGTCGTTTGTGATACTGGGGGGTAGGTAATGCTGCAGTTTATATTATGAGCACATTAAAGTGTTTTTTGACCTTGGATGCATGTAAATATATTGTATGAGACCTTTAAAACAAAATTAGGCACGTTTCAAAACCACAATAGGTGTACTTTAATGACAATTGTTCTGGTTTGTTTTATAGAAAGCAGTATTGTTAATATTTAATCATATTTGGTAGTATATGTTAATTATTATAGTAGTAGGAGTAGTAGTATGAAACTTAAGTCCTCTGCTTTTGGTTAGATAACTGCTTATGATAATAAAATAAAAGCTTCTGGAATTGCATTTGTCAGCAGGAATATGGCGAAGTCTGAGTGTGTTGTGTGAGGGCATATATTACGGTTTCATCTTACATTGTCTATGCCTTTGAGGCGGAGACCGATCTTGCCATCCATGTCTTTACAGATCACCACCTCTCTAACGCCCTGCCGAATCTCAGCCCTCTTCACTCCCATATCATTACCAGTTACAGGAGCAACTGTCCAGTTTGAGCCAGACGAATGAACACTGAGAGCCTATGAACAACAGAAGATACACTCTTCTACAGACTCTGCATTTATTTGTGCCACACAGAACAACTTAGATATGCATGGCCAAAAAGACAAAAACACTTACTCCGCTACTTTGCTCAGGGCCTCCAGAAGAAAAAGCTTTTATTGCCTCTATACTAAGATTCAGGCCCATAAACTCACTCAGCTGAGGATATAAACTTCCAGAGGCATCTGTCCACACACACACACACACAATTATAAATACCATAAAATTCAAACTCACACATTAACAATAATTTGATATATTGAAGAGTCTGACCTGTTCCAATTTCCTCCACTTTCGACCCACTGCGGGCGGGGCTAGATTGATTGTGGGCGGAGTCAGATAGTGCCAGGGGTGGGGCTTTGGATGGACTGGCAGTCGGAGTGTTCTGCGCCTGCAGCAGAGATGAACTACATGTTCCCTTTTTTCAAGTTGAAATGAAGGAGGTTGCACATACTGATGTTACTCACTGCTTTTCTTATCACAATCACAACGCACAGAAGCCATACCTGAATAAATTTATCCACCTTCAGGTCTTCTAAAGACGGATACAATGACATGTTTGCGCTCCTGTTTCGTCTGTATCAGTTACCTGGACACACACACACACACACACACACACACACACACACGTCATGTTAGGCTACTATAGTGCATTATTCCAGAATGGCTCTTATCATTCAAACCTAAGCATAGTTAAATGTGGCGTTTTAAGTAAACATAACGATGGTGAGACTGATAGCTCGGAAGTCAAGGCGTCTTCAAGGGGTTTGTTTGGATTGTCAGTACAGCATTACGTCACAGCGGCAACGAAACGAAAACAATCGGATTTCCCAAGAAACCACCCCGATTGCATGCCTTCGAGCTCATTCCCACAAATCCGGCGATGCATTGTGAAATAAACGTGCTCGTGCATCCGTGCAAAGGGTGAGGCAACACCTCGAGCAATTTCGCAATGCGACCCTCATTCAGGCATGCTCTTGCTACGATCACATTAAACACTAATCACATTCACACATAACCTCTGAGTGAGTGGCTGAGTATGGTGATAACTCTGATGAAATTCATCCACAGACTCACCTTGATGATGCCGAGGTGTGTGCACCCGTGATGCTGGGAATCGTGTGGATAAATCCACCAAAATGGGTGTCCTAGTCAGTCGCTGTCTTCCCCTGCGGTTCAGAAAACCAACACTAATCGTGCTCCTGACTAGTCCTGACCTCCTGTGTGTCAGATGATGGATGCGGGATCAAATACTCGTCAGTTCAGCAAGAGCGCGTGCGCACCGTGTGTCCTCAGGTCGCGCGCGAGCTTCATCCCTTCTGGCCAGTATGGTTTTTTTTTTCTCTCTAAGTGTTCTCTTAGAAAAGAGGTCATGGTGTCCCCTAATATACTCGCAAAGCTGCGATCTTAATCATGCTCCATTATAATTAAGGGTGGTGTGCTTTACATTACACTCCTGCTGAAAAAAAAAGAAAATAAACCATCACAGAAATTCTAATGGCTTCCACTACAAATATCATTCCAAACCATCAGCTAACCATTAAAGAAATTACACAGTAAAATCTCTAGTGTTGAATTAACACCCAGAGTGTTCATTTGTGTCCAGTGGACTTATATAAACACTGTGGGTGTTAAAGCAACACTGGGAATTTTGCTGTGTACCATAATTAATGGTCCTTAATGGTATCCACTAGACATATCATATCATGCCACCAATAGGAGGAAATAAAGTACCAGTAGAGACCCACAGGAACCATTAAATCCATCCATCCATCCATTTTCTATACCGCTTATCCTATACTAGGTCACGGGGAACCTGTATCTCAGGGAGCATGGGGCACAAGGTGGGGTACACCCTGGACAGGGTGCCAATCCATTGCAGGCCTCATTCAAACACCCATTCATACACTATGGACACTTTGGACATGCCAATCAGTCTACCATGCATGTCTTTGGACTGGGAAAGGAAACCGGAGTACCCGGAGGAAACCCCTGCAGCACAGGGAGAACATGCAAATGATTCGAAAGGCAAGCGTACTAACCACTAAGCCACCGTGCACCATTGGGACAATTACACTTCTTCTTCCGCTTATTCCTTCTTCAGGGAACCCTGAGCCTATCCCAGGCACAAGGCGGACAGGGTGGACCCTGGACAGGGTGCCAGTCCATCGCAGGGCACAATCACACACACACACACACCCATTCATACACTACAGACAATTTAGACGAACCCCGGACCCTGAAGGACCTCTGAAGGTTTTAATTGTATTAAAACCAATACAATTCCCATTGTAACCATTAAAACCATTACACATTCTATTAGGGTTTCTATTGCAAACTGGACATCTGAAAACCAAAAAAAAAAGAAGAAAAAAAAAAGACCAGGTTATTTTGTTTTGTAATCTTCATCTGTCCAGTTACAGTAAATTGGTGTCCATGATAGCCTCAGATTCTTGTTCTTGGCTGACAGGAGTAGAACCTGCTACTGTAGCCCGTACACCTCAATGTTGGTGTTTTGTGTGTACTGAGATGCTTTTCTGCACACCTTGGTTGTAAAGAGTGATTATCTGAGATACTATCCCGGGAGATCAGTAGTTTATGAAATACTCAAACCAGCCCATCTGGCACCAACAACCATGTCACAGTTAAAGTCACAGAGATCACATTTTTTCAAAACCCAATCTGAATTTTGATTTGAACATTAACTGAAGCTCTTGACTGGTATCGGCATGATTTTATGCATTGTTCTGCCACCACATGATTGGCTGATTTATTAACTGCATAAATGAGCAAACTGTTCATATTAAAGTGCACAGTGAGTGTACTTTATTCTTGCTGTAGTTGGGATATGCTGTGATAATGGTAGCCAGTAGGGGGTAGCTAATATATAATGGAGATATAATAATATCTACCTGCGTCATGAAAATATTATGAATTTGCCATAACATTTTCATAACAAGACAAACTCTGTTATGGTTATGAACAGAGTAACTGCACATAATTATGTTATTATCAACTCAAGAATTCACTGTTTTATACAGCAGAATAAAACAAACAAACCACACTAAAAAAAAATAAAAAGAATAATAATAAAAACATTATATAAACATCTAAGTGCATCCACACATTTATACATTATACAAACATAGTCAATTAAAAAGCCCCTAAGCATAGCAAGAACAGGAAACGGGTACAGGCTTTTAAAACATCATCAAGGAGGTTACAGGTTCTGTTCATGTGTAGGCTGCAAGTAGTTAAAGGATTTGCAATTGTTGCAACCAGTATGACAATCTTAATTCAAATTTAGTTATTTTGTCCATATGAATATAGTATAATTCCTCTGTGATTTATCCAATAGAGAGGAACATGCCTTCAAAACAAACAGGATATTCTTTACTTTAACCTCAGAGCCAATGTTTCACTTCAATCCCAGTATGCTTTAGTCCAGAGCTTAAGCAATTGTCAGAGTTCTGGCAGCATGTTATGCATAGCCATAGAGTATGTGTACCTAATAAACAGGGCACTAAGTGTATATCAAGAAATATGAATGCTTTTAAGTTTATTTCATATTGTTTTGGTTTAACACATGGCATGTTTCTTTTTTCCAACTTACACAGTGGCAAGAAAAAGTATATGAACCCTTTGGAATTTCATGGTTTTCTGAATAAATTTGTCATAAAATGTGATCTGATCTTCATCTAAGTCAGGGGTATTGACAAATATAAAGTGTCTAAAAGAATAACAGAAAAAAAATCTGATCTATCATGTCTTTATTGAAAACACTCATTCAACATTCAAAATAGCAGTGGAAAAAGTAAGTGAACCCTTAGAATTAATAACTGGTTGCCCCCCTTGGCAGCAATAACCTCAACCAGGCGCTTCCTGTAGCTGTGGATCAGACCTGCACATCATTCAGGAGGAATTTTAGCCCATTCTTCCTGGCAGAACTGCTTTAGCTCTGTCATATTCTTTGGGCGTCTCATGTGTTTGGCTCTCTTCAAGTCATTCCATAGCATCTCTACTGGGTTGAGGTCTGGGCTCTGACTCGGCCACTCCAAAAGGCGGATTTTGTTTTTCTGAAGATATTCTGTTATGGACTTGCTCCGGTGTTTTGGGTCGTTGTCCTGTTGCATCACCCAACTTCTACACAGTTTCAGCTGACGTACAGAAATTCTCACATTATCCTGAAGAATTTTCTAATATACTTGGGAATTCATCTTCCCAGCAATGATTACAAGCTGGCCAGGCCCTGATGCAGCAAAGCAGGCCCAAATCATGAGGTTTCCTCCAGCATACTTTACGGTTGGGATGATGTTGTCGATGATATGCCACGCCCCTATCAAGATAAAGCTCAATGTCATGTTGTCTTTCACCTCAATGATGAGTTTTCGTTGTGCTCTTGGTGTCATTTTGACTAGGTGCCCACTTCTTTGTAGAGTAGCAACAGTTCCAAAGTGTCTCCATTTGTAGAATGTTTGAATTAGATTTGTAGAATTTGTAGAATGTTTCCAACTGTAGACTGGTGAATTTCTAAAGTCTTTGAAATCACTTTGTGACCCTTGCCAGCTTTATGTAAATCAATTATTCTTGATCGTAGATCCTCTGAAAGCTCATTTTGGCGAGGCATGGCTCACATAAGCATGTGCTTCTTGTGCAGAGCAAACTCCAAAAGTTTGAGGGGTTATTATCAGTCAAAGTAGCTGTAGTCGACACCTCCAAACTCATTTTCTTAACAAGAGTCCAGGTGTGCAAAAAAAAAAGAAGAAGCTTTTTTGAGGTCATTAACTCAATGGTTCACATACTTTTTCCACAAGCACTATGAGGCTTTTTTGGTTGTTCTCAATAAAGACCAGACTGAATGAAAGATCCCAAATGAAAGATCAGTTTTTTTGTGTTATTATTTTAGACACTATATTAGTGTCTATATATATATATATATATATATATATATATATATATATATATATATATATATATATATATATAATTAGATATTTGTCTATAATAGATATTTGTCAATACCCTTGACTTAGATGAAGATCAGATCACATTTTATGACACATTTATTCAGAAAATCATGAAATTCCAAAAGGTTCACATACTTTTTCTTGCCACTGTATGTTAGTCATCATCAGCATCATTTTCCCCACAGGGTCTCTCGGTGTACCTGTCTGCTCTTGCTCTGTATCGAAGAAATACATCTTGTGAAGGTGGCAGGATGCCAAAGCCGGCGCGGGTACGGTCTGGCAAAAGTGTGTCATGAAGCTCACTGAGTTGTAAGTCATAGTGCCACAGCGCCAGCAGGAGAAATTGCTTGATCTCATTCATGGCGAAGAAACCATCCCACGACTGTGAACAAGAACTAAATGGCAACCACGCACAAAGGGGTGCTTCCCCCCCCGGCCTTTTTTTAAAAAAGGGCCCCCCCCCCCGCCCTTTGACCTTCCACATCCAAGAATCTGTCATACTTGAACTCCTGCAATTGCATAAAAATTACGTCACAAAAACGAATGATCATGGCCTCCTTGATATACCACACGCTTGTAATATTTCAATAAGACCCATAAAGCAGCTATGTACTGAAATGATTCTAATGCACATGTACAATATATGTCAGGGTTAAAAACAGCAAACACGACTCATGCACTATGACTATGTTTACACACACATCAAATATGTATTCGGGTTGCAGCCATATTCTGAATACGCAATATTGCAGTATTCCTGTATACATGGTCATTGTAAGTATTCCAAGCTATGTATTTGCTTTTCCTTTCCTGCTGTTATTCCCCGGGAGACTCAAGATGCAGTCGTTGCTACCAACAATTCCTCTCAGACTGAGCGTCTGTACACATCTGCTTTCAGTGGCTTTTCTGACTAAGGTGTTTACATGTAACAAATTTACAATTAAAACAGGCATATTCCAGAGGTGGGAATCTGAATTTGAGGAATCATAATATTGTCTTAATCTGAACCGGGCATTCGGATTGTGGCTCAATACTATACATGACTCAATACTAATTAGAATATTCCCAAATTCCGATTATTATTGGAATATTGATGTGCATGTAAATGTAATCACTGACACAAATGCCCCAAAGATGCCAGTGTGATGAAAATATAAGGATATGTATTTGAGATATTATACATTCCGTGCCTAGCAGCAATGACTGTGATATTTCAGTCAGAGGTATTCATTAAGCAGCTTGTGTTTTTATGAGTAAGCTAGTATTTTTCACTTGAGAGTAATGCATTGTGGAGTATTTACCAAGGGGTTCGGGTAGATATCAGGGTCTAGGTGTATCAGTCGGGGGTAGAGAGCAATGTAATCTCCTTTCCTAATAGCTGCCTCTTGCCCTGAGTCCAGTGTCAAAATGAAGTCATCACTTGCAACTCGGATCATAATGGAAGCACTTGATAGACGTAGAGCTTCCTTGATAATACTCTCTGCAAAGTAAAAGCCCACTGATGTGTTAAATATTGGTTTAGTAGAAATATGATATTCAGTATTTACCTCAAAATATTCACCACCATATTACTGATGCTATTTTGCAATGGTTTGAGTTATTTGATGGAATAGTGGGTCATAAAAAAGCCCATAAAGTCCTACTAATTATATCCCTCACTCTCATAAATACATTGGGGGTTTTTCCTATTAGTTTTACTGTAATTTCAGAATCATTCATTGTAAATGTGCCATATCTGTGATTCATCAATGTATAAAAAAGTTAACAAACAAGCAAAGACTGAAGCAACATGCAACAAAATAGCATTTAACTTTCCCTTTAGAATTTCTTCTTCGTCTTCAGGATGAACCTGCAGACAATTTCTACATGGATGTGTTAGTTTTGTTAGATTCGATTTCAATGGCCTTCCACAAATGATACACATAGCATCACAGAGCCATGTATTAATATGAAGTGGCTCCTAGCTTTAAGACTAATGAATACTAAGTGCAATGGATTATCACAAGAAACTGAAACTGAGTTATAATAGTCTGTTGTTGTTTTTTTTATATCCTATTTTTCTGTATCATCCACCCTCCCATTTCCTGTTTGGCTTCTGTGCTTGTTAGCTTGCTCTAGGACTGCAGTTAAGTATTCAATTCTACCTACACAAAGTCAGCATGTTGGAACACTTGGCTTGGCTGTGAACTAGCCTGCTTGATATATTAAGCATGAATCATAAGGCTTAAGCAAGAAATTTTTCTGGAAATTCATTTGTCTCTTAATTTAGTTCTTCACTGAATACCTCTATATAACCACCACAAGCCCAAGGTGAAACAATTTTTTAAATAATGTACAAAGGAGCACATGCTTCCAATTATTCTTTCTACAGACAATCACTAATTGATGCTTAATTTATTCATTCCTTTCTTCCTGTTATTCATATATAGAATTGTTACTGTTCATTTTCCCATAGCTGATGTAACATGCAGACTAAATGTTACTGACTGGTGTAAAAATAAACCAGAAAGTGTTCAAAATGAAAGCAAAACTTTACTTGACATTTACGGTCTGCTGTTTTTACCAAGTGTATGCAGTCAATGTGAAACTCTTTTGAGTAGATTTGTTCCTTATTGATAGTTATGAAGCACATTAGTAGGTTTTTCCTGACTCTTATTTTTCCGTCATAACCTAGGATGGAAAGCAGAAAGTGCCTACAATGTTTTCCATCATTTTTTTTGTATTATTTTTATTGTATGTATTTTTTACATGGCCTCAGATTGCAAAACTATTTTCATGAATGACACATAGACTGATGAAATCCTGTTTGATGTTTCAAGCACTTTAAAGTGGAAAAGTCTCACTCACAATAGCTTTCTTATGTTCAAATGTTCCTAAAGTGAGGGAAAAAGAATTTGATCCCCTTCTGATTTTGTACGTTTTCCCACTGACAAAGAAATGATCAGTCTATAATTTTAATGGTAGATTTATTTGAACAGTGAGAGACAGAATAACAACAAAAAAATCCAGAAAAACGCATGTCAAAAATTTTATAAATTGATTTGCATTTTAATGAGGGAAATAAGTATTTGACCCCTCTGCAAAACATGACTTAGTACTTGGTGGCAAAACCCTTGTTGGCAATCATAGAGGTCAGACGTTTCTTGTAGTTGGCCACCAGGTTTGCACACATCTCAGGAGGGATTTTGTCCTACTCCTCTCTGCAGATCTTCTCCAAGTCATTAAGGTTTCGAGACTGACGTTTGGCAACTTGAACCTTCAGCTCCCACCACAGATTTTCTATGGGATTACGGTCTGGAGACTGGCTAGGCCACTGCAGGACCTTAATGTGCTTCTTCTTGAGCCACTCCTTTGTTGCCTTGGCCGTGTGTTTTGGGTCATTGTCATGCTGGAATACTCATCCACGACCCATTTTCAATGCCCTGGCTGAGGGAAGGAGGTTCTCACCCAAGATTTGATGGTACATGGCCCCGTCCATCGTCCCTTTGATGCGGTGAAGTTGTCCTGTCCCCTTAGCAGAAAAACACCCCCTAAGCATAATGTTTCCACCTCCATGTTTGACAGTGGGGATGGTGTTCTTAGGGTCATAGGCAGCATTCCTCCTCCTCCAAACACGGCGAGTTGAGTTGATGCCAAAGTGCTCCATTTTGGTCTCATCTGACCACAACACTTTCACCCAGTTGTTCCCTGAATCATTCAGATGTTCATTGGCAAACTTCAGATGGGCATGTATATGTGCTTTCTTGAGCAGGGGGACCTTGTGGGCTCTGCAGGATTTCAGTCCTTCACGGCGTAGTGTGTTACCAAGTGTTTTCTTGGTGACTATGGTCCCAGCTGCCTTGAGATCATTGACAAGATCCTCCCGTGTAGTTCTGAGCTGATTCCTCCCTGTTCTCATGATCATTGCAACTCCATGAGATGACATCTTGCATGGAGCCCCAGGCCGAGGGAGATTGACAGTTCTTTTGTGTTTCTTCCATTTGCGAATAATCGCACCAACTGTTGTCACCTTCTCACCAAGCTGCTTGGCAATGGTCTTGTAGCCCATTCCAGACTTGTGTAGGTCTACAATCTTGTCCCTGACATCCTTGGAGAGCTCTTTGGTCTTGACCATGGTGGAGAGTTTGGATCTCTGTTTGATTGATTGCTTCTGTGGACAGGTGTCTTTTATACAGGTAACAAGCTGAGATTAGGAACACTCCCTTTAAGAGTGTGCTCCTAATCTCAGCTCGTTACCTGTATAAAAGACACCTGGGAGCCAAAAATCTTTCTGATTGAGAGGGGGTCAAATACTTATTTCCCTCATTAAAATGCAAATCAATTCATAAAATTTTTGACATGCGTTTTTCTGGATTTTTTTGTTGTTATTCTGTCTCTCACTGTTCAAATAAACCTACCATTAAAGTTATAGACTGATCATTTCTTTGTCAGTGGGCAAATGTACAAAATTAGCAGGGGATCAAATACTTTTTTCCCTCACTGTATGTTCTACTAAAAGTTGGGTTTAATGTAATTCACCAATTATTTTTTAAATAAAGTTTATTTAGGTCAATAAGGAACTGCGTTTCCATTACATTTTGTGGTGGTAAACTTGAAGACATTGTCATGTCCCAGAGTGTATTATCATTAATAGGACCTACCAAGCACAGTCATGGATTCCAGTTGCTCTTTGGACAGGCAGATTGGTTTGTCATTTGGTAACTGTGCCAAGATCAGGTCGACCTCTTTAAGAGCCACAGCAAAAGCTTCTGGATTTCTGAGAGCCAGAATACATGCCAAACAATATTAGAGACCAATCCAAACCAATAATGTGCCATTTGTCAGCACAGTGTGTTTGCTGTGTACCTCAGTGTGTAGTAGAGACTCCAAAAGGCAGCGGGCAGTGTGTTGGCCTGTGAAGCCCAGAGCATGCATACGTGTGTGCGTGCTTTCTCCGTCTCGTTCAGGTGCATGCGATCGAAGGCGTCCATCCTGCGCTGAATCAGATCCGAGATGCACATCCTGTGATGAAGCTCTCGGTGCAGCAGTCCCTTAGCTAACGCTTCTCTAGCCCTCCATGCACGTCTGCACAGCGTGATAGGCACACCAGCCGCCAGTGCAGGAAAAGCCCCGTCAAATGCATGGAAATCTTGCATCACCTTCTGCATGCATGACCCAACAGCTCCCATCCCTTCTGGCTGAAGAAGCCCTGCCTTCTTACCAAAAAGAGTGACGAATCCGGCTTCAAACATGATGCGTGTGGTGAAGCACTGTAAACCCTCCTCTTTCCAGCACCTCTCACTGGGCAGGCAGTGCTGGAAAGCAGTCTGCAGGTTCCCAAGCATGTTCTGGCTTAGTTGTTGAAGAGGTGGACCTTGTAGTGTTTGTCTGAAGAGTGAGTGGACATCTCGGTAGCTTTCACTTAACATTGGAGATGTAAAATCAGTATGACCAAATATCTGAAAAGGAGATATTTGAAGGTAGGGAGAATAGTATATATATATATATACTGTGTATCTAAAATGTCTAGTCTAGATATAAAATACCTTATATTTAGTGTCTGGACTAAATATGCAGTATCTCACAAAAGCGAGTACAACCCTCACGTTTTTGTAAATATTTGATTATAACTTTTCATGTGACAACACTGAAGAAATGACACTTTGCTACAATGTAAAGTAGAGAGTGTACAGCTTGTGTAACACTGTAAATTTGCTGTCCCCTCAAAATAACTCAACACACAGACATTAATGTCTAAACCGCTGGCAACAAAAGTGAGTACACCCCTAAGTGGAAATGTCCAAATTGGGCCCAAAGTGTCAATATTTTGTGTGGCCACCATTATTTTCCAGCACTGCCTTAACCCCCTTGTGCATGGACTTCACAAGAGCTTCACAGTTTGCCACTGGTGTCCTCTTCCACTCCTCCATGATGACATCACTGAGCTGGTGGATGTTAGAGACCTTGTCTTCCTCCACCTTCCATTTGAGGATTCCCCACAGATGCTCAATAGGAATTAATTCTGGAGACATGCTTGGCCAGTCCATCACCTTCACCCTCAGCTTCTTTAGCAAGGCAGTGGTCGTCTTGGAGGTGTGTTTGTGGTCGTTATCATGCTGGAATACTGCATAATGATCATGCTCTGCTTCAGTATGTCACAGTACATGTTGGCATTCATGGTTCCCTTAATGAACTGTAGCTCTCCAGTGCTGGCAGCACTCATGCAGCCCCAGACCATGACACTCCGACCACCATGCTTGACTGTAGGCAAGACACACTTGTCTTTGTACTCCTCACCACACACTTTTGACATCATCTGAACCAAATAAGTTTATCTTGGTCTCATCAGACCACAGGACATAGTTCCAGTAATCCATGTAGTTAATCTGCTTGTCTTCAGCAAACTGTTTGCGGGCTTTCTTGTGCATCATCTTTAGAAGAGGCTTCCTTCTGGAACGACAGCCATGCAGACCAATTTGATGCAGTGTGCGACGTATGGTCTGAGCAGTGACAGGCTGACCCCCCACCCCTTCAACCTCTGCAGAAATGCTGGCAGCACTCATACGTTTATTTTCCAAAGACAACCTCTGGATATGACGCTGAGCATGTGCACTCAATTTCTGTGGTCGACCATGGCGAGGCCTGTTCTGAGTGGAACCTGTCCTGTTAAACCACTGTATGGTCTTGGCCACCATGCTGCAGCTCAGTGTCAGGGTCTTGGCAATCTTCTTATAGCCCAGGGGTGCTCACACTTTTTTGACCTGCGAGCTACTTTTAACATGACCGATCAAAAAGATCTACCTGCATTAAAAATGCTAAATATATATTTATTTATATATATACGGAGTATACTTTAAATATATATACACACAATATATATGTTCATGTACATATATATATATATGTTCATGTTCATGTAACTGCATGAGCCCTTATGGCACACTACAATTCAGTACATTTTTGGTCAATATCTTACTCTGATATCTTGCACTGAATAGAATCAGCCAGGGTTGCACAGTCCGGACAGTAGCTGCGGGTAGCCAGCCTCAAGCAGGCCTCCAAATAATGATCAGTCATTGTGGAACGGTAGCTGGACTTAATAATCTTCATGTGGGAAAAGGCTGACTCACATAAATAAGTAGAGCCAAATAATGCAGTCAAGGAGGTTGTACATTTCCTCATGTTTGTGTACTTTCCCCCTGTGAGTAAGTTCCAAAACTGTCCATGAGCCCTGGACTTCAGCTGAAAGTCTGTCTGTAGTTTCAAAACCTCATCCTCCACTTCAGACGAGTTCAGGTGAAACAGCGTTGCAATTTTTGATGCGAGTGAATCAACCTCAACATTGTCCCTAAACGGGTAGCACATGAATGTAGTCTTGAAAGGGTCTGTGAAACTGACCGACAGACATCTGTCAATCTGCTCAGTGTAGCGTGCAATGTTCAACTGTGCACAAGCCTTCCGCTGCGTCTCCACATCTGACGTGAGGTTTTGGATATTCCCAACAACATGGTGCTGCAGCTTTGAGGACAGAAGTCGCATTTTCCGTTTAAAGGCATTAACTGAGCTGATCATATTGACCATGGTTTTGTCTTTTATTTGCAGCTCCAAATTAAGCTCATTTAACATGTTGGTCAGATCGGTTAAAAATACCAAGTCCAGCAGCCACTGATCATCACTGAGTCGGGTGTGTTCTGCATGTTTAACAGCAAAGAGAAACTCCCTTCTCTCCCTAAATCCATGAATCCCTAAAGCCATGACTTCACAGCGCCATGGAACTACTTCTTGATAGCTGGAGAGCTTTGATTGAAGATAAATTTTCGGTTTTGTCTTTAAAGTCCCGAATCAACGAGTCAGCTGCGTGTACGAATGCCTCTTTTATCATCTCTCTGTCTCGGTATGACTTCTTGTGTTTAATGATGGAGTGACTCACCCGGAACGGTGCTTCGGTGGCTGCCTTAGCATTTGAACTTCAGCCGTGAAAAAACTACTGCTGTCCGGACAATTTTTTTTGGACACTCATTTTGTCCCCTTTCTTCAGTAGGAATAAATTGGGAAGTTAACTCAGTGATTTCACTCGCTAGCCTTTAGCGCTGGCGCGTTTGATCACACACGCATGGAGAGAGAAAAGACTAGATCTCAGACTGGCTGTCCTGTACATCAATGCTAACATCTATTTATTTGTTTTTAATGGCGATCTACCCGCACTTCCTTTGCGATCGACCGGTCGATCGTGATTGACGTATTGTGCACCCCTGGCCTAGGCCAGCTTTATGTAGAGCAACAATTCTTTTTTTTCAGATCCTCAGAGAGTTCTTTGCCATGAGGTGCCATGTTGAACTTCCAGTGACCAGTATGAGGGAATGTGAGAGCAATGACACCAAATTTAACTCACCTGCTCCCCATTCACACCTGAGACCTTGTAACACTAATAAGTCACATGACACCGGGGAGGGAAAATGGCTAATTGGGCCCAATTTGGACATTTTCACATATGGTGTGTACTGACTTTTATTGTCAGCGGTTTAGACATTAATGGCTGTGTGTTGAGTTATTTTGAGGGGACAGCAAATTTACACTGTTGCACAAGCTGTACACTCACTACTTTACATTGTAGCAAAGTGTCATTTCTTCAGTGTTGTCACATTAAAAGTTATAATCAAATATTAACAAAAATGTGAGGGGTGTACTCACTTTTGTGAGATACTGTATCACTATCGGTACTACTCACTTGATGTCATATTAGTTTACCAGACATTTCAAAATAGCCTAAATAATACTGTGATAAAATTATTTCTCGCAAACAAGGAACAAAAAACGTCATAGCACCCTTTATCAGTATTACTAAGGCACACACAGGAGATGACGTCATTCAAGGTTATAATTAACTTGCAGAGGAAATCTATTTAACAGAGGCACATAGAACTACTCATTCACACTTTTTCAAATCTGCAATGCCCCTTTATTGCTTGTGTGCCTACCCGCTGAGAGAAACCCATGGAAAATTTTTTAAAGTCGAGGTTTTTCCCCTGGCGCATCACCGCAGAGAAGGAGAAGGGATCCGTGACGAAGGTGAAGTACTTCCCCATAAGCTGGCATGTAAAGATGTCTCCATACTTTTGTTGAGCTGATTGCAGGAAGCCCAGTGGGTTTTTACCATATTCCAAAACTACACCAAAAAAAGGCCAACCTTTCACCAGTGGAGGTTCTTTTGCTCGCCTGCAAACAGACATAAGTTTCTGAATTTAAAAACAAGAAATTATCTTACTTCCTTTTCAATCTATAGAATTTAAAATATTTATAATTATGCAGGTAATATATTTATAATTATACATTATAATATATATAATAATATATCTATAATTAACAAAATTTGGAGACTTTTGGTGACCCAAAAGTCTCCATACTATACATAGGAGAAATTAACCCTTTTTAGCTAAATGTATCTTTATTTACAAAGCACCCTCTACACCAGTGGTGTCAAACTCATTTTAGTTCAGGGGCCACATACAGCCTAATTAGATGTCAAGTGGGCCGGGCCAGTAAAATCATAGTATAATCACCTATAAATAACAAGAAGTCCATATTTTTACCTTTGTTTTCATACAAAGACATTTATATTTAATGAAATATCCTTTTATAAAATATATCATGAACAACCTCAGATTTCTTAAGACAAACGTGTGCAATTTGCTTCTGATTATCATTCACATATATGTGCATTACAACTGCTCACAGTGTTTGTACGAATGCAAAAAAAACTTCACAGGTATTTGGAACTGAAAAATATTTCCCCTTGAACTTTTCAACCTTTTGCCACATTTCAGGCTTCAAACATAAAGATATAATTTTTTTTATTTTTTGTGAAGAATCACCAACAAGTGGGACACAATTGTGAAGTGGAACGAAATCTATTGGATTTTTGAAACTTTTTTAGCTAATAAAAAAATGAAATGTGGGGCGTGCAAAATTATTCGGCCCCCTTTCGTTAATACTTTGTAGAGCCACCTTTTGCTGCGATTACAGCTGCAAGTCGCTTGGGGTATGTCTCTATCAGTTTTGCACATCGAGAGACTGAAATTCTTGCCCATTCTTCCTTGCAAAACAGCTCGAGCTCAGTGAGGTTGGATGGAGAGCGTTTGTGAACAGCAGTTTTCAGCTCTTCCCACAGATTCTCGATTGGATTTTGACTTGGCCAACACCTGGATATGTTTATTTGTGAACCATTCCTTTGTAGATTTTGCTGTATGTTTGGAATCATTGTCTTGTTGGAAGATAAATCTCCATCCCAGTTTCAGGTCTTTTGCAGACTCCAACAGGTTTTCATCCAGAATGGTCCTGTATTTGGCTGCATCCATCTTCCCCTCAATTTTAACCATCTTCCCTGTCCCTGCTGAAGAAAAGCAGGCCCAAACCATGATGCTGCCACCACCATGTTCGACAGTGGGGATGGTGTGTTGAGGGTGATGAGCTGTGTTGCTTTTACGCCAAACATATCGTTTTGCATTGTGGGCAAAAAGTTAGATTTTGGTTTCATCTGACCAGAGCACCTTCTTCCACATGTTTGGTGTGTCTCCCAGGTGGCTTGTGGCAAACTTTAGACGAGACTTTTTATGGATATCTTTGAGAAATGGCTTTCTTCTTGCCACACTTCCATAAAGGCCAGATTTGTGCAGTGTACGACTGATTGTTGTCCTATGGACAGACTCTCCCACCTCAACTGTAGTTCTCTGCAGTTCATCCAGAGTGATCATGGGCCTCTTGGCTGCATCTCTGATCAGTCTTCTCCTTGTCTGAGCTGAAAGTTTAGAGGGACGGCCAGGTCTTGGTAGATTTGCAGTGGTCTGATACTCCTTCCATTTCAAAATGATCGCTTGCACAGTGCTCCTTCGAATGTTTAAAGCTTGGGAAATATTTTTGTATCCAAATCCGGCTTTAAACTTCTCCACAACAGTATTACGGACCTGCCTGGTGTGTTCCTTGGTCTTCTTGACGCTCTCTGCGCTTTCAACAGAACCCTGAGACTATCACAGAACAGGTGCATTTATACAGAGACTTGATTACACACAGGTGGATTCTATTTATCACCATCAGTCATTTAGGACAACATTGGATCGTTCAGAGATCCTCGCTTTTCAGTTTTTTATTTGCTAAAAAAGTTTAAAATATCCAATAGATTTCGTTCCACTTCACAATTGTGTCCCAATTGTTGGTGATTCTTCACAAAAAATGAAAATTTTATATCTTTATGTTTGAAGCCTGAAATGTGGCAAAAGGTTGAAAAGTTCAAGGGGGCCGAATACTTTCGCAAGGCACTGTAGTATTTCACTTTTAAATTAATGGCATTGCATGAACAATAGGATTCCACCAAACCAAACTCTTCTGTACTGAAGCTGTTGACTAACATTAAATTGCACATTTAAAAAAAAAAAAAACCTATTACCCATTCATCTCTGTGAATAAATGGGAAGCGGTCCATTTTTCATGGAAAACTCTACACTCTGTGTCCACTTTTCTGCCTTTTGGCAGACATTTTGGTTAATGAGGGTGTGAGGACGAGTAGAAAATAGAGTAGACTACTCCGTGATAACAAACAGCAGACGTCGCATTGCTGCCATCTGCTGTTCAGTCCCAGAGATGTGCCGCGTCTTTTACCCCCTAGCGATTAATTTAGGAATAGCATTTTATTAAAAATGACAAGTTCGTGTCTTTTATGCATATTTGTTTTCACTTTCAAAATTCGTCCTGCGGGCCGGATTGAACCCTCTAGCGGGCCGGTTTTGGCCCGCGGGCCGTACGTTTGACACCCATGCTCTACACAATTGCCATTTCTTTGTGAACACACACACAGAGGCCTCTCTCCCACTCATGATGAACTTGTGTTACACAACTAGTGTTATGCATGTAACTGCATGTCCATTCAAGCTTGCGACAGCTTCCTGATCCAGCCACGAGAATAATTTCAATATGTTCTTCTTTTGTCAAAGGCATTCTTAAAGGTTATTTAAAAAAATCTAATCTATAATATAAAAATAGTATGAACAATTTGGACGACATTTTGCAAAAGAGTGTTAATTTCCCCTATGTCTTTTGGGACATCTTGGATAATACACCTATATTATAAATATTATATAATGAAATAGAATGTAAACACACACACATCAATTTCTCCACACTGTGCTTTGTTTACTTTGACACATGTCTTTTGTTTTGATTCCTGTCTTCTCTCCACCCATGTCCTTGTCTCCCTTATGTTTCCTGATTAGTCTCACCTGTTTTCAGTTTGCCCTTTAATAATTTGTGTATTTAAACCCTTGTGTGTCTTTGTTGAGTATACACTCAGTTTTGTCATTGTACATGTGGCTATACCAACCCTTTTGTTATAGATTGATTCTCTGGTTTTGAACTGCTTCTGTTTGCATTTTACGCCTTTGCCTTGCCTGATTCAGTCTGTCTGCACATCGTCTCAAGATTTGCCTGTTTGACTCTGCCTTTTGCATTGGATATGTTTAACTGTTTTTTTTATTAAAGCTGTTATACCAACAACTGCATCTGTCTTTCCCTCTGTTACAAAAAATCAATAAACAATAAACATCAATAAACAACTACTGATCTACTAATCATCTACTGGCCCCGGCGCTGCCAAGCTGTCACTGTTGGGCCCTTGAGCAAGGCCCTTAACCCTCTCTGCTCCAGTGGCACTGTATCACGGCTGACCCTGCGCTCTGACCCCAGCTTCCTGGCATGCTGGGGTATACGAAGAAAAGAATTTTACTGTGCTGTAAGGTATACGTGAGCAATAAAGACTCATTGCACTCAAAACACTCAAAGTATCATTATTGTTCTGAGTGAGAAGCCATGTATTTTCCAAAGGCCAGCGTTCACAGAGCTAGCTCCTGCAATTAATTGTATCCAGATGTTTTTGTAAACAAAACATTGTGGAATCAATATTTAGTCAAACCTTGCACCAGAAGTATCGGAAGATAAAAGTAAATTCTAATCTATTACATTTCATAAATTAGACCAACCGGACGAGATTAAACATCTAGTATCCCAGGAACACGAGCGTGAGCGTGACTAGTTGAGTGTAAGGTGAATGGGATGCCAGTCTCTGTTGCAGGCATATCGAGTTTTTAAATATGATTCAGCCAAATATTTTCATAATGTAGGTTCAACTAAAGTACAGCTTCAAATTCTAGGAAGATTTCTCAAAACCAAAGGGACGGAATGTAGTCCCCGAAATGATCACTCTATGAAACAGATTACATAGTTACGAAGTTGCCTATGTAATTTAATAACACAATTCACAGCACATGTTCAAGAACGTGATATAAACAGAATCACTAAGCAATAATCAATATACTTGCGGAAGAACATATCAGTAGGTAAAGAGATTTTTGTTTTAAAGAAACAGTGACATTGTCAGCAAGACGGAGTAAAAACACAGTGGAATCTACAACTTTCAGCTTTCTCTTTGTCATGTCTGAAAGATGCCCTGAGGAACGTACCTTGTCCTAGACCCACAAGCCCTCAATAACAGGAACGACACGCCAACGGCAAGAAAGGCAACGAGAATCCATGTAGCCATGGCTAAGCTCTGTGTGTTTACTCCCACTCTCTCTTCTCGGTTTGCTCCTTTTCCTTCTGTCCCATCTGGCTCTTTTGAACCCTGTAAGAGCCCCTCCTGCTCACTGTAGGAGGGGCGTTATTGCATCCTGTGTTCTGTCTCTGATTATGAAATCAGCTGAAATGAAACACCCATTTGTATACAGCTCTTATCTCTTTAAGCCTGAGTGAAAGCTGTGCTTCTTAAAGAAACAGTATTACATACAATTCCAACAAAGACAGCTCACGCGGACTGGCAGATAAAGAAAAGGGTAGATCATGTAGACAAGGCTAGGATTTGAAGAATAACAGGGAAATTACAATGAATGCCAAATCCTGGTCATTTTTCTGCCCCTTATTTAGGAAAGGATGTAAAAGGGACAGAGTCACATAATCATGAGAACAAAGCCAGATAACACATCGATAACAAGTCTAAATATTACTTCTATTTTTCTGCAAAACACTGGTTTAAACATTTTCAGCATTCCTCTAGTTAATATTTGATGTAGCTTTCCATGGAGAGGACAAGCCTTCCATGTCTAACAAGGTAGAGGACACATGTACAGGGCGTCCCAAAACTCTCCATACATAAAGGACTACGTAAACCAGCACCACCTCAGTTGGTGTCATCCACGGCTCGGTCGGTCTGCAACACTTCCAGTCTTTTTGAATTTGTTAAGAAGTTCAGCGACAGTGTTGTGTGTGATGTGCTTGCCATCTTTCCTGTTAAAGTCCCATCGCAACCTCGCGACAGATCCCTGATCCCCAATCCAGTCATGAGAATGATTTCAATACTTTCTATTTTTGTCAAAGGCATTCTTAAATGTTATTTGGGAAAATAGATATTGGAGTATGGAGATTTTTTGGACAGCCTGTAGAGGACATTTCATTCAAGCTCCTTTGTATAATTTTGGGAGCTTATGTATGTGGACTTCCCTCTGTTATCTCATCTACCAAGATGTCTAACACGTAAATGTCTATATGATTTATTATTGTCCACACAAACAGGTCTCCTCAGAGGAAACACAGGGTTGTTGTGTTGTTTTTATTGAGCCAGTGAAGGAAGAACTAGACCAGTGGTTCTCAAACCACCAGATGGCACCAGGCAGGCCACATAGAAATTCTAGAACATTATTTTTAAAGTGCACCTATTATGCTTTTTCAAATATTAGCTTTCATGTAATGTGTTATAGAGCTGTTTGTGAGTGTAAAAAGTCTGCAAAGATTAAAAAAAATCAAAGTGCAGGACAAATGGAGTTATTGACTCCCAAAAGAAGGAACCGAGTCCAAACAGCTGAGTTGTTAGTAATTCCAGTTACTTCCTGCACACACCTACGCAGGTTTGTAACTAAAAGCCCCGCCTCTGGTCTTTATTGGATGCTGGCTGACAGCAGTAGACCAATCACAACAGACTTGGACATCTGACCAATCCGAGCAGAGTATGGTCTCTGACAGGAGAAGTTTAGAATGAATCCTTTAACGAGTCAATTGTGACACTAGCGTATACTAGCCGCAGTGTGCACTGCACTCGTTTTGCGTTTGTCTTTCTTTGCCATTATTCCTGCCATATAGTTCATGGTTTTTGTTTCATGTTTTTACTTTGCCTTAGTCTTCATAGCTTCTTTTGTGTTTGTTTTCATTGTTATTAAACTCTTTATCTACACTTGCATCCGTCTCCGCCTCTAAATCGTGACATTGCGAGTGTCGTAAACTTGACTTTTTTTAGATTTAAACTCCCTGTCTCTGGAGATTCATTACATAATGTATAATTTGATCCGTCAGATTATGAAGCACTGAAGCAGAAGATTTCAGCTCAAGCAGCTTTAATGAACTACTACTGTATGTAATACATGGGCCGTCTGAGTGCCACTGTGGAGGAAATGCTATGAGTTCCTCCACTAGTAGAGGCTGAAGAGCAACCAGACCTTCATCCTCTCATTAGTCCCTTCAACACCACCAACGCCAGAGGGTTTTTGCCCTCTGGAATGCTGAATTGGGCCTTTCTCTACCAGTCAACTATATTAGCTGCTCCACATGACTTTCAAGAGCTGCATCACTGCCCGTGCAACTGCACCAAATATGAGAAAAAGGGGGATTTCCAATCTTTACAGCAGCGATTAACTCAAGTGAGAACTTCATGTAATGAGCCCCGATGATGTAAAATATAAAACAATACGGTCAAGCCAGGCCTCTTCCTCATCCTTGACATCTTCAAATTCAATTACACAAGCTGTACACTCACTACTTTACATTGTAGCAAAGTGTCATTTCTTCAGAGTTGTCACATGAAAAGATATAATCAAATATTTACAAAAATGTGAGGGGTGTACTCACTTTTGTGTGATACTGTAGATAAAGCTTTCAGATCGCCCCAAAAACCCAACAAATTCAAAAACGTACACTTATTCAAACGTGGTGTTCCTCAAATGAATTGATGAGTAAGGAAACTATTGTAGTACATTTAGATGGTAGATGAACTAGCATTCGCTTTTCCCTAATATGTACTCTAATCCACCAACTGATCATTTCATATTTTTTAAGTCCTTTCAAAACTTTAAACACACACACACACACACACACAGCACAGTTCAAGTCATCCATCCATGTTCTGTCCCACGTTTCCTACACAGGGTGGCGTGGGAGCCGGGACCGTGGAGCCTGGAGCTTATCCCATGGAACTCGGATCACCCGCCATCGCAGGGCATAGTTCACATACACACACGTTCACATGCCATCATCAGCCTACAAAATCCATCTCTGGACTGAGAGAGGAAGCTGGTGTACCCGGAGGAAAACCCCGGAGAATATGTAAACTCCACCACGCGCACAGACGGGATTCGAACCCTCAACCCTGGGGGTTCAAAAACAAGCATATCTGCATATATATATATAAATCAGACACCGATCAGTTCGGCTCTCGCTAAGGACTGAAATCACACACGGGTGGGAATCTTGGGCTCATCTTACAACTTTGAGCTTTCACTTTTCCCGGTCCGTAAAAGCTGAAGAGCTTACCTTGTCCTCGACCAGCAAACTCTAGATAACAGGAAACACACGCCGACCAGGAGAAATGTGACGAGAATCCACGCAGCCATGCCTATGCTCTGTGTTTCACTCCTGTCCTCCCACGGTATTTTCCCTGTTCGCCTATTTCTTTCTGTCCCGTCTGGTTGTTTATCCGTACGTTGAGATCATTCATGGGCACTGCAGGGGGCGCTGTTTCACTTAGTTATGCAATTCTTCTGTACTGTATGAAAGTACGTGTTATATACCGCATACTACTTCTCACAGAAATGTGCTGTAGAGTATGTAGGGTATACAGTGTGTGTGTGTGTGTGTGTGTGTGTGTGTGTGTGTGAGAGAGAGAATGACATTGTTTCAGACTGCACAGTGATATGACTAGCTACCTTTCAAACATCTCAGTTTTCAGTTACTGTGGCCAAATGTGCAGTATGTTCACTTTTAGTTACAGTAAAACATGACGCAATGATGCGGCAGAGAACAAACGGTTTAGCTTTAAATTTTGGAACAGAAGAAGCCAAATTCCCCCTCGCCCACAACCCCCTCAATTTTATTTATTTAAAAATATATATATATATATTTGGCACTCAACAATTAAGCACTTAAGAAAAAAATTAAATCTTTAAGAACACCAAAGGATACTTATTTTAATGTACTTGATTTTTCAGAAATCAGGAAGAAAAATAAATTGTAAAATATAAATGCATTATTATTATTATTATTATTATTATTATTATTATTATTATTATTATTATTATTATTATTATTATTATTATTAAGCAGCCAAAACAAAACATTCACAGCCTGTGTTGCAGATGGACTTATTATTCTGAAGGACAGGAAATTATAAACCATTCTGATAAAGACAGATAATCTAAGAGAACTGATCAAACTAGTTAGCATGGATGGTTCTATTTAATGACTTGAATTACACTATATGGCCAAAAGTATGCAGACACTTGATTTGTGATTCTTCCCCAAACTGTTGCTACAAAGTTGGAAACACAATTTTTTGTATGCCTTTGTATGCTGTAGCATTACAATTTCCCCTTCACTGGAACTAAAGGGGCCTAAACAATGCCCCTGTGTACAAAGTGAGGTCCATGGAGAGGAGACATGGTGTGCCAAAGTTGGGCTACACCGATAACTGACTTCAACAACTCTGAACACCTTTGGGATGAACTGGAACACTGACTGTACCCCAGGCCTCCTCACCTAACACCAGTGGCTGACCTCAGTAAAGCTTTTGTGGCTGAATAAGCAAATCCCCACAGCCACACTCTAAAATCTAGTGGAAAGCCTTCCCAGAAGAGTGGAGGTTATTAACAGCAAAACAGGGATTACATATGGAATGGGATGTTCAACAAGCACATATGTGTGTGATGGTCAAGTGTCTACAAACCTTTTGCCATATGGTGTAAATTGTGAATAATATATTAAAATAAAGAATAAACCAAGCTCTGGTAGATGTATTTATAAATGTGTTTGTTTGTTGTTCAATTGATTATCACTGAGTAGGAATAACTGATGTGCTTGGGATATGTTATGATTTGGTTGACATTCCACCCGAATTTTTTACCACACTAGAATTTGGCATTTCCTCTTGTTTACTTTTTAATCTGTAGTTCATGAATAATATTTTATTGTTCATAGTTTAGAATCAGCATGTGCTAATTCCTACTACAAACTGAAACATGTCTCTATGATACTAATCATGGAGCAATGCCAGAGAGCATGTCAAGTCAAGCATTATTTGGCAGACGTTGCAGTATTTCAGATAAGTCCAGAGTCACATCTCCGGACTAAACAACAAGAGCATTACCATTTGCTAGAATAAGTTGGTCTTATTTCCCAATTTAAGCCACTCAGTTTTTGACCTGATATTATTGTGGATATTATAGATATTATTATACTGTTTAATCTGATAGATTGGCACACCGTCCAGGGTGTACCCCGCCTTGTGCCTGATGCTCCCTGTGATAGGCTCCAGGTTCCCCATGACCCTCAAAAGGATAAGAGGTATAGAAGATGAATTGATAGATGTTTAATTAATTTATGCTTTTCCCATTTTTTAAAACCTATTAAAAAGTGCAGGCAACCTCCATGTCTCCTGTTTTAATATCAGTCAGAAGTAGATAGAAAGCCTTGAGAGATCAAAATGATGTCTATTTCATCTCCAGAATCTTATGGTCATTTTAAGGTCTTTTAGATTGACATGTTTGAAGAAAGTGTGGTTTCATATAAGTTAGCTTTTGGATTTTTTTTTTTTTTGGTACATATTTTGGGGATGATTAAAAAAGGACCCAATACCTGTTGCCCCCTTGCAAAAGCTTCTGAAATAGTTAAACCTGCCTGTCTGGAACAAACATCCACGACAAGGTAAAAGTCACTGAGACGATATTTGATGTGAACTTAAGCCCTTGATCTGTACCTGTGTAATTTTATGCTTTGCACTGCTGCCGCATGATTGGCTGGTTGGATAACTGCACGAATAAGCAGACGTAGAGGTGTTCCTATTAAAGTGGCTGGTGAGAGTTGAATGTATCATTTGGGTTTCATTATTAGGGCTCACCCAGATCGAACGCAGATAAAGACTATAACACTATAACACATCTCATCTCAAACAAGGTTTGAAAAGTATTCATAGACCCTGACCTTTTACCTGCCAAATAGTGTCAATGTAAATGTAAATATAGACACAGAGGCAACTTCTTTAAAACATAAAAGCAGGAATGACAAGGAATTAGGGAACAATATAGCTACAAAATGTTTACAACTGTGTTACACTGACATGGGAGGGGCTAGGGGTGTAATAAGACACATTACAAAGATTCTTCATGAAGAATAAATGTGAACATTAATCAAAGGTGTTGACAGAGCTGGAGTTTGAGATTGAGAGAAACCCTGATACAAACACGAGTGACACTGTGACTTAAGGAGTGCCAAGAATGACTCAAGCCATGATGTAAAAATCATTCACAGTCTAAACGGCATGTGTCTTGTGAGGGAAATTATTCATTTTTACTTTGTAATAATTCTGTTCTGTTCATGTTCCAGAGTAGATAATGCCTAATAATGTCATATCGTTTAGATCAGTACAGAATGTTTATCTGCATAGACAAACACAAACATGTTTTTCTGTTCAAGGTTCCTCTACACATTTGCTGGGACCCTGAAATAAAACCTGTTTGAACTGCCTCAGACTGCTTCTTTTCGGAACATAGAAGTGTATATTATATGTGTTCATATATGTATATTAGCACAAGTGCAGGAGAGCGCTCTCATTCTTCTTCCTGTATTTATCTCTCTGTAATAAAACTTCTTCACCTGAGAGGATAAGTCTGCAAGTGTTGTCGTATTTCCATGACATTATGTCTTATATTACAGTATGCCACGCTGAAGTTGAATTCTCAAATCTGATTGGTCAGAAGGTTTTGATTAATTTTCACCATTTCACCACTAACTTTATTTAATAATCAATTAATTTAACAGCACGGCTCGGACAGTACACAACAAAATCGCCAATGTTGATTTAACACCCAGTGTTGAATTTACACCCTACAGTGTTTATATAAGTCCACTGGACACAAATGAACACTCTTGGTGTTAATTCAACACTAGGGATTTTACTGTGTAGTTCTGGCTGCAAGGTAATTTACTCATTTAAATAAATGTGCTAGTTCTAGTATGTTATCATTTTCTATAACAGCTAACCACTGCCCCTTTACGTATTTCAACATGTGAAAGTCTACAGCAGGAGGTTTCTCAGTAAAATGACAAGATCTTTTTTCTTTTTTTCTTTTTTTTTTAATAATAATGTAAGTAATAACAGGAACTTGTTTTGCAGACTTACCAAACATTTAACATAACTGCGCAGAAACATTATTTTAATTAGTAATGGAAATTGTTTTTCACTTGAAAATAATGAACAGTAAGAAGCACTGGATATAAAGTAAAGCAACGCAATGCTTGACATTCGTAAAATCCTTAAGTCGTCTGTGGTTAGTCTCTGCTTTTGACACGTCTTACTTACATAACTACTGACAGTCAAAATGGTTGCATAAACCTCACAAAATTACATTGAACAAAAGCTGGCCTCTGTGACAAGACTGTTTTTCACAGTCTGATATTTGAAGGAAATTGCTTAATGTGTGTTGAAAGGGTCAGCACACACAACCTGTAAACATCACTACACTAATGCTTAGACACTAGATGGAGACAGAACGCTAATAAATGTGGTAAATCACTTCTGTGTACAGCTTTTGGTATCTACAGTGCTGTTATTAAATTTACATTTACATTTATTCACTTAGCAGATGTTTTTATGCAAAGCGACTTACAAATGAGAAAAATACAAGCAAAGCGATATATCAAGCAGAGAACAATACAAGTAGTGCTACCATACAAGATCCATTAATTGAGTTGCAGAGGAAGCAAAGTGCACAGAGTAGAGGTGTAAGTGCAAATTTTATTATTTTTATTTTTATTTTTATGAGTTAGTTAGGTGTCCACAGAAGAGGTGGGTCTTTAGCTGTTTTTTGAAGATGGTGTGAGATTCTGCGGTCTGGATTGAGATGGGAAGTGCATTCCACCACTGTGGAACAGTCAGCGTGAATGGGATCTTGCGCCACGCTGAGTGGGAACTACTAAACTTTGGTTGCTGATCATCGCAGATTGCAAGAGGGAACGTAGGCCTTCAGGAGAGAGTTGAGGTAGGAGGGTGCTGTTCCTGTCAAGGTCTTGTAGGTGAGCATCAAGGCCTTGAATTTGATGCCGGCAGCTAAAGGAAGCCAGTGGTGGGAGATGAAGAGGGGTGTGACATGGGTTCTCTTGGGCTGGTTGAAGACGAGGCACACTGCAGCATTCTGAATAATCTGAAGGGGTTTGATGGAGCTGGCTAGGAGTTGAAGTAGTCCAGTTTAGAGATAACAAGAGCCTGGACTGATATCTGTGTAGCCTGTTCGGTGATGTAGGGTCGGATTTTCTTGATGTTGTTCAGGATGACCTACAGGACCTTGCAGTTGCTGAGATATGGTCTGTAAAGGTCAAGCTGTCATCAAGAATCACCCCAAGGTTCCTGGCCATCCTGGTTGGCATGAGTGTGAGTGAGCTGAGCTGTACAGTGAGGTTGTGGTTGATTGAGGGACAGGCTGGGATAACGAGAAGCTCAGATTTTGCCAGGTTAAGCTTAAGATGGTGTTCCTCAATCCAGACCGAGATGTCTGACAGGCAAGCGGAGATGCGTGCAGAGACAGATGGATCGTCAGGCCGTAAGGACAAATAGAGCTGGGTGTCATCAGCATACCAATGATATGAGAAGCCACGAGACTCAATCGCCTACCCTGGAGATGTAGTGTAGATAGAAAAGAGGAATGGACCCAGAACTGACCCCTGTGGAACGCCAATTGTGAGTTGCTGAGTATCAGAAATACCTCCCATCCATGAAACCTTGAAGGATCTGTCAAAGAGATAGGATTCCACCCAGCAGAGAACCGTTCCAGTGATGCCCAGGCTGGAGAGAGTTGACAGGAGGATCTGATGGTTCACAGTGTCGAACACAGCAGAGAGGTCAAGTAGGATGAGGATGATATATTAATCATGTAGATAAAACTAAAATAGAATACATGAATTCAAACCTACAGTACGACATAAGTTTCTTTTATATTCTCCACTCATTGTCCCAAAGAATCTACAGTCAAAAATAAAAAATATTGGCAACCTTAATGTGATCCTGTGAAATACAGTCATGTGAAGAAGTAAGTACACCCCATGAAAAGTTTACATTTTTTCAACATATTTAGAAATACAGCTATCCGGTCTTCATTTACACAATGTTGGCAGCTAAAGGTGATATAATGTATCCCCTCAAACACTGCACAGTTGAAAGAATTCTGCATGGAGGAGAGTCTCCCAGTAGATGTCAGAGATTGGAAGACACTTATAGTGAACATAAAGTTGTTTCTGCCAAAGGGGGCAATACCAGTTACTGAAGTTAGGGGTGTATTTAAATAAATTTAAATAAATTAATGCAAAGTCATGGGGTCTATTTACTGTTTTGGATGACTTCTGTAAGTAATAAACATTATACACAGCTTTTTAAATAAAGTTGACTGGAAACCAACTGGAAAACTATTTATATCTACCTACCCGTTTTATAAAAGCATTTTCTGTCAAAAACATACAGTACATGCTGTAGACATTGACCCTCCTTTGAGAAAAGAACCTTTTCCGGCCTTTCCTGCACAGCGTGTCACTGTTATCAGTCCAATCCAGCTTGGTGTTCAGGTAATTGTAACAATGCATCATGTTCACATCCTCTCCCTTGATGGTTACTGTTTTTAAACAGGCTCCCCAATCCACCAGCAACCAACTAGCAGTTCCTTTCTCCTGCTTGTGTTAAGCTGCAAGGGGTTTCCCCTACAGAAACAAACACATATATACAAGTGATCATGTATTTCACATAGGACATCATATGAATAATTTGTGTGTACCCATGACAAATATGTGAAACAGCATGTGACGTGAATGCAGTTATACACACGTGAAGTTAAAGTCCTCCACTAGCCTCCTGTACTCTCAGTCATATTCATTGTGGGAGTAACCTATAATGGGGAAGCCATTGGAGAACTTCTGTAGTTGGCATTAGCTGGTGTCTTGTGTGTAGAGATGAAGAGGAATGGAGACAGGTTGGTTTCCTGAGGCCCCATTGCTGCTCACCACTGCCTCTGACACACAGTTCTGGAGACTCACAGATCTGCCCTGTTGGTCAGATAGTCCATGATCCAGGAGACTTTGTGGGTATCAACCCACATGGGTCTGGATGGTATTAAAGTACATGATCTGGACAGTGGCTTGGTCCAGGTATATTTCAAAATAAAGGCAAAGAAATTCTATTACTTTTTGAAAATTCCTCTCAGTTTCCATGAAATATTTTTGTCTATAACTATTTCTTGTTTCCTTGGAACAGAAATATGATGGTAGGTATGTGTACATGTCGCCACAACACATACTATTCATTTCAGTGGTGAGCTCTGCTGCATTTTCACAGTTTCTGATGCTTGTGGCACAGAAAAAGCCCCTGTGTCCAAAGGAAAATTTGATGGTGGCTCACTGATGCATTGGGGATGTTTTTGTGGCTTGTCGTCCACGAACTCTTATGAAGATCGACCGCATCATGAACTCTGCTATGTAGCAGGACATTTAAGATATCACATTGAGATGTGTGCCAATGATGAGCCCAAGCATACATCCAAATCATCAAATGATCCATGTATAACAGTGACTATGTCACTCTCTGAATTAAAAACCTCATGAGAACCTGTGACCTGAAATAAAGAGGACAGTCTGCATGTGCAAACCTAAGAATATAAGTATTGGACCAATATTCTGCTCCTGAACTGGTAAAATAAAAAAACGTACTAGATATATAAATCAAAACTTAGTTGAACATCTTTGGATTGTGAATGTTCTTTATATACAACTAATTAGGTTGTGAAAGGCAAAATATAATTTAATCAAACTCTTACTTATTTTCTGCACAAGTCATTTCAAGATTATTAGAAATATATAGTTCTATCTGTGTAAATTGTGCGTGGTGTGCACTTGATCTGTTTTTCTCAGTTGGACACTTGTAATTCCCATAATTTGTTATGATCTGAACATGCCATTTGAACAGCCCCTGCTATACACTCATTTTCTAGTTGACTGAATCCTTCTAACGAACTCCCTGTATTCACCATTTTCCTTCCTTCTCTTGTTTATCCTGATAGTTTCTCAGGGTCTTGTTTGTTTTTTATTAAGATAATTAACACCTGATTTATGATTGTGATAAGCACTGAACTAGAAATGCTGCAAATAAAGCTGAATGGCAAATTGTACAGCAGAGCACAAATTAAAAATTTAGTTTCAGTGCTTCTGAGTCAGTGAGTGGAGAGAGTGATATCTGAGCACTTATTAGTCTGAATGATGATTTTGTCATGCACAATCAACTGTGGTATGATGCTAGATTTTTTTATTTTCTAATTTTCAATTTTAAGTAAAGTCATTTTTGTTGTTACTTAGTGAAAGTAAGTCATGGGTGTAATAGAATAATAATACAATCAATCAACAATCAATCACATTTCAGAGTAAGGCATATCTAGGTGACAAAACTACAGAGCATGTCTTTATTTTTGTCCACTATAATTAAAAAAGAATAAGAAGAGGGTAGCCACTCACATTTTGGCTCTGGTGAGCAGAGATAAGGCACATTCAGTATATTTAAATGTATCTTGGAACTGATTATTAGTTGGAAATGACTAGCTACACACAAGCTAGCTGCACCAACACCACTGGCCCATTATTTTAATGGATTATGATCATTTGAGTGATTGACTTTTTTTATTTTTTGGCATTGTTGGTAGCTACGATTATTCTAATTCTAATTATTTCTAATCCTACCTGATGTTTCAAGTAGATTACTGTCAATGTGTACTTTTACTGTTATAAAGTAAATTTGAATCATGTGATTATAGTTAGCAAGACAGGTTGCTAACTAGACTATTTTGCATATTGTGTGTCACCCTTCAGACTGCTGGCTAAATCAAACATGTCCAAATATATTAGGTTATACTATAATATTTAGGCATATTTCATTTGAATCTTTTTTTAATTACATTTGATAGTTTTGTACATTATTATTAGCAAGATAACAATGTATATTAAACATGCTAATCAAATCCTCAGTTCAGTATTTAGGAGCTGGGTAAGATATGGGTTGCCAGAGGAAATGACTGTTAACTATTTTCAGAAGAGGCAAGACAATGCTAATGTTCATTTTGCTAGGGATTCATTGTATCAGATATTAATGTCAGAAATTAATCAGGGGATATTTTAATGAGAAAACTGACAAACTGTCAAGCCAACTATAGCTAGATTAAGGCCTTCGGGCAGCAATAGCTATACAAATGATGATTTTAATAATTGTTTAATTATATCTGTTGAAAACCTAAACATGAGCATCATATAAATAATGAAAGAATGGCTCACTTCGCATTGGAATCCCTAAATTCCCAATATTTCCTTATTATACTGAAAAGAATGCCATCTTATTAAGTGAAAATATCTTGGATACAGTCACATTTATATAGTATTTGATATTAAAATGATTACAATTAACCAAATATAAGATTATTAAACCCATTTTGCATCATTGTACTAATTTGACTCATTTCAAATGATCTTATTCTATTGGCAATTATATTTCTGTAATCCGAAAAATTATCTGCCAATAGTGTAAAAGGTTGAAAGACTGAAATGAATAAAAGCATCTGAAAACAGGTTGGATAATCTTACATTTGATTTATAGCTATATTTACAGTTTTATTTGATTTATAGAAATATTAGATAAATTCACCCATACATTTACTTGCTAATGTGTCATTTTTTTGGGAGTGTATACATACTATTCCACTTTATGGATAAATATTCACAGTTCACTAAGAATAAATTAATAGTGATTTATGCAAATAATCTTGTATGAATACGTGTGTGGAAGATTATGGATAGGTGCAGTTTTTTATCATTTGTGCATAACCAGCGAAATCATCACCAGTTGTAAGAGTTCCTACCAATACTTCATCAGATCTTCTTGAAATATCAACATGTTCTTACAGAGTTCATGCTATCAAAGACTCTGAGTGTCAGTATTATGTGTGTAGTTCTGTATTAGAATACATACAAATATGAAGCAACATGGCTATTTCACTAAATTATTTTTAAGCATCCTGCTCAGAAAAATATTCTCAGGCATTCAATCGTCAATTGACCTTTTTTTTTCTTTTCCAAATCTAATCAGATGTCATTCATGTGATTAGACTGAGATCTTTGATCAAATGTCTTTAAGCTGATTAACACCTTTTCCACATAGGAATTAAATCTGTAATACTCTTTAACAAGTTTTTCCTTAGTAATAAATAGTTTCCTGTGTTTCCCCCTCCCCTAAATTCACAACTATATTGATGCCTTTTCAGCTGAGGTTGAATGATGCAGTGCCCATGAGCAAATAGCAGTCATTTTGTCCTAATGGTTATCAGATGTTTTGATGAATGCTTCATGTCAGTAAGTGAATAAACATGATATTTTAAAATGTTAATAATATGGAATAAATCTGTGTATACATGTGATGGTGGAAGTGAACTGATGTTATGTTTTTATAAATTAATACTTTTTATTGCGGGTCTTTAAATGACTCTTTAATAGAAAATGTTTTCTACACGTGTTTTATGTCTTAGGTGGCATAAATGATAGCTTTATACATTGTGTAATAAATATTTGTCTTCTGCATACTTGTGTCAGTATAAAAGTATAAAACCACAAATGTTATTTTTCCAGTTTAAAAATATTAAGAATTAAGAATATTAAGTTTTAAACCGGTTTTCAGATGAAACCATAATGGAAGGTGCAGAAAAGAGGGAACAGTCTCTAGAAGAACTGTGGTAAGATCTCCAAGATGCTTAAAATAACATACCAGCTGATTGTCATATAAAAATACATCACAGTCTATCAAGGAGAATTAATACAGTTTAAAAAGGACAGTTGATAAAAAATTTTTTTTACTGCTTACTGCCATTTATAGTGCTATTTAATTGATGTAATTATATTGACAAAATGACCAAAACAAAAAAAACCTTTTAAACAACAAATTATGATTATTCCAATTTTGTATTCGTTTATTTACATTTTAAGGAGTCAAAACAAAATACAGATAATTTATATTAAAAAACTAATATTCATTAAGTCACGTACACAAATTGCTTGGGTGGTTTGAAGAAATAGCACTGCGCAGTTTCAGTAGAGAAGAGAGTAACACAGAGGTAGTGCTGTTTAGTGTGCTTGCTTAACAGATAATAAGGGCTAAGAGGCGTGACAAGAAGATTGAAACTGTGTCTCATGGCGAAGATCATGAAGATGCTAAAAGCCCAAAGTGATAAAGACCTCCATGGTACATTAACTCTACCACACACCCCCTCACCCATACTGAGACTTTCAACTTGTGATACTGAAGCCTGACCTAAACTGCTAAAGTGGAACATGTGAACAATATGAATATGTGTTAGACACAAACATAACATTGAGAATTCATTTGAAATTCAGACAGCATGTTGCTGTGCATGTGAAAATACGAAGGAAATCATGGAAAGGCTTGTGATGTGTATGTGTGTCTGCTTTGTTTCTGTGGTTTGGAGCAAATTTTGCTGAAGTGGCCATCAATGAGAAGCTTTCATGAACCTCCCACTTCATGCACATGTGTATATGTGTACACACATAGTCACATAACCCCACATCACACAGCTAAACACTCAACACCAGCACGACTCAGGGTTGCCAGGCAACCATATGGGTTTCAGAAGGTTGTATGTGAGCCAGGCGCTATTCAGACCATGTCTGTTTAGCCCTCCAACTCTCGACAAACTCACAAATACCACTCTATCTGCTTTATTCGATATCTGGACCAAGAACTTTGGATGGATCATTTAGCGATTCTCTTCATCAAGTTTCGCTCTTGGCTGGAGATTGGTTGGAGATTGAATTGAGCAATCTATGTAATCTTGATTTTTCAGCCAGGAGCGACAGGTAAGAGTTCAGAATAGAGCAATAGAACAGTCCGTCCAAACTAATGTGTGGCTTAAAAAAGAATAAATGCACAGAAACACCCCCTCTTCCTACCATGAGAGATAACAAAAATACTAAATAGACCAGAATAAAAGTATAAGAGTGACATGGTGTACATATTCACTGTTGTGTGACACTCTAATTTTCTCCAAACATTCTATATTTTTTGTTTTTAATATTACAAATAAACCATAGTTAATTAATGATTAAAATGAATAAATAGATTTATTAATAGATTTATCATTAAGACCCCTGTCAGAAAAGGTTCTAAATAGTATCAGTATCCACTGAATCCTTAAAGAAACATTGAAGAACCCATTTTCTAAGAGTGTGCAAATCTCAAAAAAGGTATGGATGGACATTTCCTGAATAGAGAAGTGTTCTTTTTTGCCACTTTATTGCTCTACGTGTTCAAAAGGCCATTTAAGTCTATGTTCTTACAAGATCATCAGCCATTTTAGGAAATGTTTCCAATGCTAGAGCACATCCATTCTATCTATTCTATCATGATTTGTTACCGATCATGTTAGCTGTTTGATAAATAAAGTAAAGATGTATATTCTTTACTATTTTGTTATTATGTCATATTATAATGTTTAAAAGTTATACTGTAAATAAATATGGACAAAAAGTCTTGTATCAGTGGTAGTCCCAGTTAAACCACTGTTGCAGTGTTGCTTACCCTCCCACTATCAGTTCATTAATGATCTGAATTAGCTCCAGCCCTCGCACCTCCTTCTGTGCCATAGCAGTGTCAGGCTGTCATCAAGATCCAGTGTCCCCTGGGGGAGGATCGCTATGCCAGCTGCACAGCTCTAGCCATACAGTTCCAGGTTTTGCCTTTTCTTGGGATCATGAGCCTCAGAGGTCAGGTGATGCTGCCATCAATAGACTCCCTGTGGATTGAAATCATGGGGTTTTGACATCCTCTTATTGTGCCTACAAGTTGTGTCAAAAAGGATTGCCAAGACTGAAGGGAGGTCTCGGATCTGAGACACAGATTTTGTACAAATTAAAGCATTTAAATGATAGCATCATTGAGCCGGCCTTGCCTAAGCCTTATCCACTTGTACCTCTTCATGACCTGGTTTTTAATAAGACCGTGTTGGGTTCCTATTTGTTCCTGGTTTTAGGACAGAATATAATGAAGAAATACAATAATCATATTGTACTCTGCCTATTAAATAATTTTTTTCAGTGCCTTTACATTAAGATTAATTACCACCAATTATACTGTTATTTTTGCTGGTTTTGTTTACACTTTGCTACCAGTTGCTACCACCATATTTAGCTACCAAATTGCCACTAAGGAGCAGTATTTAAAGCTAAGGGAAATTGCACACATCAGTATTCAGACCTTACATTTCCATTTTACATTTATGGCATTTGGCAGACACCCTTATCCAGATCAACTTACATTTATCTCATTTATATAACTGAGCATTTGAGGGTTAAAGGCCCAGCAGTGAAAGTTTGGTAAAGTTTGGTAGTGCTGGAATTTGAACTTACAACCTTCCGGTCCAACGTCTTAACCACTGCAGCTACCACTGAGCTACCACTGACCTCAGATATAACTACCAAATTAAGTGCTTCCCAGACAGTTGTGTGGGAGTTGCGTGTGTGGGCTGGATTCTTGGACTTAATTGGATTTTTCGGACCGTTTGATGTGACCACAATATGTTTGTCACAATGGTTAAACTCTTTGTAAATTGTTTTGTAAATACACAAACAAAAACCCATGGAATGCCACTCGAGACCAATATAAAATACATGAATATAGCACCATTAATTAGTTAATAGTGTTACCCCTTTAAAGTCCTTGAAAATGTTTTGGACATCAGAGGAGACCGCATCTTTAATCTGAACAAATTTATGTTTAAATTTCTGGATTAAATTAAAGTGGACTGGAACCATTGTATATGAGAATTTGGTCAGCTTATCATTCAAACCATGGCCTGAATAGATAATAAATCATTGTTTTGCCACCTGCATGCTCTACTTGTTCAAAAGGCCATTGAAGTCTATGTTTTTACTAGATAATTTTCCATTTTATGAAATGTTTACATGGCTAGAGCACATCCATTTGATCCATTCTAACAACATTCTTTAACAATCATGTTGTTAAAGTTCTTGGACAAATAGAAATGTATATTCTGTACTATCATGATATAATGTCATTATATTAAGTTGAAAAGTCATAAATAATTATGGAAAAAAGTCTGCGTATTCCGCAGTGGTCCTATATAAACCACTGCTGCAGTGCTGTTACCCTCACACTATCAGTTCATTAATGATCTGATTTATTATAAACTGCTGAATCTTTGAATTGTCAATGCTTGCGATGTTCTGATTAATACAGTACATTATCATATTATCCTCTTTATTTTATTATTTTATACTGTCTGTTCCTTGCTAAGTACCTGCGCAACCTGTCTCTGAATACAAGTAACTTTCCCCATGAGAGAGAGAGCAAGTGAGAGAGAGAGAGAGAGATCCTACATTTCTGCACCCCCTGCTAACTGATGCCTGATACTTTAGTAGTGGATTACAATTGTTGCTTTGTTAGCAGAGCACTTTACTGCTTATCTGAATAATTATCTTCCTTAATTAAAAACAAAAGGAGTAAACTCTTTAGAACTCTTAATTAAAAACAAAAGGAGGAACCTCTGGAGAAAGAGACAGCAGGAGAGAGAGAGAGAGAGAGAGAGAGAGAGAGAGAGAGAGAGGTAGGTCTTAATTCACTGGTCTTAATAGCTTAGGCTTGAATATGTTTTATCTTTATGGAGTTGTTGCCATTTTACCATAATTAAATTCCTCAAGGTAGCTATATTGATTCACCCCCCCCTCTTCATTTACAAGAGGCAGCGCTAAAGAACACAGTGAGAGTAACCTCATCCACAAAGCAATAAAGCTCTGAGGTTATATTCAGTTTTTATCACACTATCACACTACATACCTTTGGGTCAGATTTTCAATCTAGCAGCAATAGAAAGCCCTCATGTAGTAGCACAGCATGACAAATACAATCACTGAAGACAAATCAGTTGTTTTCGGTGATAGAGGCTAAGCTGGCATGTTTTCACAAGTCAAACTGACAGCTGTGAGTAGGATTTTCAAACATGTCACACTATAATTAATTAGTTTATGTGACACACACATTCTTCATTTTGACGTAAATAAGTTACACTTTGTGAACATGGCTATATTTGCTCTTGTTTACCTAGACATGATTTGCTAGGCAACAGATTGATCACTTTAAACCACAGGTAGTTGAAAAGATACTGATGAAAGATACAATGAAGCTTAAAATACAGCAAATATCATAAGGCACAAGTACATGTCCCATCATATAACTCAATTTTCAAGCATGTTATTCAGTAATAACCATGATTTATTCAGTCAGTCCAGTGAAACCAATAAGATATGCAGTTATACAATTAAGGGATATAGGTCTCATTCATGAGTTCTGGAAGAGTAAAGAGTTAAACTCATTTCAGCAATATGAACATTATATCACTATTAAAGTATACTCAGAGCCAATTCAGCCAGTAGCTAATTAGAGTAAGTTGATAAACCATAAATGTAGCATGCTTGTGTTTCCTGGTGCTTTATTTGTGTAGAAGACTCGTTCATTTCCTGGTACCAAACTGAGGCAGGTTTCTGAATCACAGAATGCAGCTACTATATTCGAACAGCTCATCTTCCATGTTTTTAACATCGGAGTTACTGGGCAGAAATCTTGCTTATTAAAATGTTACTGTGACCAATCCCAATTAGCAAAAAACAGATGCGATGATGCAGTTTATGATGTTTAACCAGCATAACAAACATAATTACATGACTAATCCAGTATAGATGTAGGGTACATCTTTATACTGTACCACCAAAAATCTAACTTTTGGAAAAGGCAAAAAGCATTTTGGAAAATTTTAAAAAAAAAAAAAAAAGTTCAAAAAAAAAAAAAAAAAAAAAAAAAAAAAAAAACCCCCCTGTTAAAAATTTGGAGGTTTTTTTTTTTTTTATTACAGGTTTTATAAATTATAAATTCAAAATAAATTATTTCAGAGCTTTTTCCACCTTTAATGTGATATAAAACCTACGAATTTCAAATGAGAAACAAATAGAAATGCTTTAGAGAGAAAAAAGAAAAAGAAAATATGTATACACACCCTTTTTTTAATAGTTCACGTAGCTGTTCTCACCCACAGAGTATGCAATTTGTGGAGGACGCCTTATTTGTGTCCAAACCAGGTCCATCAGTGAAGGCTCCCTGTGGGACATTTAGAACAGCATTGTAAATGACTAATTATTGTTTTTAAAATCTTTTACTTATTCTTACTGACTGATACTGTAAAAGCAGGATGTACATCAGACATCTAAATTAGACCTTACTACAACCAACCACCTAAACACACAATAAAAATAAAAATAAACTACTTACACAGCTGACAAAATAATAAAGAGTTTGTTGGCAAAACATATTTTTTAATATGTTCTGTATTTTGACTAGTTTTCTAATGTAGCATATGCTGATTTTAATTTACTTTTTTTTCTTCAGTTTTTTATTTGTTAGTCTGATGTGTCATGCATTGAGCATATATATGTTCTGTCCAATCATGCTTCGAGGTTGTCAAACTCCTGGTATTTGGGCGCCAAAAGTGGAGTCTGTCAAAGAACAACCTTCAGTTACGTCATCTTTATTCGTGGGGCTGCATTGCTGCATTTTGATGATTATTTAGAATCGTTTGTAGTGTTTAAATATTAAAAGATATTTAGTAAGGGGTATGGTGGCTTAGTCGTTAGCACATTTGCACCTCCAGGGTTGGGGGCTCGATTCCCACTTCCGCACTGTGTGTGGAGTTTGCACATTCTCCCCATGCTTCCGGAGTTTCCTCTGGGTACTCCATTTTCCACCCCCAGTCCAAAGACATACATTGTAGGCTGATTGGCATTTCCAAATTATCCATAGTGTATGTATGTGAGTATGCGATTGTGCCCTGTGATTGGTTGGCATCCCAAGGCTGTCCCCTGCCCCTGGGAGCCCCCAAGGCTCCCTGTGACTCCATATAGGATAAGTGGTGCAACAAATTGATGGATGGATGGATGGATATTATGAGAAGTATTATGCTAGTCATTTTAATTAGTAGGGTCTGATGAATAGAATCTGGTGATTCAAAATAAAATTGGATGTACTGATAATGGACAGATTCAGAAAGGAAATTATAAATTTCTTATATTATGTTTTTCACCAATAATAGTTTTAAGTATTGCCTTTTTAATTATTGAAAATCATCTGTATGAAGGTTAGCTAGCTAGCAGATTAGCGAAATGAATAGTGATAGGGCTGCAGAGGCATTGTATGTAAGACAAGACAGAAAAACATTTTTCCACATATATTGCTTTTCACATAATGATATGTTATCAACTTAGTAATGAGATGAGACAAGTAGGTGGACGAGAACACCATTTGGCATCTGTCTCGAGAGCATTTCAAAATATGCACCAGGAAAAAGAGAAGTAAGACAGAATGGACACTGAATGTGACATCTGTATTGTATGCTTCAGTAAACAGTTGAAATGGAGTATGCTTTCCTGTCATATTTCATTGTTCGTAACTTTATGATAGATATGTTTTGTGTTACCTAACTGTAGACTGAGCTGGTATTAAAATTGTTTTAATAGTTGATATTTCTCGTAAGTAAAAATTCAGTGTAAATTTCAGTTCCCTTTAAACAACACTGAATAGATATAATAATTCACATCAATTCATAGAAAACAATTCATGACTAAGTTTAATTGAATGATTATTACATGAGGTATGCAAGGCTTGTTATATTTAAGAATAAATATTAAGAATAATATATGCATGAAAAATCAAGATATGAAAGACCATATAAGAACGTCTACTGTGTGTAGATATTTGGATGTTGAACTAATGTTTAAAGTCAACGTCCTAAAAAGTTTCATTCTGGCTCCTCCAGAATTGTTGTTGGCGTGTGAGACTGCTCAGTGGGCAGAATTAACCAATCACATTCAAATTCATGTTCAAAAGTATCATACAGTGTAATCAATGAAGTGATTCTGATTAACCCTAATCAAAAATCAGCTTCTGTAGGATTTTCTTGACGTCTTTTTGGTTTCTTCTGACTGTTCATGCTATGTTCTGCAAAGAGTTTACAAAGCATATGAAAGCATGTGGGATTGCCAAAAGGAGTGGATAAAAAATAATTTCCTAAACATTAAGATGTACCATGGAACACTGTGAAATTCATCATCAACAAGTGGAGGAAATTGGGCACTATAGTGACATTGAAGAACAGGACATCCTTCCAAAATGGACAAAATGACAAGAAGAAAACTTATCAGGGAGGATGCCAAGAGACCTACAGCAACATTAAAAGAGCTGCAGCAATATCTGTCAAGTACTCACCACTCTCTGCACGTGTCAACAATCTCTCTTATTTTTCACATGTCTAGGCAATGGGGCAGGGTGGCAAGACTGAATACCTTTCTCATGTAAAAACATCCAAACCCAACTAAATTTTGCCAAACCTTGTGGCAAAATGTGTTATGGCCTGATAAGATCAAGGTAGAACTTTTTTTAGGCACAATTCTGAAAGATATGTTTGGTACAAACACAAGACAGCTTAACACCCAAAGAACATTATACCCACAGTGAAGCATGGTGGTAGCAGCATCATGCTATTGGGCTGCTCTTCTTCAGCTGCACCTGGGGCTCTAGTTAAGCTAGAGGGAATCATGGATAGCTCCAAATATCAGTCTAGTTTGGTACAAAACCTGCAAGACAGCAGAAGATAAATGTTTTGGAATGGCCCAGGTCTAAATCCTTTCAAAAACCTTTGGAATAGCTTTATGAGGGCTGTGCAAAAGAAATCCCCTCATAATTTGATAGATTTTTAGAATTTTTGCAAGGAAGAGTGAAATAAAATTGACAAATCAAGATGTGCTAATTTGGTAAACTATTACCACTGACTGTATATTATGTGGGTGGACGTCCTAGAGTCAAAAGTGAAGCCAAAATGTCTCTGAGGCCCTCTAGTGGCTGGCTGTAGTACATTTAGTGACCCCGCCCATTCCCATGTTGATAAATGAAGACTGAGCCAAATTTCTATTTCAATAAATTATTTTCTGGAATGGTATTCTGTCATTTTTTAACAAATTCAGTTGACCTTATTATCCCCCAATTATTTGGTGATAATTAATGGGGCTGTGGTTGATGAGATTTATGACTTCATCCATGACAGTCAAGGCTCATGAATGCGTGCAAACACCATCATGGACCTGAAGCGCTTGACAGTTCTGAAGTAAAGCCATGTCTTCTTTTGTTGTACACTGTTCTAACAGACCTTCAGCAGAGAGTTCTTTGCGCTTTCCCTGCGTGTTCATCATTCTGATGTCTAAGCTAGCTCCTTCTACTAATATCAAAACTGTTGTGTATGCTCTGGCTCCGATTATTGCAAGATAGCAACTCCCACTACAATAAAAAAGGCTTCAAAAACAAACAATGGGCATGTTGTACACACTATATATATACACTGTCATTCATTCTTGCCTAAAAAGGCTGGGTGCTGTATTACATGTGAAAGTGACATCATGTATCTTGTTTGAATTTTTAATGTCACAAAAACAACTGCAATTTTAACAGGGGTGTGTAGACTTGTTATATGCACAGAGCATAAATCTTTAGGAAGCAACACTGGACAGCTCATGAGATGACGCAAAGCTTTTATGTAGTTTGTGACTATGTTTTTTCATGGAAGAAATTTAAGAGAATAACCCTCAAACATATTGGTAGAATTTGATTACTCTCAATAGAAAAGTGTTGTGGTTAAAAATATACATAAAACAAACATGAGGGAGACCTAGTATGAGTATGTGAGTGGTGGGTGATTTTGTTGGAGGCCAGCAGTGGGATGCACGATTTGTTGGCGGGCGCACACACATAGATAACACACACACACTCTTGCGCATTCAGGTTCAGGCGGGCAGACATAGCACACACACACACTCTCTCTGTCTCTCCCTCTCTTTCTAACACCCCCTCCCGAAGGCCCGAACACACACACACAAACACAACATTAGAACTTTACAAGAATAAATAGTATTAAGATATCATAAGGATAATTTAATAATATTATGAAGTAGGGAGTACAGTAAACCATGTGCAAGTAGTATAACCATATATAAAATAGAAATATAAAACAGATATGAAAGTAAATTATAAACCAGAAAAATAGGACAAAAGGTAAAAGAATCTTACTCTTGGTGCAGAGGATGGGGGATTCTTGTCTCACGGGGATGGGTCGGGCGTGCTTTAGACATGGGCCTTGAATGTTTGGGAGAGAACCGTGAGGAGCTATTTATACGAATAGCTACGTCACACTGCACCTGTGAGACCAAGGTCATTGCTCCAAATTGTTTTCTTTTCTCTCTCTCTTATTTTCAATCCTAATGGTAAATTTTTGAGAAGGTTTTTTTTTCCTCATGGTAATCATGATAAGCCTTTTTTGTAGCCTCATTGTTATTGTGAGAGGCTTGTTTTTTTACCTAATGGTAACTGTTTGAGCAGGTATTTTTTAGCCTAATGGTAACTGTGTGAGAGGCCTTCTGAAATTTATTGTTTATTTTCTCTGTACACTCTGTACATAAGCTATAAATACTCCAGTTATCAGATCACTTCTGGGAATTCTCATTGGTGTGGATCTCGTGTGGTGGACCGAAATAAAAACTGGACCCTTGCTTTTCCTCACTCATGGCTGATCGTCTTTTTTATATCTCCAATTGGGTTCACGGATGTGAGTATTTGCTTCTAATTTTAATTGTCTTTGGGTAATAGGCTAAATTCGGCCCTTCAAAAGTATACCCAAAAATAAGCCATAATAAGCCAAAAGTCTAGATGGAGCTTGGAGAATCAAATGGAAAAATCTGCAGAGAAAGAAAATTCATGGCAAGGTCTTCTTTGAAATGCAAAATTGACTACAATTTTTGAGAACATTAAAACATTCAACTAGCTGACCTATGGTCTTTTTAAATGAGTGAAGACTGGACAAAGTATTAACTGCATTGGAATGGGTCTTCATATGAGCTTTTCATGCAAGTAGACCACCATTTCTATCCTCTTATATGAAGTTGATAAACACAGTCTAATCTATCGCCGAGGACAAATGGTCATATTACCCCATCCATCTACCTCCACTAAACAGCATTGTGTCTCAAATCACATTATTATGTACTTATGTACTATTGTAGGCCGTTATTGAGAAATAACCAATGACTTACAGTGACTTGGTTAGTGTTAATACATTTTAAAAACCTTAAATTTTGCATTCAAACATACTGAAAGTCTCTGTTGAGCATAACAGTCTTCTGAAATTTCTAGGTTAGGAAATACTTTTGAATGTAAGATGATAGTTTTTGTTTTTAAGATGAAACCCATGACAACAAGCATGACAGCAGCAAAAGATTTCAGAGAAACAGAACTTTTGCTGTGCATAACATTGCTAAACATTTTACAGTTTGCCTCAGAAACCTGACAGCCAGGGATGTTTTGTCTCTGACAAGCCACCTAGTGACTGTCATTTTTAAGTCTTGAGGATATAGCCTACATAAGATGTTGTTAAGAACAAGTGTATGAAAAATGATCCTGCTTGCATTACTGCTGCTTCTGCATGCACAAACATTAAGCATCAAGTAACCTATAAACCAGGCAGTTTTCTGGGTGAGCCCTATCACACCACCTAGGTGTAGTGATTTTCCTATAGTGATTTCCCACTGCAAAGAATATTGCTTTAATGATGCAACTGTTCAATAATGGAGACTGTTCTTAGCAATCGCTGCCTTAAGGCTATCCATGAAAGAACATCCACAACATCACAGCCATTATCCACAGTCGTCTATGTGGTACCATCCACAGTAAACCCATGGTGATCTGTAGACCATGCAGGGCCATCTTCAGCAGCAGCAAGTGAGTTTCAGGTGAGCGAGGCTCCAAGCAGAAGTGTTTCCACCAGGATGACTCAGTCAGGTCCAGAGGGCATTAGTTAAACTGTGACTTTGGTCACAAGTGAATTTAGTTCATGTAGTTCCTGTTGCCTTAGATTTTTACTTTCAGTTTGCAGTGGTGCCACACTGAAATGGAATCACATCCCTAAGTTGCATGGCTATAAGTGGAGAAGAGGATATGGGCCTGAAAGCCTCACTTTCCAAGAGGGGTTGCTATTCATATAAAGAACATCCTTCATAGGCTCATTATTTCTTTATTCCTACTGAAACATCAAGCTTTTCAGAATTATTTCTAAAAAAGATAAAAGTTTGAATATGAATAAAATTGCTTACACCGTGACAAAAATTTAAAAGGGTTTTAGTTTAGATTATGTAGCCAATTAAGTAATCAAAGGTTAAGTCATCAAACCTGTATTTTGAGAGTAAACAGTAATTTGGCACTGCAGCATCTATCAAGCACTCTACAGCACACAGAAACGCACAGTTTTATATGCCAGCCTGTTTGCAGAAAGACACCTCAAAGCCACATTCAGTGCTCCATTTTCCATACTGTTATTTCAGCCTAGTAAGTGCACTTATCCTCTGTGGAATAACAACTTTATGGCCTAATTTCTGGCATAGTCCTTAGTTTTAAGCTATTCAACCCATCTCTCTCTCTCTCTCTCTCTCTCTCTCTCTCTCTCTCTCTCTCGCACACACACTACTCATACACAACCAAGATAAAAAAAGATAACAGTATAATCTGTCACTTAGATTTTGCAAAATAGTGCCATATCCTGCGGTAAAAGTGAAATGCTTCAGTTAACCCTTCACACACCTCAAACCGTTTGGTGGCTCCAGACCTTACACTCATAACTATTTTCTATAATTTTTATCTACTGTAGTTACTGAATAATTCATACTTACTGATTGACATGCTTTGTGTGTGTGTGTGTGTGTGTGTGTGTGTGTGTGTGTGTGTGTGTGTGTGTGTGTGTGAAAATGTTTTTCCAAAGCATAGCATTTTCCCTGGATAAATAATACAGAACGCATTCCAAACCATATGGCCAGAGATAAAGTATATTCATGAACAATATCTGGGTACATGTACAGTTATCATGCAATTACATCTCAGTTCCTGTTTTCAGAATCATTTTTTAATATCACAAAAAAATCTATCTATTCATACTGTTACAATTTTATTAAATGGAGTGTGACAGTAGCATCCACTGTACTGAAATCCAAGCAAGCGTCATGTAATGGGTTAGAATGACATTTTAGTCGGTACGCTACATTTGCATTTATTAATTTGGTAGATCCTTTAGTGGCTTGCAATACAAAAAATAAAATGCCATTACGGTGTATTTTTGAGGATTAAGGACCAACATTTCTCTCTGGCAAAAGACCCAACTGGATCTCTGGCAGTGCTAGGATTTGAACTTATGTATGTTTTTTTTTTACTTTCATGTATGTTATATATATGCATTTGCCAGATGGCTCTATGCTATTTATTTATTATTGATCACAGAAGAGAAATTTTACTGAATTTGTGTGAATTATATTGAAGGAATTGGTAAGTGCTGTAGTCTTCCCCAGGTGACCCAAAGCAATTTTGTGTGTGTGTGTGTGTGTGTGTGTGTGTGTGTGTGTGTGTGTGAGAGAGAGAGAGAGAGAGAGAGAGAGCGAACATGAGGGTTGTACTAAGTGCTAGTCAATATAATAATTTTTAAGGTCTTCCAACTGAAATAGAGCCTTAGTTTACCACACTGAAAGACATCAACTGTTCATTCCATCAAACTTTCAGAGAGTAGCAATATGAAGATTAAAATTGAATAAGAAAGCAAATTAAAGACTCATTTAGCAAAAGAGAGATAATGTCAGTGAACATTAATGCAATAAGAGGGATGGACAGGAGTGGCTGTTTCTGTGTGCATGTCAAAATCTTTAATCCGGTTTGGATAACTGACAAACTATAAAGGCAAATGAGTTTTCTACCTCACTGTGAGATCACTGATTAATACTGACATTTTGTATAATTGTCTAACACACACACACACACACAGGCATATTCTCCCACAATCAGTAGTCTGCTTGGTTGTAAATTGCCAGAACATTCAGTCAAACAGAGATTTGAATGTGTGCATATGTGGGTGTGCAGTCTGAGTTCGTTACTAAATTAGTTGAAAATTTGCTGTAAAAGTTCAAGTGATGGTTCATATGTTTGAGCCATAACAACACTTTTTGCACAGCATTGTCACCATGAAAATAATGGGCTTTTATTTGATCTTTTATACACTGTGGCTTCAATATTATAATTTTTTTTGTGTGACAGTGCCAGGTTCATACCATGTGCATAGAAATGAGAGGTCAATTTGTTCATAGTTCTATGTAAATGAGGTGTCTGCACTTGTAAATGAGCTGTCAGTATCTTCCAGAAATGGAGGACTTTTGAATAAACATCTGAGCCCATGTCTATTTTCACAGCAGTGGAGCCCATGTTCTTAACAAGTATATTTTTTAGAGTAGGACATAATTACCAACAATTATAGACAATTATAAACAATGTTCCCTGTATTTCACTAGCTATGAGGGGATGACTAAGAGACATAAGGTATCACACTTCAGTTCTGAAGTGGGCCAGAGCAATGTTGGAGCAAGGGGGTGAGTATGTATCCTCACATGAGCGATTCCCTGAGCTCTTTCGCTGTGTGTTTTACCAATCATTCACCTCAGGGGAAAGATGTGGGAGAACTGCTTTTGGCTATATCCCATCGTGTAGCAGAATATGCTCTTGAGTTCCACACCACTATACCACTGCGGCTGGTGGTGAATGGATGGAACAATGCAGCCTTGAAAGTCATGTTCTGCCAAGGTCTGAGCCCGGAAGTCCTCACTGATCTGGCATGCCACAACAAGCCCCTTACACTAGACTCCCTGGACCATCTGCTGCACAGCTATAACCCCCGCCCAGAGGCGGGAGGCTCCCTACAAGTAGACAATTCTCCGGAACCCATCCAGCTAGGGCACAACAAGCTTGCTGGGGAGGAAAGGGAGAGATGACAATGTGGGCATGCTGCTTCTATTGCAGTAGCCCCGGCCACATCATTGGGCTTTGCCTGCTATGTAGCAGGTGCACTGTCAGACCATCTTCAAGTGAGATCTCCAGCACTTGCTCCAACATAGAGAGTTTAATCCAGTCTATCTCTCACCAATCACTAATGCTTCAGGTTACAGTACAGGTTTGTCTTCTGTTTTGACAGTGTTAATCAATCAACTAGTTAATCCCACTGGGGCAGTGTGAAACTTCATAGAAAAGGACAATGTGACCCACCTGAATATCCTGAATATCCCCGAGGATCCACACCAATCAATGGGGGGCCTATCCGAGGAGGCACCATCTTCCTCTGCAAATGGCCACTTCTTCTACAAGTCAGTGTGCTCCATGAGTTGCAAATCTCCTTTCTAGTAACTGTCACAACCCAGCACCCCATCATCCTGGGCTTTCCCTGGATGCAGCTCCATAACCCACAAATATCCCAGAGGGACAAGGAAATCACCCACTGGACAAGACATTGTCACCACCACTGCATCCTCAGCTCTACATGGCCTCAATCTCTATGGAAAGTCCAGAGTACCATGCACCCATAGATGTACCAGACTTTACATTGACCATCGAGGGCTAAACCAAGTAACAGTGAAGTACCGATACCCCCTGCCACAAGTCATGGCAACTCTCAAACATCTCAGGTCTGCCCATCTCTGCAGCACCTACTCGGTTACGAACCTTCCCTGTTCCCCTGGAACACCAACCCCACTGACTCACCGGCCATGGATGACTGTATCTATAGGTGTGAACAGGTTTGGGAGAGCACCCAAAAACAACTTGAACAGATGGTCCAAATCCCCAAAGTCAGCAGCAATCAAGTCCAAGAAGAAAACTATTGCTACCACCTAGGGGATCGAGGCTGGCTGGCCACCAAAGTATTCAGGCAACCCCAAACCTGCAAAAAATTTAGCCACCGGTAAATTGGTCCATACAAAGCTGGGTTGGCGGTTCGATTCCCGGCCCAGGTGACTCCACATGCCGAAGTGCAAGACACTGAACCCCAAGTTGCTCCCAATGGCAAGCTAGCACCTTGCTCTGCTACCATTGGTGTGTGAGTGTGTGTGAATGGGTGAATGAGACACAGTGTAAAGCGCTTTGGATAAAAGCGCTATATAAGTGCACATTTACCATTACCATTACAAAGTAACATAACGTAATGGAATGGATACGTAATGGTTACAACCCCACCACCTGCAAACGAGATCATGTCTCCCATTTGAAACCAGTCATCCCAGGGCCATTGGCCTCAAGCCTGCCAAGTCAGCATTGAGGGCCAGCCTACTTATCTGGTAAAAACCATTCACAACTCCTGCTGCAGGAATAGCCAGCTGGAGTACCTTGTCAAATGGGAAGGGTATGGCCCAGAGGAGCAGTGCTAAGTTCCTGCACACGACATCCTTGACCCTAATCTATGCCGTGAATTCCATGTGTTCCCGGAGTGATCCCTTTATGGAGTGTGGCTCTGTCAAGTCCACGCAATCCACAAACCCCACTTCCCATTTTGCAGGGTGCTCAGGTCACAATCATATTAATTTCAGTACTATTATTGGAAAATTTGCATACACATAAATGTAATTTGGGGTTGTTTTCTTTACAGTATCTCACAAAAGTGAGTACACCCCTCACATTTTTGTAAATATTTAATTATATCTTTTCATGTGACAACACTGAAGAAAGGACACTTTGCTACAGTGTAAAGTAGAGAGTGTACAGCTTGTGTAACAGTGTAAATTTGCTGTCCCCTCACTTTTGTGAGATACTGTATATTCTGTCACACGTGACTGATTTTCAAACATGCACTGTGCTGTCAGACAAAGACAAGATTTCCAAAATCATAAAATGATTTTTTTTTAAACCAAGTTATATTGCTTGCAATAACAACTCCCCTTCTGTAGGGGTCACAAGTAGTTGCCATTTGGAATGCACTTTTAATCTGATGCCATTTTTTAATCTGAACTTTAAACCAAATAAATTTCTGGGGCTACATTAAAAGAGGCTAAGAATATGGGCTAAATCACCTGAGTGGAATTAGAGTCCAAGACTTTACAGCTGTTGAATACAATGTAATATTAACTAAAAACAACAACAACAAAAAAGTTCATATGAGTTGTACTTGAACTTCAGCTATTTTAAAATGGGAGCAAATATTAAATAATATCATTGCAATGAATCTTGGGTAAATATGTATGATTGTGAAAATTGCTCATTTGTTAAATATTTTTTAAAATGCCACAAAACACAAATTTTATGTCAGGATTTACTGTCAAATAATTGAAAGCTGGGGACAGCAAAATGGAATCATTTGTTCCCTCCAACAGTGACCACTTAGATGGGCCATTTAAAGCAATTGTTTTCATCACTTCAGTCTGAAAAGACACTAAAATTGGCTCCTGTGGGCATTTTCACTTTGCTGTCCCCAGTTTCAATTATTTCCCTTAGACCACATTGACGGTTAAATAAATCTGAGCAATTTTAACATAGTTTCACACATTTACATGATGGCGTTAATTCTGACAGTCAGAAACTTATAGGAGTTTCTGAAATTCAGTGTATGGTTATGCATGCTTAGAGTAGTGTTTGATCTTTGACTTCATCATTGTTTCCTGTGGAAATTGTGTTTTCCTTACTGACATACTTAAAAAAGTTTGTTCCCTCACTGCAATTTTTCATTCTCAAACCCATTCAGCGCTCATATAATAGATGACTGTATGAAGCACTGTCTTTTTTGTGAAAATTGAAAAAGCAACAATTAAGACGTCATTTTCTGAAGAGACTTTTGTTGCAAAATGTGATGAGTAGGTCATAAAAGTGGAATGACAGCAACTACAAAAGAGGAAAATAACACTCATTTGACTCGTTCTCCCACTATATCAGTGTACATATATCAGTATATCTCACTATTTTCATTTGGTTTTTTGACTGAAACTGAGAAGTATACTTAATATAGTTTGACATGATATTTAGAATATATACATTATCATTATGAAATGTATTATTTAATGCCATTTTTCACATACTGTAAAATTATATGGTAATTTGGGTTCGCGATAATATCCTGGTCACCTATCCTTAGAATGTTTTTTTTTTCTTTTCAACTGTACAGTCTTGTTAGCCTCTTATTGAGTAACAAGTACAGAGTAATTCAAACTAAAAAATAGTATCTTTAAATATGCAAATTTTAAAATATAAAAATTGATAAAAGTAATTTTGCTGTCTTTATACATCATAATAATACAGCCAGGGCACATCTGGAAGCCATGATTAAAAAAAATATATAATAATTTTCGCTACATCATCATGACACCCTCACTCACATGACCCAGATGAGGTTTAATTTGGCCCTTAGCAGCAGTCTGTGTGTGTGTGTGTGTGGGTGTGTGTCGATGTGTGTCGGTGGGTGGGTGGGTGGGTGGTGTTTGTATTAATATTAATATTAATATTAATACATTTTTCTAGAAATATTAACATTTTCTAGAAATATTAACATTAAAACCTCTGAAGCTGTGGTGCACTGTGTGTTCTGACACCTTTATATCATAGAGTACAGTAGCTCTTCTGTGGAATCGGACCGGATGGGCACGCACATCGCTCTTTTACTGGTTGCCCTTCCTTGGACCACTTTCGGTACATACTAAACACTGCATACTGGGAACACTCCACATGACCTGCAGTTTTGGAGATTCCCTGACCCAGTCATCTAGACATCACAGTTTGGCCCTTGTCCAAGTTGCACAGATCCTTATACTTGCCCATTTTTCCTGTTTCCAACACATCAAATTCATGAAATGATTGTTCACTTGCTGCCTAATATATCCCACCCCATTGCCATTACCATCAATTTTATTCACTATACCTATCAGTTTTATGGCTGATTGGTGTATTTAATTCCTCCTGCCAACCCCTCTCTGCAATTAGCTGGAGATAATCAACAAAAGTAATTAAAAGTGTGCTGTGCAGCTAATTAACACATCCTTAAAGAGTGGTGAATTACTTCTGTTCTGCTAGAAAGAAGAGGCAAGATGTGCAATGACCAGACCTTTCAAGTGTCCTGAATTTCCCCTTGGGGATCAATAAAGTATCTATCTATCTATCTATCTATCTATCTATCTATCTATCTATCTATCTATCTATCTATCTATCTATCTATCTATCTATCTATCTATCTATCTATCTATCTATCTATAGATTAGCTTCCATCCTAAAGTTAGAAAAAGGGAAAATATTTTCTAATAAAATGTTGGTGTATCTTAAAAAACACTAATACAGGGTAAAACTGAACAACAAGACCTGATCTGAAGAAGGCAGGCTTAAAAGAGATATCCCAAGAGGAACGATATAACTACTAAAGTGATTAAAAAAAAAAACTTCCCAGAAATAGTAGAGGTTGGAGGCCGATATCAGGGCAAAGACCATTGTCCAAACTATTAGAATATATTTATATCACATTCAGAAAGGGAGATGGAATCACCATTTGACATTCATTTGACCAATATCTCAATGTTGATATCATATAAATTTTTTAAAATAGTATTTTCATTATAGGCGCACAGTGGCTTAGAGTTTAGTACGTTCGCCTCACACCTCCAGGGTCCGGGGTTCGATTCCTGCCGGGGCCATGTGTGTGCGGAGTTTGCATGTTCTCCCTGTGCTGTGGGGGTTTCCTCCAAGTACTCTGGTTTCCTCCCCCAGTCCAAAGACATGCATGTAGGTTGATTGGTAGATTGGTAAATTGTCCGTAGTGTATGAATGGGTGTGTATGTGATTGTGCCCTGCGATGTACTGGGTCCAGGGTGTACCCTGCCTTGTGCGGTTGAAGATGGATGGATTTTCATTATTAGTGATGATGAAGACACTAAATGGCTTGCTGTTTCATTTTGTTGTATCTTTTGCACCCAACTGTATAAAAACATCTACGGCTATGCAGTGGATTTTAAACTTGTATGCATTTTCACTTTTCTATTCTATGCAATAAAATCTCTCATATCAATGTTGTCTTATAGTCTCTTACACATTTTAACCTGCTGCAATCAACAAAAGTCTAAGTATATAGCATTTTTATACTGCCTAGTCCTTTCAGCTTTATCTCGTTGAGCTAATGTTTATGCAAGCACCAGACCTGAAGCTTTATCTTTCATGCCAATACAAGTCAAAGAGACAATGCCATCACAAATATTCCAAGCACAAAGAAAACAAAGTAAGTAAAAGGGAAGGCTGTGAAAATCATATCAATTTATCAATGTGGAAACATTTTGAAGAGGGTTAAGTTCATGAATCATATGCTCCAAAAAGATAGGAACATAAGATAGGAACAGTTTATGACCAAACTATACTGTACATGTATGTGTGTGTGTGTGTGTGTGTGTGTGTGTGTGTGTGTGTGTGTGTGTGTGTGTGTGTGTGTGTGTGTGTGTGTGTGTGTGTGCGCGCGTGTTTATTTATTTATATAGCTCTTATAGCTGGACAGTTTGGAGTAGTTTAAAAGGAGCAATGATCACAAATTGTTCTTTCATCTGCGACGACCATCAGAATAATAGAATGTGGGCTTCAATAATGGACCTCTTTGTCAGGAGCACCATTTTCATATGACTCATATGCAATAAATAACTGAATAAATAAATAAATAACCAAATACATTTAAATAATGTATTATAATAATGTTCAAAACAATGTGTCAGTATAGAAAACTGTTTGTATTTATTTGATTAGATGGTTTATTATAATATTTCAGATTTACTCACTCTCTAACCCCAGGCAGGTCTTATTATGCACAGATATAGTGAATAATATGTTCCAAACAGTAGAACAGACCAAAATATGAAGTACAAAACTTCCACTGTGTATATACTGCTAACTTTTTTCCGGTTCCTGTCAGCTTACCATTTTTTTCTGCTGTCCCAAACACATTATTGTCATAATGTCTCTGGAAAATGACATGACTGTGTCAGCTAGCCAGACAAAATGACTTACCCACTTACACCAAACCTGTATGCTGTTTTCAGTGTAACACAAAAGGAGAATTATGAAAAATATTTACACAGCTATACAGAGTCCATATGACAGAAAACTCTCATGTGCCATTTGGACTATAGTTTTTATGATGCCTTTATAGTGCACCTTTAAAGCTCATGATCACTATCTTCTGCCATTTAATGGAATAGAGCTGAATCTTCTTTTATGTTATGAAAAATAACAGTATTTGGGTTTGGAATGACATAAGGGGAAGTAAATGATAACAGAATTTCCATTTTTATATAAACTATCCCTTTACCTTTTTGAGCACAGACCTGACAATGACATATAGACTAGCATCAATATACAATAGTTGCAGACCCTTCGGGGTTTACTTTCCAGAAAAGAAAATTAAAGGACTAAAAAAAATAGTTAAATAACTAGATTTGCAAATAATATATTTATATTTTAATAAATGACCTTGTCCCAAACACAGCCTAAAAACACACTTGAGTCAAATCCACTAATCCACATTTTAAGTCTGAGGAGGATAACTCTCCCACTTTCTGTTTTATGAATCATTTTCTTAGAAAAGTGAATTTACTGAAAGGCTAGCAGTAAAGCCAGGTTCATTACATTCATTCACAATATGCACACATCTTTGTCCATCTTCTCCCTAATATAGTGAAAACAGCTCCATTAATGTTTCTTGTCTCGTCACATTGACAATACCACATTACGTTACATGAATCACACAAATGTTTGCATCCCTGGACATTACTGTTGGTCATTTAATGTTTCTGTAGTAAACCAATTGTCAAATATTAAACTTTATCTACTTAGCTTACATCATACCTCACACTCTTTCACCACTGAAACTGATTTGATTGGCCATTTCAACCATTTTGATAATGATGAGTGCTGCAAGACCTCTGAGTCAAACCAGCCTAATTTTATTTTTTTTACTTTTGTCATCCTAAAACTTTTTATTTATTTATTTATTTACATTTGTCATCCTTTAAAAAGGAGGAAGAATGATATGTCGGCAGGAATTCAGATGTGTGGAGTACCGAATGTTTTTCCCGGTGTATGAGTGAAAGTGCTTGCTTGTTATATTATTTTCAAGTGAAAGAAGTGAGTGGTAGGATATTGTGTTGTCCCATTCCCCTGTTTTGTCTTGTGTTGTGGCTACGTGAACGCCTCTATTGTAAATATATCTTCGATTGTAAATATTTCTACTCCAACTATCACGAAAGCTGTAGGGGTTGGGTGCCATTTATTTTTGGGTCTATCTTTTGTTCGCTGTTTTTGCCTCAGTTAGGGAGTCAGGTTAGACTGTATTTTCTTTTGAAATAACTTTTTTTGTTAGGTTACTTAAATTGATACGGGGCAAGATAATGACTGTTTTGTTTGTTAATTTCCCCCCAGCCCTGAAGAGATTTGCTTTTGAAGTGATTGTTTGTTTTGGATTTTTTTTTCTTTCTTTCTTGTAATCATTAAATTTGTAAGATTTCGAAGATTTGAAAGATGTGTGTCAATCTCATTATTGTTTATGTTTATACAGTCATGGATGAAATTATTGGCACCCCTGAAAGTTTTCCAGAAAATGCACCATTTCTCCCTTTTCTCACCTTTCTCCTTTTGAAAACTGCTCCAGGTCTCTCAGATTTGAAGGGTGCCTTCTCGCAACAGCAATTTTGAGATCTCTCCATAGGTGTTCTATGGGATTTAGATCGGAAGTGGGGTTCTCCTCGGTCTCCTGCCATAGCGCTTCTTCTCATTCAGATGACGACGTATGGTTTCAGCTGTTACTGATGCACCCTGAGTCTGCAGGACAGCCTGAATTTGCGTGGAAGTTGACAGGTTGTTTATCCACCATTCGAACAATCCTGCGTTGCATTCTTTCATCAATTTTTCTCTTCCGTCCACGTCCAGGGAGATTTGCCACAGTTCCATGGGTTATAAACTTCTTGATTATATTGCGCACAGTGGACAAAGGAACTTTAAGATCTCTGGAGATTGACTTGTAACCTTGAGATTGTTGATATTTTTCCACAATTTTGCTTCTTAAGTCCTCAGACAATTCTCTACTCTTCTTTCTCTTCTCCATGCTTGGTGTGGCACACACAGGCACACAACACAAAGGTTGAGCCAACTTTTATACACTATAACTGGCTTCAGTTTTGATTTCTATATTGCCAGCACCTGCTACTTGCCACAGGTGAGTTTAAATGAACATCACATGCTTGAAATGAAATTATTTACCCACAGTTTTAATAGGGTGCCAATGATTTTGTACAATGGGAGTTTTGTGTAAAATTATGTCAAATTTGCCTTTTTTCTTCTGCTTTTTTTGCTGTTCCAATTCACTTAAAGGTAATAAACATGTGTATACCAAAACATTTGGCATTGCAACACTTTTCTGGGAGAAATGGTGCATTTTCAGGAAAGGTTCCAGGGGTGCCAATAATTTTGTCCATGACTGTACTTTCTTTTATGTTACATCTCGTCCCTAGACACGGGTCATAACACAGTGCATAATTGAGTACAGCAGAGCAGCATTAAAAATATCAAATATTGGGTAGGACAATTTGGCCATATCTTATTATTGGGGGGGACGTGTCCCCCTCAGTGTCTAGTGTCTAATTACGACCCTGATCTAGTGTAATAATTCGTCTGGGTATTTCCTCCCCCAGTCCAAACACATGTGTTGTAGTCTAATTGGCATTTCCAAATTGTCCATAGTGTGTGGATGAGTCTGTGGATGGGTGTGCAATTGTGCCCTGCAATGGGTTGTACCCCACCTTGTGCCCTGATTTCCCTGGGATAGGTTTCAGGTTCCTGTGACCCAGTGTAGGATAAGAGGTATGGAAGATGGATGGATGGATGGATTTGAAAAATTCCCAGAATTTTTTTTTCACGTAAGTATAGTTATTTTTGCCAACTTGGGCACATATATGACCTAAACTAGTATTTATCCAGCATAATATCCTTATATCCTTAGAAACAGATCCTGCAATGTATGCGGCTGTTAAAGAGGTGCAATTCAGTCCCTCCCGGATTTTGTGGTTTTGCAATTACAGACATTAATGCAAAATCAAGGAAACAGTGCAGTATTCGCAGGAGCTTGCAATTTTTCAAAAATAACCGCAGATTTTCTACAAATTTGGGTCAAGACGCGTCATGTGAAGTCATCACAACGCGCATTCAACCAAACCCTCTTTGATACGTGTGTGTCGAACATGAGTACAGCAAAAAGGGCTCATCGTTGTCTTTGTCAGATATCTGAATTACCTACAGCTATCTCTTTGTTGCAAAGTCAGAGACTATTTTTTTTTTAATTAAGTAAAGTGAAAATTTATGAAAACTACTTGCTGTACTTGACGACTTTTTTTTTCACCAGTAACTAAATAAACCAAAATCACACCTTAGGTATGGCCATGTGGAGCACAACACCTTGGCACTTGTTGAAAATATATTATAATCAAACACTTTAATTTTCTCTTGATTGTTCTGTTCATAATAATACAGTATGTCTGCATACTTTGAATGTCAGAATGTCAAAGTGCAAGGCAGAATCAAGAACCAGAAGAACAGTCCAAAATCCATGAGCAACTACAAAACAAAGGCTTGGTATAGCAGTTTTCTACACAAAGCTGAACAAATATTTTACAGTGAGTGATTATGATGAGTGTGCTTATATAGGGTGTGGCTGTAAACGAGTCCAGGTGTGTGTAATCAGAAATAGAGTGGCTGTGAAGGTGACAGTGAATGTGATGTGTGGGAGCTGTAGTCCAGTGAGACCATGTTTGTAGACCAAGGTGCATTGTAGGAAATGTAATTCCGACAGAATGTTGATATTGTTATCCTGGAACAGAGCATTCCCATCAGGAATAAAAATGTTTCATTGTATAAAAGTGATCAGTTTGAATATTTTTTTATTTATTTGTATCGATCCTTCCTATAAGGAAGTATGGTGCTAAAACCATTTTTTCCTTTAATTTCTCACCTATCTTCATATTTTATATATTTATGTACCGTTTGTCACCAAATTTTCATAATAATATTTGACTTTTAACAACCGCAAAGCTCAACCTTAATCCAATTGAGCTGCGCTGGTTAGAACAAAAGGTCTGAGACAGAGAAAGTGGTCTCCAGCCAGCACCAGACCTTTGGGAAGTACTGCAAAAGGCACAACAGAGATATTCTCAGATGAATATCTGTAAAAACTGGCTGTTTGTATGGAGAAAGTGTGTGCAGCAGTTACAGCTTCCATGGGAATGTTTTTAATGAAAATGTAATTTTTACTTATTGTCACAAATATAAATAAACGTGGTTAGCCTTGAATGTAATTTAATGTAATTGCTAACTGACAGAGTTAATGTTCCTTTATTAAGTAATTTTGAAGATATAAGTGTTCCCAAACCTTTGACGGATATTGTGAATCATACAGTATCATCATTAATGCAGACTTCTGTGTTTTGAGAAATGACTGTCACACTCAGCAGCCTCTTGTGCCAGTGCTAACTCATTAAATTGGTCTCCATGGATCTGCTGTAGAGAAATTTATATACATCACCAATCAACCATACCAGCTTCATAATAAAACATAGGTTAGTATATTCAGTGTAGCCTTCATTTAGTACAAGTCTAATTATCATGCATACAAATAATAATATATCACAATTACTATAGAGAGTTTTGCCTTTTCCGGAACAAATTTAGGAAAAACTATTTTGTTTAATATTTTAAAGTGCCATGACATGCAAATCCATTGATGCAATTCACTTATGTCTAATAATGTTGACAGTCTAATATTTCCTCTGGGGCCCTTTTTTAATCTGATCAATTGCAACTGAACTGCAAGTAATAATTTAGTCTTTAACATCTTAGGCAATCAGTGCCACAAGATTCATAGTAAATCACCAGCTCCCCTCTCTAGAGTACATACCCAGACACATTACTTTCGCTCAATCAAAACGAAATGATTAGTATTTAACCACTAAGGCAGAGGCTGTGAAATGAAAGCTCTACATTAATGTAATATTTCACAAAGTCCTGACTGTGTGACACACACTATGAGCATACCAAACAAAAAAAAGCTGTGTCGAACAGCACTGTGTAGGCAGACTACATTATTATTGTATTCCAAGACACTATACCTACAGTGGTGCTTGAACGTTTGTGAACCCTCAGACTTTAATAAATCCCTGTTCTTTAAATAAAACATTGCACTCACTCACACCTGATTGTCATCCCACTGACTGAAAACACCTGACTCTAATTTCACCTTCAAATGAACTGCTAATCTTACATGTTAGGTTCACATAATTTTGCCACTCACAGATATGTAACACCGGATCATTTTCCTCAATAAATAAGGAAATGATCAAGTGTAATATTTTTGTCTTATTTGTTTAATTTGACTCTCTTTGTCTACTTTTAGGACTTGTGTGAAAATCTGATGATGGTTTAGGTCAAGTTTATGCAAATATATAAAATTCGAAAGGGTTCACTAACTGTCAAGTTCCATATGTTTATGTTCCATAAACTGCTGCCACAAAGTAGGAAACACACAATTGTGTAGGATGTCTTTGTGCACTGTAGCATTAAGATTTCCCTTTACTATGGGGCTCAAATCTGTTCCAGCCTGACAGTATCCCTGTGCACAAAGCGAGGTCCATAAAAACATAGTTTGCCAAAGCTGGCGTCGAAGATCTCTGTGGCCTGTTCAGAGACCTGACCTCAACCCCACTGAGTAGATCTACAATATCAACATGAACTGCAGAGTAACATAGTAAGGTCCATGAGAGAATGGAAAACTTTGCCAGAAAGAGAATCCACCATTACTAGATCTCAAATACGATATTCAGTAACTGGCCAGAAAATACGTATATGTGATATACAGTGTTTATATCCATGCTCACAGGGTTGAAAGGCACCTACCTTCAGTTACTGGGCAAATCTAGGGGGGGGGGGACATAACTATTGTATATCAAGTCATTCTGTTCATCTGGATGGACATGGATTGATGGCAAAAGCTTGTTCAGTTATCTTGGTGCCTTGCCTGTATTTTTCTCCTCACTTGTGAGTCACACTTACACCCTCAGATAATGTCACAGAATGTCCTTCATGTCATCCTCTTCCAAAGGGATCCTTTATCAGTGCTAGGCACCAACCCCATCTGGGCATTTGGTGCTGACAGAAAGATGAGCATATAGAGCAGTCAGAATCCCAAAAGTCATTTTTTAAAATAGATGGGATTATTGGTGTATGATGTTTTGATCTCAGTCTGTCTGATGACTGTGTCTGCTTGTTTCCTGATCCCTAATATGGACACTGAAATGGGTTTTGGAAAAGCAGCTTCAATACAAGATTTAGACATATAGGAGGTTGACTCGTCCTACCGTTTAATGCAGTGAATTGTTTTATTTGTCCTTTTCCTTTAAAGTGCTTATATAAAAGTGCCCTATATTGCTAGGAAAACTCTTCATAATTATGCAAATTATTATTTTTATTTACTGTGTGAATAGAATGTACTACTACACTACTCCTACAGTGGTGCTTGAAAGCTTGTGAATTTTCTATATTTCTGCATAAATATGAACTAAAACATCAGCAGATTTTCACACAAGTTCAAAAAATTGAGACAAACAGAACTCAATTAAACAATATATTATACTTGGTCATTTATTTATTGAGGAAAATGATCCAAAATTACATATTTTCAGTGGCCAATGTATGTGAACCTTTGCTTTCAGGATCCGGTGTGACTCTCTTGTGCAGCAATAACTGCAACTAAACATTTCCGGTAACTGTTGATCAGTCCTGCACATCGACTTGGAGACGTTTTAGCCAATTCCTCAGTACAGAACAGCTTCAGCTCTGGGATGTTGGTGGGTTTCCTCACATGAACTGCTTGCTTCAGGTCTTTCTACAACATTTCCATTAGATTAACGTCAAGACTTTGACTTGGTCATTAACTTTATTCTTCTTTAACCGTTCATTGGTAGAACGACTTATGTGATTAGGGTCGTTGAGTTGCTGCATGCTGCATGAACTTTCTCTTGAGATTCAGTACATAGATCGATGTCCTGACATGTTTCTTTAGAATTCACCGGTATAATTCAGAATTCACTGTTCCATCAGTAATGGGAAGTTTTCCGGGCCCAGATGCAGCAAAACAGGCCCAAACCATGATACTACCACCACCATGTTTTGCAGATAGGATAAGGTTCTTATGCTGAAATGCAGAGTTTTCCTTTCTCCAAACATAACGTTTCTCATTTAAACCAAAATTTCTATTTTGGTCTCCTTCATCCATAACACATTTTTCCAATAGCCTTCTGGCTTGTCCTCATGATCTTTAGCAAACCGCAGAAGGGCAGCAAAGTTCTTTTTCGAGAGCAGTGGCTTTCCCCTTGCAACCCTGCGATGCATCATTGTCGTTCAATGTTCGCCTGATGGTGAACATTAACGTTAGCCAATTTGAGAGAGGCATTTATTTGCTTAGAAGTTACCCTGGGTTCCTTTGTGAGTCCGTAGACTATTACACATCTTGCTCTTGGAGTAATCTTTGTTGGTTAACCACTCCTGAGGAGGGTAACAATGGTCTTAAATGTCTTCCTTTTATACACAATCTGTCTGACTGTGGATTGGTGGAATCCAAACTCTTTAGAGATTAATTTGTAGACTTTCCAGTCTGATGAGCATCAACAACTCATTTTCTGAAGTCCTCAGAAATCTCCTTTGTTCATGCCATGATACACTTCCATAAACATGTATTGTGAAGCTCACACTTTGATAGAGCTCTGTTCTTAAAAATAAAAACATCCCACTGATTAAAAACACCTGACTCTACTTTTACATTCAAATTAACTGCTAATCCTAGAGGTTCACATACTTTTGCCACTCACAAATATGTAATATTTAATAATTTTCCTTAATAAATAAATAACCAAGTATAATATTTTTGTGTCACTGGTACAATTCTAAAAGGTTCACAAACTTTCACACACCACTGTACCTGGACCTTGGGTTCTAGAATTATGTGTGAATAAATATTAAAGAACATTATACACATATTTGACTAAATCATTCATCCTTAATTCTAGTATACGTGTAAAAATAACTCTAAAAGGCCAAGGTATGAGGTAGGAGTAATGCAGTTGCCCCTTCCATTCATAACAAAGAAAACAATAACTTGCATAACAATTACTAATTTGCACAGCACTTTTCATAGCACTAGAGAGCACATGTAGACGAGTACTATACAGGACAAGGACACATAAAAAAAATCCTCTGTATCACACAGGAGCCAGAGGCAACAGGCTATAAGCAGAGGTATTATTTGAAGCTTTTCCAAAAAATCCTTTTCATAAACCATAGAAGGGATCAGGAGCAGACAAAGTGATTATAGAAAAATTCATTTAAAAAAAATCATAGGATTCATAAAATTATGGGTTTGCTTTTTAAAAAACCAGACTGAAGTCAAAACAAGAATAACACTAGAAAAAGGAGAATACCAAAGGCAGCAAAAAAGGAAAGTGTCAACTAAAAAAGCTAAAGGTATTGGAAACATGGAGAAACATAGCTTACAACTGCAACTTTAACATATATAGGAGAATGCAAATTTAAGAGACAAACATACATTCACTAGCCACTTTAATAGGAACACCTGCTCATTCATGCAATAATCCAATCAGCCAATAATGTGGCACCAGTGTAATGCATAACATCATGCAGATACAGGTCGAGAGCTTCCGTTAATGTTCACATCAGAATGGGAAAAAAATTTATCTCACTAACCTTGAACATGGCATGGTTGTTTGTGTAAGGTGGGCTGTTCTGAATATTTTAGAAACTGTTGCTCTTCTCAGATTTGACATACAACATTCTCTAAAGTTTACACAGAATAGTGAGAGTAACACCTTGTTGAAATAAGAGGTCAGAGGAGAATGGCCAGACTGATTCAGGCAAGTCTACAGTAATTCAAAAAAGCACCCTTTACAACTATGGTGAGAGGAAAAGCATCATAGAATGCACAACACATCAAGCCTTGAGGCTGATGGGCCCCAAACAGTAGAAGACCACAGCAGATTCCACTCCTGTCAGCCAAGAACAGGAATCAGAGGCTACATTGGGCACAGGCTCACTTTATCAGGACAATTGAATATGGGAAAAACATTGCCTGGTCTTTTTCCAGTCTTCAACTGTCAGTTTTAGTGAGCATGTGTTTAATGTAGCCTCAGATTCCTGTTCATGTCAGCTCAAACCAACCTGGGCAATCTTCTCTTACCTTTTGCATCAACAAGGCATTTCTACCTGCAGAACTGCAGCTCACTGGATGTTTCTTTTTCACACCATGGTGTGTAAACTCTAGAGACTATTGTGTGAGAAATTCCCAGGGGATCAGTTTTCAACTTCTGAAATACTCCAACCAGCCTGTCTGGCACTAACAACAGTGTCATGCTCAAAATCACTGAGGCCTTGTTTACACCTGGCATTAACATGCATCCTGGGTGATCTGGTTGTAAGTGGACATGCTAATTACAGGTGTCAACATGGTCAAATGTGTCTCGGAGATGCATTGTAATTTGATCACTCAAACCAAATTCAAAGGTGGTCTGGAACATCCATCCATCCATCCATATATCCTCTACCGCTTACTCCTTTTCAGGGTCACGGGGAACCTGGAGCCTATCCCAGGAACAAGGCAGGGTACACCCTGGACAGAGTGCCAGTTGGTCTGGAACACTGAGTGGATATAGGACTGGCATCCTCTACATATAGTTAAGTTCTGGTCTGCTATTGTGGGGAGTCATTTTTGATGTAACTTCCACATGTACTTTTGTTTAGAGTTTAGGGAATTGGAACTAAAACAAAATCCCCTGTACCACACCGGAGCCACAGATTTTCCGCAGATTTGGGCCAAGATGCAGCATATGACGTCATCACAATGCGTATTCAGCCAAAGCCCTCTTAGATTCATGTGAGTTGAACAGCTAAAAGGACTCATTTACATTTATATAAACATCACTGCGAAAGACCATGCAAATCAACTATGTGCAATTGCAATTTCGCCAAATCAAGTAGTTTTCCACAAAAAAAATCACAAATGTCATCATTAATTTTTTTTTAAAAAGCCGCCACAAAATCAAGGATATTTTTGCTGCAACAATCACAAAACTGCACATTTATCTTGTATGGACTGATTGACTTTGAATATGGCATACAGAAAGATAATATGAAAGGGCTAAAGCTTAAAAAATCTCTCAGCTGTAGTTTTTTTGGTGTGTACATATCCTCCAGTACTCCCGTTCAAGATAGATATATGAATGGATACCCCTGTTGAGTGCCGGCTGGAGTGTTTCATAGACATCAAAACATTTTATTGAGTGCAGCCAGTGGTCAATAGCTGCCAGAGTAAAGATACACTATAGCTGAAATGCTACACAAAGGCATGAATGCAGCATCATAATCATGCTCACAGTTCGAGTGAAAGGCCTGGCATGCATCAAACACAATAGCCCCAGACTAAATAAGGTACAGTATGTCTGGATTCGTGGGTGGCTTTGTATATCTGAAAACATCTTATTGCCCTCAAAGGAATTACACGACCTCATGCCTGTATGCCTGTTAAAGTGTGTGTGCACATGATTCTTTGCTAGACCGCTAGCAGTGGCTTGACCTAATGGAAATGGAAAATACGGCTTTGGTCCATTGAGCTTGCGCTGGGGTGTGATTTAGGAGACAACGACCCGCACCCCTGCCTCCACACTGACCGACCCCTTCCGCCGACCTCTTCTCTCAATTTCACTTACGCATAATTAGCCGCGTTGGATGAAGTGGGTCATTATGTGATAGCATTTCGTTCCGTCTGCGTCATTTCACGCCAGAAAGCGCTTTCTCTGGAGGATTGGGGGAGTTAAAAGACGCGCGCGCGCACACTGGAGTCGTGGAGAGGAACTTTATTCTCACGGAAAGCAAGTTCTGGGAGGGAAAAGCCCAATAAGCCGACCCGACCCTCTCTCTCTCTCTCTCTCTCTCTCTCTCTACTACGTCTGTCACTCCGTTTCTCCGTCAGTTCACTTAGTTAGTCAGACTTGTGGCTGCATTTCGGCGGCATCAGACGGCGGCGCGCAACAGAACTGGACGCTGCGCACAAAGCAATGATGAAGGTCAGTAAACCTCATAAACATGCTAGGGTTACAATGAGGAATTAAGAGGCGGAGGCATCTGAGTCATTATATTATAGGCTATTTCTATCAACTGTGATATATTTAAAGCAAATAAAAGAATAATAATTTATCACCTTTATGTGTCCTGCGGGTTCAGTTGAACTTTTGTTTGTCGGTTTAAGCATCAAAATAATATCGAAATATTTTCTGATTATATTATAGCGACGATACAATGCACAGTGCGCTCTTTAAACCCATTATCGAATTAAAGAAAACTTTTATTTAAGTAAATACGTTCCTACAATTTTGATTTCATCATCATCATCATCATCATCATCATCATTATTATTATTATTATTATTATTATTATTATTATTATTATTATTATTATCAAAATGATATCATGCATGCTATGTTTACACTCCCATCACCTTATAGTGGCGGAGATCAGCTCTAAATGGCGCACACACATAGGAAAGCTTTATCAAGTAAACATTAGTGTTGAAGTGAATTACACCAAGAAGCCCCAAACTCTCTCTGTAGCTCTCGCAGATGTGTATGCTGTAACACATCCCATCGCTGCTGCAGACTATTAAACATGTTATCACACCTTTCGATTCCTCCCTCGCTCTTTCTCTGTGTGTCTCTGTGTGTCTCTGCGTGGCGGTGTAGCCGTGCTCGGGGCTGATGCGGTTCCGCTGGGCGCTCTTCGCCAGCGCGTGTCTGTGGATGGTGAGCGCGGACTGTGGCTCTGATTGCGCATACTGCTCTGTGCACCTGCGCCTGCAGCAAACACATGCCAACTCTGTAGTAAGTCTGTCGACACTCTGCGTCTGTGCACGTGCAGTGCTCTATAGCGTTAAAACAGCAGTACTTACTCCTCAAAACGCAAACACACACAGCTGGGTGGGTAATAATAATAATAATAATAATAATAATAATATACACAGCATAATGAATATATTGCTATGTATTATATCATTTTTAGCACAAGCATTTAAAATTCTATAAAAGAGATACAAACATTATTGTACTCTGCCTCACCACAGTGAAATACATCATTCTGTTTGAGAATGCAATAATACTCTGATTCATGGCATTCTTATCAGTAATTAGATTAGAAAGTTAATCCAAAGGAAAAAAAATGCTGATATGTATTGATATTACATCCATTGATACCACAAAAGAAATACTGTCTGTGATTTATAGATTGTGTAGCAACTTCCTGAATCAGTTCATGGTGCTTGATGATGTATTGATCAAAGCTGCCTTAAAAGTGTTTTGGAGTGCTTCATGTCAGAAGATTGTGTGTGTGTGTGTGTGTGTGTGTGTGTGTGTGTACATTCTTTCTATTACTTCTATGTTCTCTTTGGAAACATTCTGACATTGTAATCACATTATAATGAAAAAAAAAATTTTTTTGGGGGGTTCATTTTCCAAAAACAAAACACAGATCAAAGAACAGAGTAGTTAAAACACAATAATTTGAGTTTTAGTTCAAGTGTACAGACTACATTAATATGTATCGCAATAGACTGTACAATGCAAAAAAGGTTGTATGTTAGATTTTCTAAAATTATTCTCACTGCTTTAAAATTTATATGGTTTGTCAAGAGCTTAACTCTGCTTCCCACCCGCACACGCTTACTCATTACACATGGCACACTGCTACATAAAAGAGAATGCAGTTAGTCATGTCTAACATCGACTCTGATGTTGGTGAGAAACAACCATCAACACTGATGTGTCTAATTATGCCAGAGTCAGATAGTGGTAGTATATACATGTGTTTGTAATACCAAAGACTGCTAGTGGTGTGTATCTCATAGACCATATTCATGTGTTTTGGCAGGAATGCGTGTTACAATGTGAAGGTCATCTTTCCACTGGTGGCTCTTGGGCTACATGTCAAGATTTCCTGCAGACAACTGAAAGCACTCCTGAAGCAGGGCAAGCATCCACAGAAACCTATAGCCTACCCCAACAACACCATGAGGAGAAAAAATATGGTGGCTTCATGAAGCGATACGGTGGTTTCATGAAGCGTTACGGAGGCTTCATGAAACGGTATGGAGGCTTCATGAAAAAAGCGGCAGAGGTTTATGGGCCGCAGCCAGATGACATAGATCAAGGCAGAGAAATCCTGTCTAAGAGCGACATGGAAATGCTGGCCAATCTGGTTGATGATGATGCAGAGAGGGAAGGGCCTGCAATGAAGGACATCCTTAATGCGAAGGGAGAGGTTGATGAGTTAGAGGGCATGGTAAAGCGCTATGGTGGCTTCATGAGAAGGGGTTATGACTCCGCGGGTGGGGCAAAGCCACTACAGAAACGCTATGGTGGGTTCATGCGGCGGGTAGGCAGGCCAAATTGGGGGGAGGAGCCTAGATTTTACAGAGGTGTCTTTAAACGTTCGCCACAGGAGGAGGAAGAGCAAGAGAAGTCATCAAATATGGTCAAGAAATATGGGGGTTTCCTGGAATACTGATGTCCTTGCAGATTGTGGTTAGCTGTTGATATTTATGTTCTATCCCACTTCATCTGTTAACTGTTAAAGGTTCTTTGTAATCACGGCAGACAAAATTACATGCTTATAATACACTTGTGCTGACACCATTTGAATAATTTGCTTGTAATATCTTTGGAGTGCTAAACATTTTCAGAATGTGAAATAAAAACACTTTCAAAGGTATATAGTGGATAATGGAATTCATGTTTAATAGATGTAAACCTGTGTGGCAGATTCAGGCAACAGATCACAGTTTTATCACTTACCATGGTCTGGCCTACATTCATTTGTTCCTTTTCCCTATTTCATTGGCAGCATTACAGATAAAATTCTCTACACCAGATTTACTTAGAGATTGATCCAGGAATATATCTCTAATTTACCAGCACAACAGACTTGGTGTAAAAGTCCTTTTTTAAGAATGATTTCCCCACACAGCCGTGTTTCTCATAGTGAGTTGTTCTACTGACTGTTTAAATTTGTTATATGCTGTGCAGCTTGAATAAACTGCTCGAAACTGCAAAACAATGCCTCTGTGTTTCAAAATGCCTCTGGTTTTCATAAAGATGGTAACAGTCTAAATTGACTGATTCAGAGATACATCCTGCCGCATCTCTGAGAGGTGCTTCAACCTACCATTACGTAGCTATAATTAGTACTTTTATCAGAGTGCTTCAAGATGATGTTTTTCCTCAATAATGTGTAACCTACACAGTAGATCAGCATCTGCACATTAGGATGGTAGTAACAGAAATAATAGAAATCTTTATGATTATGGTATTAATAATAATGATGTTTTCGGTTGCCCTGTGATGGACTGGCATCCAGGTGTACCCCGCCTTGTGCCCGATGCTCAATGGGATAGGCTCCAGGTTCACCCGCGACCCTGAAAAGGAGTAAGCGGCAGAAGATGGATGGATGGATGTTTTCTGTGTTTGATTAGCTGTTCATTTTATAACGATATAACAATGAACAATACATCAAAACATTGTAATGGTTTAAAGTACAGCTGGGTTTCTTACGTATAGCTACATGATGTTTATTAAATAAAAGAAGTAAACATTTCTACAGCAAACTATTTTTTTTTAATACAAAGTTCTGTAAATGTTATATGCAGTTGCCTTATATTTGATGAACTTAAAAAGTAGGGAAGAATAGTAATTGTGCCATTTGCAAAGGCATGGATAGCCTAAGTTAGTCCGTAACACCCCCTTTTCCTGATATCACAGCTTGCAAGCTCTTTTTGTAGCTTTGTAGAATCTTTCTATTCTTGTTTTATGAATTTTCAAAGACAAATCTTTGCTGAACATTTCTAGCTGTGAAATATAGACTATCTTGCATGCACAGCATGTTTAAGATTTTAAGAATTTCAGTTATACTCAAGTCAATGGATTGAGAGCCGTTTCAAAAGCTTCATTCACCTTGCATTTCCTTGAATTAGTTCATGATAGATTTTGAGACATGTTTTGGACAGTTGTCTTCTTGTAGAAGCCATTTCTTTTGAGCTTCAGTTTCTTGACTGTTATATTCTAAAATCCATTCTTTCATCTGCCTGTGCAATGTATCCTGTGACACTGGCTGCCACGCAACTCTCTATATATAGTATAATAGAATCACCCCATGCTTAACAGTTGGCAAGGTGTTATCTTCATCAAATGCTATGGACAAAAAAAAATTTAATAAAATAAAATCTTCAACTGAGAGCTAAGGGTCAAGAGCTCTGGGCCAAGGCCTACTTATTTGCAAGGCAATATAGTTAACTGAAGTGAAAAGTTAGAGTGAGAAGGTAACAGTTCAATCCACTTCTAAAGCATGCTTATATGATAGCCTGCTCACCTCTATAGTAGGCTGATTTCATAGTTCACTGGGCTGATCCATTCTGTGATAATATAGAGAATGGTAAGAAAAAACATCCCAGTGGTATGTACCTTTGGCATCCGACCTGTGAAATAGTAATTGCTTCACAGTAATTGCTTAGATATTTTTTCATGGTCTGATTAAAATATTTAATCAGCTGATCCATCTGAGGGTACCCCAAGGTTTGTAGGTGATTTTCCTGGGGTTGCTAATACAATTATTTCACCAATGACTGTACATAGGAATATACAGGAGGCCACCCCAGAATAATAGCTTATATAATGTCTGTCCAGGACTCTCTGAGAACAGGACACCAGTATTTTTCACCTACTCATTGTTCTTATGCTCACACCTCCTGAAAGAGATAACAGAGAGGGTTAGCATCTGTCAATCACTAACCATACTGCTTGCCCTTCACTTCAACATTGTCCTTGGGAAAAGTGTACGGGATGCTACATACCACACTAGTGGTACTTGTTAATGTGTGGCTCACTTACCTTGTCAGAGCTTATCTTGTCCTTACTACTGATCCCTGGAAGTTCAGTTATGACAGTACTCTAGGTTAAGGCTTGACATAGCATGTACAGTATATACCTCATATATTTAATCTGCAACACCTCCCACAAAATTTTAGTTTATCTTGAGTGTGTCTTGAGTATGTTGTGGCTTACAAATTGGTAACAAGAGGTGGTGGCTTCTATATACTACCCAGACTGCATCTTTAATCAATATGCCAATCTGCTTTATTTCTCCCCCCTTCTCTCTCCCTCTCTGTATATATAACCCATGTACCCTGTAACCAATAACCAATATCCTAATCTCTGTTGCTATCTTAGTCTTTATGACGCATACTGACCTTTCTAAATAAGGACATTTAAAGACATTATCCAAGTGAATTGAAATGCTCATGTTATAGCCTATACACAGAGAGTGATAACTGAGTTATAAATTGATCACCTTTGGTTGCTGTAATCATAAATAATAGTACTTTTAGTAATGTCACCCAAGGACTTTGTATGCCCTTACACATAACAATATGTCATAACACTGACATGGTCTAATTTGCATGGCTCATCCAGCAACTTTACAGCCCTTTTCCTTTTGCAATTTAAAGGCACCAAAAAGTACTGTGTAAAAGCCTTAGACACGTGTAAAGAAATAAAAGTTTGATACACTAAAAAAAAAAATCAACTTTGAAGAGCAGAAAACTGTAATAAGAACTAAATAGTAATATTTGCTATAACAACGCTTTGCTATTTAAAAATGTATCAGAAGTCTCAAGTACACTTTCTGCAGTATTCCAAGGAAATTGGCTGGTGAGTATCTTGGGGAATCTGTGACAGATTGTATGGGGATAGTCGACACAAGCTGATGGCCTTCATGATGTTTTTTTTTTTGTATGAAAATTGGTCTGTGATGTTGCTAACGTTTTTGTTGGAAAAATAATTTTTGGAAATCTGCAATTACCAGTATACACACATTCTTCATTATTTCTAAGTAAAACTAAATATTTGGTGGGCGATAATATATGGCTGTATTTTTAAACATTAAGACCGAAAAAACCCCCCACAAAATTTAAGTTGTGACGATGTTGGCGTTCCAAAACCGACAGCGGACAAAGTTTTAAAATGTCGTAATGACCTAATAAAAGACGTCGGACGGCGTGGCGCGGTGACGTAATGACGTGTGCCGTTAATAGATCTCTGTTCTATAACATGTAAAACTTGAAAGGAATATTCTAAAAGCGACTCATGTAAACACCTTAATCAGAATATTGTCTTATTCAGAATAAGGTCAATCATTAGATTACTGCTACGTAGTCACTGATTATCAGGTGAAAGGTTTCTACTCTACAGCTTTATAACTCAGTGTGTCTCGGCACTGAAACAGTTAACACGTGACCGCGCCTTCCACATCCTGTACCGTTACCGAGCCCTAGACTAATACCGACCTTTGTATTAGAGGTAAACATGTAATTGACGTTTCAGCGACCGAAGGTCGACTGTTTACTGCTTGTTTACCTACAAAAGCGGAGGAACTCATCGCCTAAGGTGAGTAAACTGACTGAACTTAATGTACTGAGTGAAACTGTAAGCTTGCTGTAAACACAAAGCTGCTTATTCATACAGACTCACTCCTTGTGTCCAGACCTCGCTCTTTTTCCGACATGAACTTCTTCTTAGAGACTCTGAAGGTTCTCGGGTTGTCAGTGGTCTACTACCTGGAGGCGTTTTTCCGGCTGTTTGTGCCCTCGCGGAGAAAGAGTGTTGATGGAGAGGTGGTGCTGATGACCGGAGCTGGATCTGGACTCGGCCGGATCATGGCGCTGGAGTTCGCGCGACTCGGCGCGCGCCTTGTGCTCTGGGACATCGACGAGGCGGGAAACCTGGAGACCGCGCGCCTTATCAAGGAAACACACGGCGCGCGAGCGCACACCTACACCTGCGACTGCAGTAGCCGAGAGGAGGTGTACAAAGTGGCGGACCGGGTAGGGACACGCACTACTGTCTGTACAGGTGTAATACTGTCGCTAAACACGGCTTTACGACTAACCTGAACCTGTTGGGTTGCTGCTTTAATGTAAAATCATTTACATTTCATGTAAAAGTCCCATCTGTTACAAAAACAAAACAAAATCCATAAAAGTCAAAATGATCTGCACTTATCTGTAATGGGATATTCATCCCTCACAGAGAAACAAATACTTACCCATACACAGAGACACAAAGCGAATTAGAAGCGTGAAACCTTTCCAATTCGGGTTTGTTTAAGTAACAAGGCCGTAATCTCACTCCATAAAGTAAACACAACAGGCTATAGGTCTAGAAGCAGAGGTACAATGCGGATAAACCAGAGAAGCCCAGTTGCCATTGGCTTACTGCTTACAATTCAAAAGTGCACTAGAAAGTAAGTTTTAAGTAACTCATTAAGGTGCTTGAGCAGTCACCTGAAGTTTTTTTTTTTTTTCCCTTTCAGTTCAGTACTACTAGACAGAGGCAAAACTAGAGAGGAAATGAACTAACTACTTTGCCTGCAATCCTGAGCTGGATATTACAATAGTTGGATTAGGTTCATAAAATAAATATATACTGATTGGGTCCATGAAATGTCATTTATATTTTGAAATGTATGCTACTAGACATGACATGGATGACTGAACCCAGATATATTTTAACATAACCGATTTCACATTCACAAACATATCTTTTGTTTGTTTGTTTTAACATAACCTAATGTTGAAATTGCAACTGGCAGATAAAATACAAAAACATCTTGATTCCAAACACAGCTAAAAAATATTGCAGAATAGAGCTCTAAGCCACTGTTGTCCAGTAACAGATAGATAAAGCTGATAGAATTTCCTTGGCTTTTTAGGTCAAACGTGAGGTGGGTGACATCACTATTCTGGTGAACAATGCCGGCATTGTCACAGGGAAAAAGTTCCTGCAATCTCCAGACTCACATATAGAGAAGACTATGGGTGTCAACAGCATGGCCCATTTCTGGGTTAGTTACTATGACATAACCTTTCGGTCTCACTTTCTTCTCCACATACACACTTGTACAATTACACTATTTACTGCAAACACAAGCACAGGAAAATCTTGTGCATCACAGTGATCTTGCTTCTTTCTTTAGACGTGCAAGGCTTTTCTCCCAGCGATGATTGCTGCAAACCATGGCCATGTGGTCAGTATAGCTAGCTCAGCAGGCCTTATTGGTGTCAGCGGACTGGCAGGTATACGCCCACAACACAATTTGTTTGACTGTAAACACTGACTTCACCCCTATTTAACAATGATCCAGTCTAACAGGTGTGTGTGTGTGTGTGTGTGTGTGTGTGTGTGTGTGTGTGTGTGTGACAGATTACTGTGCTAGCAAGTTTGCGGCAGTAGGCTTTGCAGAGTCCATGGCTCTTGAGATGTTGGCTATAGGCTGTGATGGAGTGAAGACCACCATAGTGTGTCCCTTCTTCATCAACACTGGAATGTTTGATGGAGCTAACACAAAGTAAGACTCACAAAAAGTATTTCAGTTTGTAAAACATTTGTTTGGAGACAGGTGGAGTGCAGTTAGGGCTGAGCGATATGACAAAAATATCATTGTGATACTTGAGGACATTTCTTCGACACATCATTCATATCACGATTTATAATTTAACAAAGAAACTGTCTACAAAACAGTAGTAAAATCAACTAAAAAAACCCTTTTGGCAATACTTTTCTTTAATACCTACAAAGACAAAGAAGATTAAAAAAAATTATGTAAAATCAATGACATCAATTTAGTACCATTTAATTTAAATTTTAATTTAAATTAAAAAGTTTTGAATAATACATCACCCTACCAGCGATATTTCAGAAAAGTGTAGAATGCTTGCTAATACACAAGAATGAGAAGTTTTACATATGTTAGTATTTCATTTGGGCTAGTCTTCAAGTATTTTCATTCAGCTTTTTAAAATAGACAAAAAGACAAAAGAGAGCTGGAGGCATAGTGTCTTACTAGCCTAGAGTAATGTCTGAGATGCCAGTTTTTATTTGAATGATCAGTGTGTGTTTGTTAGATGTCACAGAGGTGTGTGTTGCAAAAATGACAGCAAGTGCAAATTTCTTGAATATATTGTAATCTATCTGGTATTTCCCGTTATAAAATTACAATATACAAATATTCTCAGCAAAAAAAAAAAAACGTCCTCTGACATTCAACTGCTTTCATTTCCAGCAAATTGCTTAACATGTGTAAATATTTGTATGAACATAAAAACATTCTGAGACATAATCTGAACAAGTTTCACAGACATTTGAGGTGAGCAGGTGAGCAGGAACCCTAGATATCTTTATTCTGGTGTTTTTCAGAGTCAGTAGAAAACTCTTTAGTGTCCAAAATTATTGTAACTGTGACCTTAATTGCCTACCACCTGTAAACTTTTCGTGTCTTAAGGACTGTTCCACAGGTGCATGTGCAATAATTTATGGTTCATTGAATAAGCATGAAAAACATTGTTTAAACCTTTTCCAAGAAAGATCTGTAAAGCTTATTTCAATTTCACAAAATTATCTTTAAAACACAGTCTCCTTAAAACGGGATGTTTAATTTTTTTGCTGAATTTATTTTCATTTGTTAATTAATTAAATTTATTTTGCATTATGTGTATGACTCTGCATGTTAGAAGATCAAGCTACATTGTGGCTGCTCATATTAATTATCATGCATCCAGTAGAAATGTTTATTAAACCATGGTATAGCCCAAACACTGTTGTGAAATAGCTTTTTTATTAGAAATTATTCAAACAAAAAGAGTAATCGAGGAAAGTTGCACATAGATATCGGGCCACAAAGAAGAGTCACTAGTTTTTAAAACTTCATTTCACCCTAATCATAGCCTAGTTAGGATATAGCTAATAGACTACTAACTTCTAGATTGTACTATATGAGAGAACGCTTCACATTATCAAAAAAAACCCAACTACTTAGCCATGACAGTGATATGACTTTACATTGCAATACAGATGCTCTGAGATATCCAGTCTTAATATAACTTATGTACAGACTAATGAAATTAACATTTCATGAATTCCCTGAATCAATGAGGTCAGGTCTGGGAGATGGACCAAGAAATGGAGATGTACTATTAATAATTATTCCACACATACTGTATGTTAACGCATTAAAATGAGTTGTAATGGGAGTTTGTGTATTTTTGAAGGTGGCCGAGACTCATGCCCATTTTAGAGCCGGATTACGTGTGTCGAAAGATTGTTGATGCTGTTCGGAGAGATCAAGTCTATCTATATCTGCCTCGTAGCATCTATCTATCCATCGCTCTAAAGAAGTAAGTCAGATTTATGCTTTAAGTCATTCCAGGAATCAACCTACACTGCTGTGTGCACTGCGTGTACCCAGTATTTGTACAGTGTATGCAGGATTCTGTTCGTTATACTCTGTGTGTTTGTACATGGGCACACACACATACCTCTCTCTGCTGCTTATGCTTAAATCTCTTTGAACTCAAGCATAATTGTGCCATCATTTAAGAATTTAATTAGCGAGACCAGACTATGATGCCATAATGGATAAACCACTTACATGTCTGACTGATCCTGTGCCAAGTTTCTGCTGAATTGTTATTTGCGTTTGTATGAGTGTGTGCACGCATGTGGGAGTGTTGATTATGCTACATCTTTTTGGTATACGGTTTAGCTTTAAGATCAGGAATTGGCATACGATGCAAAAACACCCAAAATCCTGCAACAAAAATGCACCAGAATAGGGTATAGGGTTTTATTCTGGTATAGAACATTTAACACTAAGTACCCTTTAGAAAGCACACTGGCAGTCAGAACTAAATTGGAAAAGGGTCAATCAGTTATTCTGTCTCTATGGTTTACGAAGCATTACTGCACCACAAATATTGACCTGCTGTATTTTTCTGCTGTGAAAGCACTACATCATCATAGCAGCACATTACAGATCATGTGAAATCATTCAAAGAGCAGTTGTGGGTTTTGCAACATGGATCGACTCGAGACAGTAGATTGTCTCGAGTCAATCTAGTGTAGATTACTACATCTCCTTTTCCTCTCGGACAAGTCAGTCGGGTGTTTAGTAGCACGGTTTCAGTTCTTATAAAATATGAACAGTAATACTTATGTAAGCGCTGAAGTGTTAGCATACATGATGTTAGAAATACAGAATGCAAAAGCATTTTCATACAAATTACATGGGTTATTTTTTTTAAACATCAATCAAATACTATTTTGTAGTTTATAATGCACACTTCACACATTTATGAGAAATACCAGCTACTCACATGCAGCTACTACTTACATATAAATATATATATATATATATACACACACACACACATTACCACTTGCTTACTGCGTGAACTGGTCCAACTATCACACGCCATTCAATTTCTCTACTACTACTACTACTACTCTATTTCCATAAACATGGAAATACTGTATAAACATGCTGTACAGCTGTAGTGGAGAGCAGTTTGGGATTTTGTTGCTCATGCCATAAACATTAAACATTTCATTAAAATGTACAAATTCATTGATTTATAAAACATTTTATATCCTTGTATTTGAATGAACATATGATAATTATTTTTCATATTTCTTTTTTTTTCCTTACAGTATCTTACCTGTTAAATTAGGAGTGCTGCTTGGTGAATATTTAGGAGCATTTGACTTTATGGCTAAGTTCAAAGGGCATGGAAAAAAGAGCAACTGAAGTCTGAGGAAACATGAACCCCCTCCATAGAGCTTCAGGAGCATCGGCTGTGTTTTCAGTGATGTTAGTTATTAATGGGATGGACCAAAGCTACACAGAGAAGAGTCAAGCAATGAAGAATTATTATTTATATTACAATTACATATACTATATACAAGCATGGCAATGCAAACTACTATTGGCACTAAGCTATAACCACTCAAATGCACTTAATCTGGTGAATACATGAAATGTTCCAGTATAATAACAATGTAATAATTGTATTGTATGTCTACATGTGTATAACAATACTGTTTGTATTTTATGAAGATACTTTGTAAACTGAAGCAGCTACAACATACTGGTTGTAAATGTATCATGAAATAAATCTAATGAATAGTTTCTGTGGCGCTTTTAAAAATCATTTGAATGTTGATTTTTTTATTTCTTAACTAACACCAAGGATGTTGATGCTAAACCGAAACAGGTTTAAGCAACTAAACACCATTCAATGTGAACCCTAGTAACGATTATAAACCACTGATTATGTGAACATGTTGATTTCTTCACCTTATAGTGTGTGATTTTGTTGTGCTTTTGTTTGCTCTTCGGATTTATAGCAAGCTTCTTAAATATCCATGGAAATTTGCTTGTACTATATCCTTGATGTTTTTTTGTTTTTTTTAATTACACACAGAACCATGAAAGCAGCTGATTTTGAGATGTTCAGCTTCTTGGTATGAAATGCTATTTGTCATTTTCACTGAGCCTGATGAACTACTGTGTGAAGCACTGCATTTCACAACCATTCATCCTCGAGATGGATCACATGCCTTCGGGGAACATTTACTCTGTACAGACGATTACTGCGCCAACAATAAAAGTGAACACAGAGTGGTGCAATCAAATCACGCTTTATCCACCATTATGATAATAACATACTATTACTCCGTATTCGTTCATGATAACCTATTACTATTTAAGAGGAATGTCAACGATGGCTCATTTATGTTTCAGTAGCAAATTTGGAGGCAGGGGGTTCTGTGATTGCCTTGAGTCTGAACCAGCATGCATGGTACCAGCAACGCCTTTGAGCAAAAAGCAGAAGATTGTGAAACTGATAATGACTTCAAGGTATTTTATTTTTACCATTTTATATGCAACATATGCAGCAGCATCAAGCCTGAATCCAACTAGCACATTATTCATAAGGAGTCGTGACTCGAGTAAGAGATGACAAACACATTGCACACAACGCAACAGCTTGTCTGATTAGTAACAGGTTGGCTGTTCTCAGTGCTTACTACAAAACACACAAAGGTTACTGAGGCATCTGTAGTCACTTGGACCTGTTTTTCTGAAAACCACAAAATCACAGCAAGTCCACACGGGGAGCCTGCTTGATTCAAAAAGTGGTAATTTACAGTTAGCCACTAATATATGCAGTGTAGTATCATATCACCCTCATGAGGCCACTGCAGGAAGTGCAAGCCTTCACAGACTACAGGACTGTTGATGAAAAAGTACAGCTCACTCATTTTGTTGACAACAGAAAAATAAACCCTTACAATTTATAGTGAAGTGAAGAAGAAACAACAACGGTTTTACTTTCATTGTTTATTGACTCTTGTTAATATTCATACTGAATACTCATGAGATATTATAACTGCATGAGTGACATGTAGATCAGCCAGATTCAGGGAATGATTAACACAGGACCTGTTAAAAAACAAGCAAGTGTTCAAAAACTCATGGAAGCACTTGCACTCTCTCAAGTACAGACAAACAACTCCATACAAGTATGTGCACACAACTATCCCTCCCCCCATCCCTACCCATACACACACACACACACCTCTGCCACTGGGCCGAAGTGTAAATAAAGTTTTTAAGGCTACCTATTAGAAGGATGCACTCATCCACACATACTTCACCTCAGAGAGGCACAGTCAGTGTTCTGCTATTAAAAGTTAGTTTCAGTAGGGCTTCCCTCCCAGAGAAGCTAGCATTTCTTCCCTCTCTGCTGCTGAAGGCATATCAGGCTTTATACCTTCACGCCTGCGTTGGAGCATCACAGTATGCTGAGGGGGAAATTTTGTACAGTTTAACATACATACTGCACATACAAAATATACATACACCCACTGAACACTTTGTTAGGAACGACATTTGCTTCCTGACATGGTGCGTTATCATGCTGGAAGCAGCCATTAGAGGATGGGTAAATTGTGGCCATGAAGGGTTGCACATGGTCAGCAACAATACTCAAATAGGCTGTGGAATTCAAACAATGATTGATTGGTATTAACAGGAGCAAAGTTTGCCAAGAAAACATTCCCCACACCATTATACCATATCCACCAGCCTGAACTGTTGACACAAGGCAGGTTGGGTGCATATATCCATGCTGTTGGTGCCAAATTTTGACCCTACCATCTGTGCACCTCAGCTAAAATCGAGGTTCATCAGACCAGGCTATGTTTTTCCAGTCTGCATCTGTCCAGTGTTGGTGAGCCTGTGTCCACTGCAGCTTATATTTCTGTTCTTGGCTGACAGAAGTGGATCCTGGCATGATCGTCTGCTGTTGTAGCCCATCTGCCTCAAAGTTTGACGTGTTGTGCATCTGAGATGCTTTTCTGTTCACCACAGTTGTACAGAGTGTTTATTGGAGTTACTGGTGGCTTTCTGTCAGCTCGACCCAGTCTGGCCATTCTCCATTGTCCTCTCTCATCAACAAGGTGTTTCCTTCTGCAGAACTGTTGCTCACTGGATGTTTTTTCTTTATTACAATATTCTGAGTAAACTCTAGAGAGTGTTGTGTGTGAAAATCCCAGAAGATCAGCAGATATAGAAATACTCAAACAGCACATTGGGCACCAACAATCATGCCACGGTCAAAATCACTAAGATCACATTTTCCCCCATTCTGATGGTTGATATGAACATTATCCAATTCTGCTGGCCCACACTGCTGGCACACGATTGGCTGATTAGGTAATTGCATGAATGAGTAGGTTTACAGGTGTTCCTAATAAAGTGCTTAGTGAGTATACATGCATACATACATGCTGGACATGGGTCTAAGACAAAAATATGTAAAAATGTCTCCCTCCACCACTTCCCAATTCTATTGGGGGGTGGGGGGAATACACATGCAAGCCACTTTGTACTCAGTCCCCTCTGAAACTATTGGAAAGGCAAGGCCAGTTCATTTGTTTGTGATCTACACCAAAGATATTTGAGATCTAAAGATGGTTATGAGACGAGAGTTTAGGATTTCAGATTTTATTTCCTGGTTATGTGTTAAACAACATAAAACATAAAACCTTTTGTATCAGACCACCCAATTTTAGCTGAGCAGATGTACAGGAACATAGGTTTTGAAATAAATTAAAGTAAGGAACACTTAATATTTGGTTGCATATACCTGGTTCGCAATAACTGTATCAAGCCTGAGACCCACTGACATCACCAAACTGTTAGTTTCTTCTCAGTTGTTGTTTGTTTTGGAGGGTTTCTAAATTCAGTCTACTCTCCAGGAGGTGAAAGGCTGCTCAATTGGGTCTGGTGATTGACTTGGCCAGTCTAAAACCACTTTTTGCCCCTAATAAAGTCCTTTGTTGAGCTGAAGGTGTGTTTTGGATCAACCACCCAAGCCATGATACAACCTCCGCCATGTTTCACAGATGAGCTTGTATGTTTTGGATCACGGGATATACATATAAATACCAGTTTATGCATTCAGAATGTACCTTTCAGATAAATGGACAAATTTAAAAATAATTGCTAATGTGTTATTGGTCACTAAACTTTTTTTTTTTATGTGAACCACTTAACACTTAGACTAAATGTAATGTGGCCTGTTAGCTGAAATAAACTTGATACTACTTTACAATTTTCTGTTATGCTCAGCAGTAAATGCCTATGTAGATGGCTCAGATTTCACCAATGTGTACGTCAATGTAAACCATGCATCCATCCATCCATCCATCCATCCATCCATCCATTAATCTTCTACCGCTTACTCCTTTTCAGGGTCATGGGGAACCTGGAGCCTATCCCAGGGAGCATCGGGCACAAGGCGGGGTACACCCTGGACAGGGTGCCAGTCCATCACAGGGCACAATCTCATACACACTCACACACCCATTCATACACTACGGACATTTAGACACGCCAATCAGCCTACCATGCGCGTCTTTGGACTGGGGGAGGATCGATGTAAACAATATATTGTATAACAATATATTGTTTGTGATCCGATCTGGAGAGCTTTAATTTGTAGGGAAAATTTGTACTGCATGGAGTTAAAATACTCACCCAGTATTTCCGGCAATTCTTATACTTCAAGAAGTATGGAGAGCACATGTTTTTATCATAGTTATATGCTTCCAGGCACTTTTGGGAACCATCACTCTCCTACACAGAGACAATGTAATACATGTTAATTAGTATAATCTGTACAAGAAATATTACATTTTGTGACTGTGTGTATTTAACTCTCCTAAATACAAGCACTGTGTGCCTCTCAGTCGTTGTGTGAGCGTATGAGCGAGTGTGTGTTTAGCTGAGGCTCTCTCCAGTCCTTTCTACAATCATTCTCTACCTGGTTGTGGTCAGTTAGAGGGAAGGTAGCCTTGTAGTACCTGTATTTGTTACAATACGGCCAGCAGATGGCACTGTGGCTTGTCTTCGGACGAGTCACATGACATTGTTATGGTTTGCTTGCTTCCGGAGTGAGCATCAACTTTAGAGACTTTAACTTGCCACAAGTGTTGATGTTTTGTGTTTGATTATGTTTAGGATAAGAACGCCTTGGTTACTGAGCACGGCGCTCAGTATTATTAGTTGTAGTATTTGTAGCAGTCGTGTCATTTGTCTTTATGCCATGAAGGATATTGTTATGTCACGTTTCCTGATTCAAGTTTTCCTGTGAAGACCGCATTTATTTTGGTTTTGTGTTTTAAGTTTAATAAAGACTTTGATCTGCACCTGCATCCGCCTCCAGTCTATGTAACGTGACAGTATTAATGCGAACTCCATTAAGAAATAAATAATTGGATTGTATTCTGCTGTACATTTAGGCCGCTTTGTAAAAGTGACCACCAAATGAATAAAGAGATATACATAAGCACTGCAAAGGAAAAAAAAAGAAGAAATCACAAAGAAACTAAAGCACAGGAGGCCAAAAATATGTCAGTTATGGAAGTTACTGATAGAGGATGAATATGCAAGGGGCTTGTCAGGCAGGAAAGGCATTCATCATACATCTTCAGCAATTCGTTAATTATAATTCATTATAATTAGAGGCAAGGCTACAGTCTACCTGAGGGCAAGTGTGTAAACTAGAATGGACACAGCATTGTTCTCAGCCATTTGGCAGTCAATCACTAAATGCGTGCTCATATTCTTGTGTATATACACTCACCATACACTTTAATAGGAACACCTGTACACATGTTAATTTATGCAGTTATCCAATCAGCCGATCATGTGGCTGCAGCACAATGCTCAAAGCCCTGCAGATACAGGACAAGAACTTTAGTTCATGTTCACATCAAACAGCAGAACTAGAAAATGTGTGATGTCTGTGACTTTGCTCATGGTATGGTTGGGTACCAGATTGGCACAATTGAGTATTTCAGAAACTGCTGATCTCCTGGGATTTTCACACATAACAGTCGCTAGAGTTTACACAGAATGGTACAAAAAAACAAACAAAAAAAACACTGAGTGAGCAACAGTTCTGTGGTTTGATGTGTTGTGCTTTCTGAAATGCTTTTCTGCTCACCATGGTAGTAAAGAGTGATTATTTGAGTTACTATAGACTTCTTGTCAGCACAGACCAGTCTGGTCATTCTCCTGGTGTTTCAGCCTGAAGACCCTCTGCTCACAGGATGTTTTTTGTTTATTACACCATTCTGTGTAAACGTTAGAGACTATTGGGTTTGAAAATCTCAGATCAGCAGTTCCTGAAATACTCAAAAAAGCCCATCTGGCACCAACAATCAACAAAAAAGTCACAGATATCACCCCCCCCCATTCTGATGTTTAATATGCACATGAACTGAAGCTCTTGACCTGTATCTGCATGATTGTGTGCACTGTGCTGCTGCCACATGATTGGCTGACTGTATAACTGCATAAATGTGCAGGTGTACAGGTTCCTATTAAAGTAGACAATGAGTGTATATTCATTTTTGATTTTATTTTATTACATATTTCACGAATCTATATGTTTTTTCTTGCACTGATTGATAGGTTACATGTCACAATAAATGACTAAATGACATGCACCTCCATCCCAGAAGTATTAATCCGTGTATCAGACCAGCATGACCGCCCTGCACAAAATTTCCCATCGTATAAATTTTTATCTATAATTAAAATGTATTAGCGCAGCTTCTTATTTATAACAGAAGCCTGGAAAGCAGCAAAGACATATGAGAAGAAGCTACACAAGTTGGGAAGAGGAGAGTGGGGGGAGGGAGGAACAAACAAAGAAAAAGCAAATAAATAAAGTAGAGGAAACAAAATTATAACACAAAAAACATGCATAACAGCCAAAGAAGAATATATGCTGAATTTCTTCACAATCATTTTTAATCTCGTTTGGCATTACATTTAATCTAACATACAATGAATTTAAAATGATTGACTGAAAGTTTGATATGAGAAAAAGAAGCATATTACTGTCAGCTACTCATAAACTGACCTCTATGCAGGGGTTGCTGTCGGCATTCCGAACTTTTCCAGCACTCGACTTGGTGCTCATCCTTCAGACGCACCCGTGATCCACGTGTGCTGAAAGACAAGAGTTGTGGTCAAAGCCAGAACAGCATATTTATGTACAATTCCAGTGTCGTACACAAAGTGTCACTTTAGATCTAAGCTTTTCAAAGCAACATGCTACCGGAGCTGTAGGAGCCGAAACCAGCTGAGACTATTGCACTGCACATTTCTTTTGGGATGCAGAAGACATGACTGATGTAGATGCATTCATGTAGATCAGTTATTGCCATATACACATTTGCAGTGTTGGAAAATTCTGCCGTAAAACCAGTTTCTTTAAAAAAGGTTTCAACTCTTAATTTTTTCCCCCCTCACTCTCTCCATAACCTGTTAAAAAGGTAACTCATACAGGCCTAAAGGTAGCGTGAGTTACACAGGTATAGTATTTTGTGATACACTGTAAACAATCTTCTACAGTATCAGTGATGAGCAGTGAATCAGACACACCTTCCTGTACGTACAAGCAGCTCTACCAGACTTTACACGTTATTTTATTACTAAATAATAACTTTACATTACATGAGAATGTCTGTGGAAAATCTACAGTAAGGACTTCTTATAGTTTGACTATTTCCCACATTTTAGACCAATTGTGAAGTCCAGGATGAACGGACACATTTGTATTTATGCAGTGAGCAAAACCCAACCACAATTTGTCTGCTTCAATATGGCCTTGAGAAGCTTTGCTCACTTTTGGCATTTTCCTCAGCTTAAAAAAAATATAAATCCACCCTGAACCACATGCATATTAATCTTTATCATTAATACCCGATCTTCAATAGCTTCCATGATTTATTTTGCAACGAAATTTTTTTTCTGAAGTTTTTTTAACCAACATATTGGTCAGTTTTGCAATGAGTGATGTACATTTCCCTCCTCAAATAGTGAACTGTATAGTCAACGATATGTATTTAGCAAGTGAATATGTCTGTATGTTGATTGATCAAAGGCAAATATTTGTATCTACAGCATAACTCATTTAAAGCCAAAATGGTGAGTGAGAGAGAAAAGAAGCACTCATGCATTATTGTTTAGTTTCAGGAGCTAACAGTGAGAGCTGACCATTATCCCTCGTGTCTGGGAGTTCCCCCCCCATTGTATCTTCACTAGCGATGTCTTCCTGTGACGTCAGCACGGCACACAATAGGTAACTTCTCTCTGGATTAATGAAAATACAGCCTCAACCAACAAATCACCAGAATCACATCACACACCTTGCTATATCAATATATTTAATGGTGCATTAGGTAAGATTAAATCATTAAAGTTAAATGGGTGAATTCCACATTTGAATGACTTTTTTTTATGCCATAACCCCCCCTTCCTTCCCATGTTCACGAAGCTCCGCCCCCACAATCTAGGTGGCCTGCAGAGTCTGTAAAAGTAGTGTAGTGTCTGTCAGTAGATAATAAAATCACGTCAGATGTCAGAAAATGACCGACAGACGGAGACACATAACAGGCACTCCAGACCGGTCTTCGGTTTTCCAAACAGGTTTTCACAGCTTCAGCAGCTAGCACATCTTCCAAGTAAGAAAGTGAAACTAAAATGCCTATTGCACCTTTAATCTATTTCAGGGTGGAAATCTGCTTTAATGAGCGGGGGGAAATATATACATTTCCTTATGTCTTTAAAAAAATAGTAATAATTAAAAAAAAAATAAACAACCCTCCCACACATGCTGAGAACTTTTCAAACGTGAAAATAAAACACTCATGCAGTTCAAACTTTCACTCAGCCATGCTGAAACTTAACGGACTGCAGTAACACACGGGCAGAAAGTGAAAGCAGTGTGGCTCTGTAGTGCTGCTACTCGAGGCGGTGCTTCACTCAATCTGACCTTCAATTAAACAGGTGAAGAACGCTAGGCTAAGCTAAGGCTGTGACACTGAAGCAGAATTTAGACTCAACAAAAATCGCGCAAAGCCTTGAGTTTGCGGTTTAGTTCGTTGGGTTTGGTATGCAAAACATTCATTCATTCATTCATTTTTCAGGTAGCCAAGCAACAGTGCCAGAGTCCGAATGTGGTCACTAGCTTTAGCGGCTGTTAGCCTCACTGACTCTCAGCTCAGTGTGAACTGTTACACAATGACCATCTTAACACGGTTTATTCTCTGTAAGTGGCTCTCGTGAAAAACTCGTTGGTTTAAACAACAACAACGACAAAAAAAGAAGCGTTTTTTTAAATATTTGTACTCACCGGTAATTGCACATCAGGCTGTAATAACAGTGTGTACTGACATCTCAGAGTTACACAGAGACACCGAGCAGCTTTCCCTCATGTCAGTCTGAACCACATAAGAAACTCGACACAGCTCCAGTCCCGCCCCCTTAGGTGATTGACAGCACAGTCTGACCAATATGCAGTGCGAGCTAAAATAAACCGGCAGCTACACAGTCGACTGACAGGTCTTCCAGCCACTAATTTGGAGCCCCTGGCGGTTTTAACCCACCTATTGTTTTAAATAGAAATCAACTGAAGTCATTTCGATTGACAGAATGGCCGACGAGTCCGAAAATTTTGATTTTCTGAAAGGTACCGCCGGTGACAGTGAAATATGAAAATGACAGGGTTATACACAAATCACAGAGAGCGAATGGGCGGGGCAACCGAGTGGGCGTGGCCAATGGGTTTGGTTGCACCGCAGCGCATAGCCTACACAATGGCTGCTGGAAAGAGGAGAAAGCAAACAATTTTCAGGCCCGCCGCGTCCAGCAAAAAATATGAGAAAAAAATTATTAAAATTCGTAAAATAGGTGAAAGTCAAGGGAAACGCCCTAGAAAGGATGTTAAGGCTCCCACGGTAAGTTTTGCGCAAATTAAGTAAATTGTTACGGTGTTCTTGAATTAAAATATCGGGGTTATTCAAATTATGAGAGTGAGGGTGAGCTAGGGAAAAAAGTTTGCGTTAATCAGCGCCCAGTTTGGGACCTGAGAGAAAAGCAGCGGAAGATAGAAATTCATAGAAAATTCATATAAATTAAGTCGCTCTGTCTTGTCACGTCGCGTTCGCTGCAAATGAATGTCAACAAACGGAGGAAACCCCGGAGTTGTAAAAAAGTTGGGGAAAAGTTCTGAATTTTAGTGCAGATTAAGTTTTTCTCTGAATATAATAACGGCGGTGGTACGGGGTGGCCGTAGCCAACGCACGCGCGTTTAAATATGGTGTAAAAAAAAAAAAATTATAAAATGCACGCCGCACTCATGCTGCTCAAATTTTGACACATACATGCACGCGAGACGACGGTAAACACCGTGCTGTCGGCTGAATTGCGTTTGCATGTGCCATATTAACGCGTAATGCCGACATTGGATGAAAATGTGCTATAAGTTTCATTTCACCACGTGATTTAACAAAAGTTGTCGGTTTAAGAGTAGTGCTCGTGTTTACTACTGCTCATATCGGAGGAGTCAGGAGATAATACACGGCGTTTCCGTGTGGTTCAGGGGGCTATCCGCGCGAGGAACGTTGCTTGTCAATATCGCAAACAACCAAAATGGAGGGAGAAGTTAAGGGGGACTAATTGGCCGATGCTAAACATTTTCTCCCCCCGTGTCCCTCCAAGTACAAACCCCGTGTCCATAACAAACAGCGTGCTGATTCCTCTTACAAGCTCACCTTTGCATTCAGTGGCGCGAGCGTGAACTGGGATTGTATCAAATTGAGCTGATTACGAGCACATCCTATGGGGGTGGTCAGTCATCACACCAGAGGTGTGTGTGTGGTTCGTTTGCAGACCATGCGGTTCTTATCATCAAGTGCATCACATGAAACTTTCTGCATATATAATGTTGCGTTTATGGACGCGCTCGATCACCACCACACCATGCACGCTGGATTAGTCCGAGATTTGATTGCAACCACTTTTTGGAGTTCTTCTGATGCGTGAATGTGGATGAAGGAGGGGGCTGGGGGTTGCCTGTTCAGACTGGTGGACGCATGTAGTCCGCATGGAACTTTTGATCGGCTTTGTGTGTAGGTGCTCGGCTTGTGCGTGTGCTCCGTTTGTTTATTGGAGTTCTTGTGGCGCGTGTGGATAGTCGCGGTTTGTTGGAGTGTGCGTGAAGAAGACGCAGCTCCACGTGCGGGATATGCAAATGAAAACCCGACACTTCAACTTGTGGCGTCTCGGTGTGTTTGTGTGTGTCACGTTTCCGCTCGAGAGATGAAACCAAGTGCGTGGCAACGTCCTGAACCGCACAGGCTACTACCGCACTTAGTAGTGTGTGAAAATAGCACGCGATTTCTGGTTACCATGGTAACCTAGGATGGTGTACTATGTAGTGAGATAGTGTGCGGTTTCAGAGGCAGTTATTGTGCGCTGTTGAGCCGCAGATTAACTCATACTCTTGATCGAAAAGTATTTCATGAAATGATTTCGGATGTTTGGAAAATGCCACATTCTTGAGGCAATCCTGCCTAATTGTATGAGCAATCAAATATTTAAAGAATAAAAAAATCTTTTCTTGTTTGTGTCACAAAAGAAAAACACAACACGTAGCTTAATAAGAGTAATTTAGATATTAATATTGTTTTTGGTGTGGGGTGCAGTTCAACTTTTTTTTTTTGCTTTACATCACTACTGAATTAAAGAAATGACTAAACTAAATAAGAGAAATGATTTTTGCTAGTTATAACATCTTTGCGGATTCAAAATGCAATTTTATTTTGTTTTGTTGTAGGTAGATGTTGTGTGTACATGTGCTGTTTGATCTGACTTTAAAAGAAGTAATTTAGGAGTTTTGAGGATGAAAAATGTATTTTTTTTATTTCAGTACTGTTGCTCAAATAAAAATATTAAAGTTATAATTTTTTATTTTATAAAAAAGTATTTTGTAAGAGGTAAAACCACCACTTCAAGCTGATCAATTATTTCATGAGAAAAAACTCATTGCGTTCACAAACTGTCAGAAATGTTTGCATGTGTTGCTGTTTTATATCTTTTCTTTGAACTAAAATATTTTTTTCTGTAGTTAGAGTTATGTAAATGATGCTGGATGCTTATAAATTGTTTATCAATGCTGAACAAACACTTATCTGATTCGATAACTGTCAAATTTATGATTATGGTTTCTAAATTTGATATGTATCTAGTTCTTTCTCTGTACCAAAACATTTTCCTAAGCTATTAGTTAAGTATCTCATGAATAAAGCTTTCCTCAACAATTTGGGTAATAAATTTACTGAATTAATGTCACACTAATATGTATTTTTATATGTAGTATATATGAAATATAATTATGTATAATTCACATAAAAATCTATTTATTGGAGATAATTTCACCTAATGTTCATCACTAGTAAATTTCTTTCTTTTTTTTAGTTAATAATTAGCTTTCCGATAATACTAACAATTTAGCATGAATAAAAAAATATAATTCTTTATTATTCAAGTTTTTTTTTTGGTTAGTTAAATAAAAATTATTAGAAAGGTACGTTGACAAATTTACAGTTCAGCTTGCAAAATAAAATGTTTATAAGGTGTAGTGCTGCTGCCTTCTGAGAAAAGTCTTGCAATCGTACAAACAAAATGTCAGCCTCAACATTCATGAAAAATGCTGATCATTCAATCCATAGTTTATGAATTACACTGAAATGGGATAGAGAAATATTAAACTACATAGTGCCAGTATATGGATAGTTAAGGTTTTTTAGACTTTGATAAAGAAACACACTGCTGTACAAATAATGTTAAATTCTCCCTGAGCGACATACTGATGAAACTTTTAGGGTCCTAGATGTAAACTTAGGGTCCTAAATGTAAGAGTCTAGTACTATTGGGTAGATCGTTAACCTCTCAGTAGTCTGGGTACAATATCACATACATGGAGTGGTGTTTATGTACAACTTAATGGATTAAGATGTAAAGAATAAGTAGAAGTGAGTAATGAAGGGATAAACAGTTCTGCTATGTTTTGCTGAGTAGAGATAGTTGGATGAAACAGGTATAGCCCCAAAAATATATATATTGATAGTCTCAGTTTGACCAAACTTTTGACCAACAGCACCACAGTATTGCCTGTTTCTGACTTATGTTCTTTCATAGAATTTAAGTAAAAAAAATTAACTCCTTAAAATGCCAGCTAATTGTTTCATTCTTTGTCTTAGGGCATATTATTCAGTAATTACTTTTCATTAACTACAGTGAAACTAATACAAAATATCTAAGTAGTTACAAGAGTGAGACAAGTAATTCTGGATGCTCTACCAGGTCCTGAGGGTTTAAGTGGTCACTATTTAATTATTTTTATTTCTGATATTTCCCATCATCCCACTGGATGTTCTATGGGATGATAATGTATGTATAGTAATAACTACTTGTGAATAAGACTTCGTATTGAATCCGGTAATTAACTGAGTTGTCTAAAGATTGCGTCTTAATCTGAATGTGATGCAAGACCAAGATTGATGTACATCAAAAATGTGCAATCTTGCGCATGGAAATGCGTTTGAAAATTGCAGTCATTCTCACTCTAAGCTGTGAACATATGTATTTTATTTGCTCAGGTCCAATAACAGAGACATATAATGCAGTCGATCCATAATTGGACAGACTTTTTGCTGCTTTGGCACTGTATGTGAGCACTGTTGCATCTGAGATGAAACAATGGTTATGAAAAGGCTTTAATATTAAGCACATGTAGCCTACATTTAAATCAGGTGAACCGTGTAGGAATTACACTCATTTTTATACATAGTCCTCCCATTTTATAATCCCAGACGTAATTTGGTAATTGACTGATCAGTTATTTCTTGGCCAGTTGTGTGTTACATCACTTCTTTAAGCGCAGCAGTGCTGACAAAAGGTCTAGAGTTGATACAAGATTTCGTATTTCCTTCTGGAGTGTGTTACTGTTGTCAGTGCCAGTATAAGTGGCCATCATGACACTGAGAAGCAGAATAGATCAATCAGACAAATTGCCAAGACAAATCACCTTGTTGGTACAGTGTTTGCACAGGACAAAACCCATAAACACATAGTTGTTTACCACGTCATCAGTGGATTTACCCCAGGTAACCACTGATACCTTTTGTAAATGTACATTAAAAGCCGGTAGAATTCTAGCATGGGGCTAAATGAGACAGAGACAAACTTGTACCAAGAGTCATAGAAAGAGGAAAGTTTGGAGAAAAGGGAACTGCTCACAATATAAAGCATACTACCTCATCTGACATGAAAGATGGTGTTATGACCATGTATGGCGTAGAATGCATTACTTTAACGGAAGGCAAAAGTCCCCAAAACAAGCAGGAACTGAAAACAGCCTGCAGAGAATAACCAGGAAAGATACCCAGCGTCTGGTGATGTCTGAGAGTCACAGACTTCAGGAAGTCATCAATCGCAAGGGATTTGCAACCAAGTACTAAGTTACAGTTTTATTAAGAATTGCGTTCATATGTTCATCCACTTTCTTATATTTCTCTGAGATAGAAAGGAGGACAGCGTTTTTTTTTTTTTTTTTTAAATAACAACTCTGATTGCTGTTGTCTCACTTGAAATCGATATAAAGGTAGACAAATTCAGGCTGACATTTCACACTCTGTAGGCTTTTTACCCCATTTCAAATATGCCTATCACTGTTCATCTTACATTTATTTGTGAGTTGAATGACCATTTTCGCCAATGTTTACTGCATACGTTAGTGTTTACCTGACTGAATACAACTAAATCTGTTCAAAAACAAACCTTTCAGTTGAATTCGGTGTTTTGCACCGCGGCAGATTTAAGAATCATTGCTTTATCAAACAGAAATGCAGGATGTTTGTCCAGTCTCCGGTCTGCTTTTTCCTTTCTTCTTGTGGAACCCTACCATCATCCTCTCTCACTTCCTCAGTGCCTGGCCTCTCTGTGGTGTTGAAGATTCAGCCTCTGTCACTCTGTCAGTGATCGGACACATCTCTTGTGTCCACTGCGTGACTGGCCCGCGCTAAGTCGCCATGGCCACAGTCACCCCCGACGATGACTGCACCAACCCGGCAGATCACGATCGAGTGAGGAAGAGGAGGCCAGAGGGGAAAGGGAGGAAAAACTTCCCCTGTCAGCTTTGTGAGAAGGCCTTCAACAGCGTGGAGAAGCTGAAGGTGCACTCCTACTCGCACACAGGCGAGAGGCCATACCGCTGCACGCACACCGACTGTACCAAGGCTTTCGTTTCAAAGTACAAACTGCTACGGTAGGTCCCACTGGGATCCACACACTCATTCTGACTAACAGATGCTTAAGAACAGAGCACTAACCCTCATATTCTGTTCACTACTTAGCAGTGATTGATTTTATGGCCATGCAAATATATCTTGTCTCATATCTTGCAGTTAAAATCAACATAAACAGTGCTTAAGGAATGCTTAGTGATCCTCCCAATGGAATGATTGCGACTGGGTTATAATCACTTTTGTTTAATTTTAACAAAGACAAGTCAGTTGAATCGAGTTAGAAACTAACATCATAAATATTATTGACTTCTATCTACAGTCCCTCCAGGATTTTGTGTTTGCAGAAATGAACACCAAATCAAGCAAACTCTGCAGTATTCAGAAGAGCTTGCAATTTTTCAAAATTACCGCAGAGTTTCAAGACTCGTCATGTGACGTCATCACAACACGCATTCAGCCAAAGCCCTCTTCGGTTCACGTGCGTCGAACATGAGTGCACCTAAATGGTCTCATTTACCAACAAACATCACAGCACAAAACTATTTTGTGCAATTGCAATTTCACCAATTCAAGTAGTTTTCCGAAAAAAACAGCACAAAATGCTTTTGGCTCCAACAACCACAAAATAACTCTGCGAAATACTGTACAGACTGCATCTAACTGCAGTTTTAGTTTTTTTTAATGTGTGAAATGTTATGAAGATAATGAGTCTTTATTAGTCACATATACATTTCAGCACAGTGAAGTAATTTTTTTTTCGTATATCCCAGCATGTTAGGAGGTTGGGGTCAGCCATGTTAAGGCTTGGAGCAGAGAGGGTTAAGGGCTTTGCTCAAGGGCCCAACAGTGGCAGCTTGGCAGTGCTGGGGCTCGAATCCACAACTTTCCAATCAGTAACCCAGAGCCTTAACTGCCAAGCCACCACTGCCCTCATGATATATAATATTTAAATGCTTCTCATGTACATACAAATAGTACAGAGACATATGGTCTTTTTTTTTGCTCTTCTTTTCTTTCAGTATAATAATGCGTGTTAGTTTGTTTCCACAGCCACATGGCCACGCACTCACCCGAGAAGACCCACAAATGTAGTTACTGTGAGAAAATGTTCCACCGCAAAGACCACCTCAAGAACCACCTGCATACACACGACCCCAACAAGGAGGCTTTCAGCTGTGCCGAGTGCGGCAAGAGCTACAACACCAAGCTGGGCTTCCGAAGGCACCAGGCTCTGCATGCGGCACATCGTGGTGACCTCACCTGCCAAGTGTGTCTGCGACCATATCCCAGCACCACCCTGCTGCTTGAGCACCTGCGTGCCCACGCCGGCAAAAGCGCCACTGCTGCAGCCAAGGAGAAGCGGCACCAGTGTGAGCACTGCGAGCGACGTTTCTACACGCGCAAGGATGTGCGGCGCCACCTAGTGGTGCACACGGGCCGCAAGGACTTCCTGTGCCAATACTGCGCACAGCGCTTTGGCCGCAAGGACCACCTGACTCGACATGTAAAGAAGAGCCATGGCCATGAGCCACTGCGTGTGAAGGCGGAGCCGCTGGAGCCCTCAGATCCACACCCCTACCTGTTTGGCCACGCCTCTTACTCTCCTCCGCCGCCGCCACTCCGTCCCGAGCTGGAGAACTACCTTCTGGAGCTGCAGGCGGAGGAGGTGCCGAAGCTGAGTGCTGCTGCAACGTCCTCCGGAGAGACACCTCCATCTTTGGACTTCCTGTCTCCTTTGTTTAACTTCCTGCCCTATGGTCAAGGGGCAGGGCCAGCCTTGGGGGTTTCCTACAGCCAGGAGGAGGGGCTTCCTGTGATGACGCCGTCTCACGATGCTCCCGATCCTCTTGCCTCAATTCACACGCTCACGCATGCACACACTCTTTCACAGACTCACACCCTCGCCGCAAGTTACACACACTCGCCAACCCTGAATACAACCACCACCCTGCCTCGCTTTCACCAGGCCTTCCAGTGATCCAAACGTACACAGGCGCACACATTTAGCTACCATAGCACTTACGTGGCACTTAATTTAAACACACACAAAACACACCAATACAACACTTATTACTTAAGTCAGTGACACTTGTTAAATTATGCGCATTTGAAAACATATCACTTGCTCATTTAAATCTGCTTGTTAGGAGTTAGCAATAGAAGATGTTGAGCATCTCACAGCTGTCATTCAAAACAATCTGTCTGGTTTACGAATGTGTATGTGCCTTGGTTTGCAGTGAAGTTTTGCTCTCAGACACCGAGTGCATATAGCTTTCCCATTTAGCACTTTGAATTTCTAGTGATGTTGAATTTCCATCAAAGCTGAACATTGAAGGTTTTTTTTTTTTTTTAAATCACTTTGTTTGTTGGCTCACAAGCTGATGGGTACTGAAATGCCAGCATCTGAGTGACTATACACATCCAAAGGCAACCAAACCCCTCAGAGTCAGAGTGTGGATGGCTCATGTTGTTTTGCCTTTATTTTTATTTTTAAACATTTTTTTATGGCCGTTTGCCTTCATGCTGCTGCTCGTTTTAAGGGCCTTAAACTTTACCAGTGCAGATCTGCTTCTCTATATAAAGCAATAAAGGGAAACATGGACTGACTTTACGTAAGACTATCATGTGTAGACACAAACAGCTCTTAAACACCCCTTCACTTCTTTCCCCTGCCGTTTGTCTTCATTTTTTTTTTCTTTCCTTTTTTTTGCTCCTGGACTTTAGACACCAACACAACCTTCAACCTCATCTGCCAGAATGCTGTCCATTGCACTGATTCTGATTCTCATCAATAATCAAACAAAAAACATTCAGTTGTATGGATCTGTGCTGTCGCATCCGAGGCACACGCAGACGTCTGAATGACATACGCAGTCTGTGAAGAAGCTCCGTTGTGAATAAGATAAATTTCTTCAGATAGTTTTACAGAGATTATAGACAGCTCCCGAAGCTGTAAAACACACCTATGGTTGGCACAATCCTTCTTCCCAAAACAACCAGCCAAGCCCCTGTACACATGTGGGTTTGTGTGTGTGTGTGTGTGTGTGTGTGTGTGTGGGCGGGGATGATAGAGCTGTGTGCTGAATGAATGTTGGGGTTTTGTTAAATATACATTGGGAGCTGAAAGTTGTTGGATGCTGGAAAGCCTCCTTTTTGGGCATATTTTTCATAATAGCACTTTCTAAAGAATCTGATACCTTGGATTTGTCATGTTATGAATATGTATTTTATGTTAAACAACCTTTTGCATAAAATGTTTAGATGTCATATATAGCTTTTAGCATATTGTTAGCATGTGTGTGTGTGTGTGTATATATATATATATATATATATATATATATATATATATATATATAATGTATGTATGTAATTAGATAGATAGATAGATAGATCATACACACACACACACACATAGCATATATATAAAATGCTATGTGTGTGATATTTTTACAGGTACACTTCATACAGTGTTTAATGTTGTAAATGTCTCCTGTTTTTGCTTTATTGCACAAAACGTCTGTGTCTCTCACTGAGACTTAATGCGAATGGTTTATTCCACCCCTTCTTCAAAGCACTTCCATTGTTTAAGTTTTCAAAGGTTTTTATATATATATAAATATCTTCATAAATCTGCAGTTTGTAAATACTTCAGTATTGAGAAAAGTGTATAAAACTGGGAAGACCAGAATGCCTCAATATTTTAAGGTGTGAAATGGTGATGTCATTTGATGCTGCTGAGTGGTTTACGGCTTACGTAGAGAAGCTGATTGAAATTGATGTTTTCATTGGGAGACACAGACCTTTAGCAATTCTCCTATTCAGTTTCAGTGGTACCATCATGCAGTGTGTGTATGTGTGAGAGTGGAATAGTCTCTCGATTGGATAATGCTGCTAATGGACATGGTATAGCCCATGATGGCGCAACAGAACTTTTTGTTTTTCTCCTTCTTTCGACTCCATGAAATGTTTGAAGAGGGAGTGGACACGTGTCCACACGTGTCATATTTTGACGTGTCAATAAGGTGATGTAGTTCTTCCCAAAGCCAATTAGGAGCTGGATGTTGCCACAGCCGTGCGTTTTCGAGGGAAGGGTCTTTTGTAGAACTGAACTCTGAGTGACCTTTTGAAGGCGACGAATAAAGGGAGAAAGAGAGTGCGTTTTGTTCAAGAGACAGCATTCCAGCCATAATGGTATTTTACATAGTGTCCTTATTGTTTTAATCACATTTCTGTAATGCCATCCTGTGATAGTGGCTTTTGCTAATCAATGTATATGTTACCGTAATGTACTTTTACAAACTACTGTTGTATGTGTATATCCCAAGACAGAATGATTCATAATTATCTGTGTGTGTGTGTGTGTGTGTGTGTGTGTGTGTGTGTGTGTGTGTGTGTGTGTGTGTGTGTGTGTGTGTGTTGAGAACTTGCTGCTGCAGCCTGTGTTTTCTTTTGTCTCCAGATGACATCATCCAAAGAGAAAGTTATTTAGTGGCTGGCCGGATGAGCCAGTTGTGTGCTGTAGAAGGTGAATGGCAATGTGTGAATGTGTGCGTGTTTTGTGTCTGAGAAAGAAAGTGTGTATCTGTGTGCATTCAGACGACCTTTGCTGCTATGTGAGGAGAGGAGAGATTTGGTCCAGTGTTAATACTGTTCACAGTACTGAGAGCTCAATAAACATACCAGAAGGACTCATGTTACAGACTGTTTTTTTCTGTTCCTGTTTGTGTGTCAATATACAGTCTGCAAAATATATCAAAGAATAGAAACAAAACTGCAAATTGTATAGCAGGAGATCTGGAATAATTGGTATTGAACAAACTGGAAAAATAGAGTGGGAAACAAAAACGAATTGTATTAGAAAATATTAGGCAGCTGTAAAATACTTGTGTGGGACTTAAACATGTTGCATGAAATGATTTTGCTATTTGTTTATTAACTGAGTGGTAGCATTCTTAAATTTTATAGAGAGAGATTTAATTGAGAGAGTTACTGGTAAGTATTGCTTCAAGAGTTTTCACCAGGTACACCAGTTTCCTCCCCCAGTCCAAAGACATGCATTGTAGGCTGCTTGACATTTCCAGTGTGTGAATAGATGTGTGATTGTGCCCTGTGATGTGCCCCAAGTCCCCTGGGATAGGCTCCCTGTGACCCTGTGTAGGGTAAGCAGTACAGCAAATGGATGGAAAAATATTATTATTATTATTATTATTATTATTATTATTATTATACCACCAGTAGTCCATTCATATATAGTACTAACATTTGTTGACAACATAATGAAATGGCACTCAAACAGAATAATGTAAATATTTGTTATTATATTGTAATTGTACAAGACTTGCTACATTATCTTGAAATTCATTAGATGCTTTCTAATGGCTTGGCGATGTAGTGACACATGTGTGACATAGTTGTGTGTGCTGAAGGATTCCTGACTGCAGTCTCTCTGTTTTTATGTGCAGTATGCTCTTTCAGGGACTTCATCTGGATGTTCCAAAATATTCCTCTTTTCTTCACTCACAAGGACTATGAGTATTTTGGGTGTTTTTGGAAATTGCCTTGCTGTAGGCACTTAGTGATGCAGTGCATAGAATCGATGTGTCCAGAGACAAAATGGTATATGGGACAAAATTTTGCTGTCCTCTCGTGAAACCACTGAGATGATACTGTATAGTGACATTCTCTCTAAAAGTGAGTGAGTCTGAGGCTGCTCTGAATGACTCGGCTTTACACAGCATAGTTACCTGTCCAGAATATATACTTTACATCATCAGCTTTTTTCCCCCTGGTCATCCTTGAACATGCAGCACACAGCTGATTTTATTGTCTTTTTTTTAAGGTATTAAAAGTTGTTAACTTTGCCTGACTTAATGTCTGTGTTGCGTATGAAGCCCTTTATGATATTTCTCACTTTCTTTCCTTACTTATTCCAAAGTCTGACTATAAACCAAAGAACAGGAACCAAAAACATCCCATTGATCTGTATTAAATAAAATTAAATAAAGCTCCAAAACGAGTGCAGAAAATCCAAAACAACTAAATGATTCAGAAGTCTGTATATCATATTTATTCTTTATCCACCCAAGATGAGTCCTTGGTTTTATGACATCTGCATTTATTCGAAATGCCGTATTATGGCTTTTATTAACCCCCATGGCTTTGTGATATTTATTAATTAAACATTATAGTATAATGACTATGTAGGCCTATGATGATGTATGATGTAATTTGCCTCTTTGATTAGACTACACTAGAGTCTAGAGCTGCATTTGCTAGACTGCTCATATTGTTTATTTGGTGTGTGGTCCCAGGGTTTTATATATTTATAAGGTTGTTAATGTTGTTAACTTGTGAGAAAAGTTCGATCCGATGAATGACAACACATGAAATGGACGAACTCGGTATATTTTCTCTCCTAATAGCTGCTGTGATACACAACATGGCAGTCAGCACTGGACTAACAGTGCGTCAGTGAGCGCATATCCTGAAGCGCCCAGTGAACCCACTGACCCTCTGTCCTGCTTCTGGACGCTGACGTCAATGGGCGGAGACGCTGTCAATCGTTTGCCATATCAGCCAATCTCCTCACGCGCTTCTCTCCCGCCGTGTACCTGCTCTTTCTATTGGTCGGATATGAAGGGTTACAGCGGTCGCGCAGTACCCGGATGTGATATATATAATGCTCTGAGCAGGCCGCTGATCCTCCCTTTTCCTGAGAACAGAGCACACGCTGTGTGTTTGTGCTTCCTGGCTCACCGCTGTTCGCCTTTCAGTCCTACGAATAAGTCGGTCAGGAATACTCAATTATGGTAAATGTTTTTAATATTTGTTCTCTAAGATGTTTTTACGCAACGATATCGAACATTATTCGGGGATTTTTTTATTTATTCACAAATGAGTTTTTCTCCGTGCACGTGCCGGTCGTATTAGCTGGTTAGCTTGTCTTAGAAAACAGCTGTTCTGCTTCGCTGGAGAATCATATTTATTTATTTAATTATTTTTATTTCACTGAATAACTTTCTACGTTAATGATTCTGATGAATTGGCTCGATGCTACTACGAAAAAATCCGTGTAGATCGAGTGTTCTATCAGTTATGAACCAGTAGTTCACTATATGGCTTGTGTTTCGTGAGTTTCTCATTTCCTGGTAGAAAATACAACACTTTTCTTTGAGTATTTTGACATGAGTGTTTCTAGATGAAGCTTAATTACTGTCGCTTTCACTCACACGGCTTGAGTCCGGATCAGAGCTGATATTTGGTATGATTCATTTCCAGCTATACTTAAACTAAGTATATGACTAATGTAAAGTATCTAGTGTGTTGTGTATAGGGTTGTTGATCCAAATATCCAGAACACTGCACTAAAGGATAAGATTGAACACAAAAGCGGGCCTTAACCCAGAATGCACTATTGGTTCACTTTCTGGTGATTCAGGGTAACATTGGGCACCTGATGGATGTTTGACCATCTGGCTCGGATGCTTAGACCTGTAGTTTTGGTCTGCTGAGTTTCTTGAATTGTCCTGCCAACACTAAAAGCTACATCTGTGGAAGTGCCTTAAATGTAAAGAATGGCCCATCTTTCTGTTGTGGTGGTGGTTGTAGTGTTTGTTGAAGTGGTACCCTGATGGTGGTTTCTAACTTGCAGGCATTCAAAGACACTGGCAAAACCCCTGTTGAGCCTGAGGTGGCCATTCACCGCATCCGTATCACCCTCACCAGCCGCAATGTCAAGTCTCTTGAAAAAGGTTGGTAGTTGAAATACTTCTCCTTTTTTAAGCATCCCATGGCAATGAGGACAACTTTCATTGAAATGATTCTATGTATGAATTACAAACTATACGCTATTCTGAGCCAACATCTATGCTTAGGATTGGCCTTGTAGGTGTCCCTTCTCCCCTAATATGAAACTACCTTTTTTAGTGTGTGCTGATCTGATCCGTGGTGCTAAGGAGAAGAGCCTTAAGGTGAAAGGACCTGTGCGCATGCCTACCAAGGTAAATAATGCAGGTCCACAAGTACAATTTTAAAATGAACGTGTGGCACACTGATCCTGTGGTTATTCAACTTGCATGAATGTTTAAGCTAAATAGTTAAGATGTTGGACTACTTAACTGGGAGGTGGTGGGTTCAAAAATCCTGCTGCTGGGCCCTTGGACAAGGCCTTTAACCCTCAACTGCTCAGTTGTGTAAATGAGAGAAATGTAAGCTGCTCTGTGATAGTGTGAAAGGTTATCTTGTAAAGTTGCCTTACCATTCTTGACGGAATATGTACATTGGTTCTGTATCTTATAGGGGGTTTTCAGTCTAAATCGACTTAACATATTACTGTATGTTGGAATTTGCAGGCAGGTATTTAACTAAATGTAAGTCAGTTCTATGCTGTAATTTTTCGTATTCTTCCTTTCAGACTCTGCGCATCACCACCCGTAAGACTCCTTGTGGAGAGGGTTCAAAGACCTGGGATAGGTTTCAGATGAGGATCCACAAACGCCTCATTGACCTTCACAGCCCGTCTGAGATTGTCAAGCAGATCACCAGCATCAGCATCGAGCCTGGTGTCGAAGTTGAGGTTACCATTGCAGATGCATAAGCTGCCTTTTGGGTTGCCAATGTGAACAGCACTGAACTATTCATGTGTGTGCAATAAAAGAGAATTTGGATAGAACATGCTGTGTTTTTGTCTTGGTGGTCTGATGCAACACTAAGTTTAAGCATAACATGTCTGATCTTTGGTTGATCCTTTATAAATGAATCCATGGTTCTTTTTACATCTGACATCTATCTGAGGTTTATTCCAACCAAATTTAAAGGAAATCTGAGATTTTCTAGGAGTAAGAGAGTTTCTGAAAAATATGGGGAAAAACTTTCTAAACTAAACTGTGTTGGGTGGTCACTCAAACCAGTGGTAAACCTTTGTACAATGACATACATGCTCATGCCAAATTTCATGAGTGTCAAACCAACTCTCATTACCATTAACTATTGCCCACCATTACATCCTTGTTTAAAATATCCACCATTCGTTCCCAATTTATAATCATATGTCTGCGTTTATAATTACATTTCAAGTGAGTGATTATCATTGTAGGGAGTATGAAAGTTTCTTAAAATAAGCACAACTTTCAAAATTGCTGACTACCTGTTGAGTGGAGCTAAGATAAGCTGATGTGGAAATATGTCCTGTATCATGTGGTCAATGTTTCCATCAAAGTTCATAAATATCAAACATTGTGGCAACCACAATAAACTCATTCTGAAACGTTAGGGGGCAATATGGAGTCAACTGATTAAAACCTAAATGAAATGACCAAAGAACTATAACATTTGAGCGAAGTGTGAAGAGTACACCAACTTTCCCTGACTTGTCATGCACTACAAGGGTGTCATGTTTATGTTCAAAAACTAGGTGGTGCTATGGAGTTCAAGAGTCACACTTATGCTACACTGCAGTATCAGGTGAAAAGTTGTGTTTCCAGCCATTGTAAGCCTCTGAAAATGCTGTGGGAATGTTTGAAAACCCCACATTCCAGCCAGCATGGCTGACATCCTGTTGGCCCGAGTCAGATACAAATAAGTGAACCTCGTACATCATGAGTGTAAGGACAATACCAAATCTTGTGCAACTCTCAAAAATAGTGAAATAGCTAAATAAGATAAAAAAAAAACACCAGAAACAATAGGGCTTTGTGTCTTCGATGCAGGCCGCTCTCCGCCTGCACCTCCGTTGCTCAGGCCCTAATAATAATAATATTAGAACAAATTCAGTAGGGCCTCACACCATCTGTGTTCGGGCCCTTATAAAGAATAAACAATAAAAATCAATCTTAAAAAAAAACAAAAAACGAGACATCTGTAAATATTCAGTTATTTAAAAAAAACATTTTCCTCTAAATCCAATTCCAACCTTTTTCTATTTGTTACATGATTGAATGTTATTTTCTTTGCTTGTATTGGTCCTACACTGATTCTGGGTCTCAGATTGTGTCATCTCTAATTCATAGTAATTTGACTCACTTGCCAAATAGTTAGGCCTGTCCTCTGGTATAGTCCTCTCACCTGTTAGGCAGGTTGCATAAATTATCACTATTATTATTATTATTAGCTTCATCCTGAAAGAAGTCAGTATTATAAAATAATTACTATACAAAGAACTGGCACCCTGTCCAGGGTGTACCCCGCCTTGTGCCCGATGCTTCCTGGGATAAGCTCCAGGTTCCCCGCGACCCTGAAGCAGGAATAAGCGGTTGAAGATGGATGGATACTATACAAAGAATTGTGACGTGTCAGTAATGCTTCAGCGGAGTCAGATAGTTGCAAACTCATGAAGCTGATTAATGCTCAGCTCTGATTGGAGGACTGGGTTTGAAACTCACACATAATTGGCTAAGTGGCATTTTGGGGTGGTGTGTTAGCCTAAACACACTCTTGAGTGTTTTAAAGTGGGATGAAGTGGGACACGCACTCAAATATGCAGTGCTGGGGTAATACAGAATCAACAGGGAGTTCATATGATGCTTTTTAATGTTTTCCTTTAGTGTGCAATGTATGTGTGTTGTATGTGCATGTATAAGATCTATAAGATGAGTCACAGAGCTCATAGTTTCCCACAAAGGCATTTATTCTAACAGAGAACACTACTCCAGACCTTCCTAAAATGCCTTGATTGAAGCCCAGTTATTACTTTCGCAGTTTGACATATCCGCATAATGCTTTCTTAACATTTTTAACAAATTAATTTTTTTTAAACTGTATTTTGTCACTTCAAGACATAAAGTTGTTACATCTAATAATTTTTAAAATTGCTTTAGAAGCCTTGAAAGCTGAAGCTCGTGACTATGGTAAGGGGTGTTACAGTTCTGACACCCACTTGAGGTTTTTAGCCAATCCCAATGTAATTGGCTAAGTGGCATTTTGGGGTGGGATTTTGTCTCATCAATGAAAGTGGATAAAGCTGTTTTGCTCTAGGTTTTCTACTGAATCTAAATCTAAACGTGTTGACTGTATCTAGCTATTTTAAACAAAAGCAGTTTGCCATTACTAAATTAATTGGAGCTGGAGAGGTTTGTTGGTTTCTGGTTGTTTTTGAAGGTATTTGGTAAGCACAAAACATGCATGTGCATTCATTTCTGAGAAGTGTTTTGGTCATTTCTTGTCACAGTCATGGCAGCAACTATTGACCTGACACACGAAGGCACGGTTTTGGTGGCCATGGAGTCAACAGCGTGTGATCCTCACCACACTGCATTACCAGAACTTTCTGGCCTTTCATCCATTACTTCACAGGTAATGAGGGTGCCATTAATCCTTCCTTTGCATGTAGTAGTCTTGGTAAATTTACCTTCTGTGGGTCTTCACAGAACGAGTCTGTTGATGGATGTGAGCAGCAGCTTCGAGTTTTCCTTAGAGTTCGTCCATTCAGTAAGGAGGAACTAGACAACAATGAGGACCAGGTTTGTGTCCGCTGGCCTTGCTGTTTCCCATGTTGTTTAAATCAGTGGTTCTCAAGCCAGTCCTCAGGTCCCCTCAGATGCTTCATGATTTTTGTTTCCCAGTGTTGTGTGATTTGGGATAGAGTGAAAATGTTGACTGTTCAGGAGGCTGTAAGAACCAAAGGTGTAAAAAGCTTATTTGTATTCAGGGTTGTGTGGTGTTTGAGAGTGCAGAAACAGCTACGCTTCATGCTCCAAAAGGCTCTGCCACTATGAAGTGCAGTGAAAAAGGCATTGGCCAGCAGGTGCACAAGTTTGGCTTCACCAAGGTACTGACTAGTTACTGAAGACTGATTCTCCTTTCTTATGACCTTCTCTATGCAGTTTTATGAAATGGTATGTTTATTATGTAGATTTTTGGGCCAGAGTCATCTCAGGCGGAGTTCTTTGATGGAACGATCAGATCACAAGTTCAGGACTTTCTGCAGTGCAAAAATGCACTGGTGTTCAGCTATGGAGTAACCAATGCTGGGAAGACGCATACCATACAAGGCATGGAGTATTGTAGTGATTACTTGCCTTTCTATTGGGATAAAAGTATTAAAGTGTATAGTTTAATCATAGAATACCTTTCAGACACCATGCAATGAGGATTGATTCCTTTTCTGTTCTCAATTCTGTAGATAATTGACAATTGTCAGTGTTTGCCTGTGTGGAACTGTGTGAATGTTGTGATGTACAAGTTAACGCTTCTTACTTCTGTTGACCTGTCTGTGTGAGCACAGGCTCTCCAAAAGACCCTGGTATTTTGCCACGTGCCCTTGACACAGTGTTCAGGCATGTCAATGGGCGGCTGTATGAACAAATGGACCTGAAGCCATACTTGAACTCGGATGTGCAGAAACTGGACACTGATCAGGTCCGAATGGAGAAATCTGCCAAGGCTGCGCTCTTCAGTATGCTGAAAGAGGTACCAACACCAACATTCCATGGCTAAATAAAATGTATAAAACAATTCCTGCAATATTCAAATTTAAAATTGTGCACACTGACCTTACATTTAATGAGGATAGATTACAAAATGTTATTTTATTTGTGTCTGCAGGACTCGGAGTCCACCAGAACCAGCAGGAGACGGAGCTCTTCCTCTTCTTCCATCAATAGTCTCTCTTTCTCTGGAGTCTCTTATGATCAGACATGTAATATTACAATATCACAAATGTGCTCTGCTTATAAAAATAAAAAAAAGAAGCTTTTTAATGTTTCTTTTACCGTCTCTCAGTGGACAGTGCAGAGGGAGTTGTTGATGATTTACAATGTGTCTACTCGCTGTGGGTTGCTTACTACGAGATCTACAATGAGCAAGTGTATGACCTGCTGCAGCCTGTGCTCTCTAACAGGACGAAGAGGCGTGCTGCTTTGCGTTTGTGTGAGGACAGTGCTGGGAATTCCTATGTTAGAGGTGACTATGCTTTTGTGATCGTTTATGGCTTCTTGTGAGAACTGACCAGTAATTAATGTTCTATAGCAATTTTGACCACTAGGGGCAGTAACTAAATTTTCATTCGTTGCCCGTCCATTACACCCTAAATAGCATCATGAGAAGGGAGGGGTTTTTAAGGCATACAATAGTAAATTGATCCTGGAATAGTTTTTTTTTTCCCCCCAGCTGTTTTTGTTGTTGGACTTCTGTATGAAATGAATGCTTGTTCACACCAATTTTTGTTTCATGTGCTGGTCATGCCCCATGTGACAGTGTTATTCCTCTGTATGTTGTAGATCTGAGGTGGGTTAATGTACAGAGCACAGAAGAGGCGGCTAAAGTTCTACGTGTTGGGAACAAAAATCGCAGTGCAGCTGCCACCAAAATGAACCAATTATCCAGCAGAAGGTAACGTTCACATCTCTAAAAGCTCTTGTACTGTTTTAGCATTAAGTGTTCCTGTGTGCCATCAAGTTGAAATCTTGTACTGGACTAAAAAGGAGTTTTACTTGGTGTAAAACTTTTTAGCAGTACTATTTTGTTTTGTACCTAGCCACAGCATCTTTTCCATCAAGCTGATGCGCATTGATGGAGCTGATGTCCAGGGAATATCAGAGTAAGTTTTTGTTTGTCCTTTGTTTATGCTGGTTGTTTGCGAATGGTACATATGAGATGGTGTGTAATAAATTATAATATAATGCCCCGCCCAGGCTTTCTTTGTGTGACCTGGCTGGTTCGGAGCGATGCAACAAGACCCAAACATTTGGGGAGCGTCTGAAGGAGGCTGGAAACATCAACAATTCCCTGCTGATTTTGGGAAAGTGCATTGCAGGGCTCCGCAACAACCAAGGTGAAAGGTACGGATGTTCTGTACCTGATATGAACATTGTGTTCTGTATGGATGAACATTGGATCAGAAAACCATCAAACTGGTATATTGTCAGTGTTTCAGGTGCTGGAGTACATTCCCTTCATATATTCTGCAGAAGTGGCTCCCATTCCCTGGTCTTGGATTACCCCTGCCTTGCATATTTGGACTTTCCTTGCTTTACCTGTTCTGTTGTGAAGGAACTGTTAGCCTAAACACACTCTTGAGTGTTTTAAAGTGGGATGAAGTGGGACACGCACTCAAATATGCAGTGCTGGGGTAATACAGAATCAACAGGGAGTTCATATGATGCTTTTTAATGTTTTCCTTTAGTGTGCAATGTATGTGTGTTGTATGTGCATGTATAAGATCTATAAGATGAGTCACAGAGCTCATAGTTTCCCACAAAGGCATTTATTCTAACAGAGAACACTACTCCAGACCTTCCTAAAATGCCTTGATTGAAGCCCAGTTATTACTTTCGCAGTTTGACATATCCGCATAATGCTTTCTTAACATTTTTAACAAATTAATTTTTTTTAAACTGTATTTTGTCACTTCAAGACATAAAGTTGTTACATCTAATAATTTTTAGAATTGCTTTAGAAGCCTTGGAAGCTGAAGCTCGTGACTATGGTAAGGGGTGTTACAGTTCTGACACCCACTTGAGGTTTTTAGCCAATCCCAATGCAATGGGTCAGCTGGCCAATCAGAGCACACTGGACTTTTTGGAAGGAGAGGCTTTGGATAAACCGCGACGCTGAGCATTTCAGACAGACTGTGTATAGAGGTACTGCAATAACGGACAGTATGTGAAAAACATTTATTTTTTTCTTAGAACTAAAGCATGTTAATATTAAAATCATCATGACACCTTTTGAATAATTTCACCTAACTGTCATGACCTCAAATTAATTTTATAGGTCCGATTAAAAAATAGAATGTACATAAACCAGAATTTACTTCTATAAAGGTAGGAAAGGAAAATGATAACTTTATGCAATGGATACAAAGCTCTGGCAGAAACAGCGTGACTGCAAATATGTGCAGTAGTTTGTCCAGTATATGCTGACAGGCTGAGGTAGTTGGGTGTTGTGGAAATAAGTCCAAGCACTAGTCCTATTTGTTGTCTGATTTACATTCTACTAATGCAGGGTGTAATTTCCCCCCCACCCCTTTTTTTTTTTTTTTTTTTTTTTTTTTTTACTTCAAGTGTATGTACCACAGTGTGTTCAGAACTGTGATAGTTTCAATGTCTTGTGCCATGCCTGTTTCTCCTGGGGGGAAAAAAAACTCTGCTTGTTCTAGGGCAAAGAACAGCTACATCCCATTCCGTGAAAGCAAACTGACCCGCCTCTTCCAGGGAGTGTTTTGCGGTCGTGGTAGGGCTTCCATGATTGTGAACATCAATCAGTGTGCTTCAACTTATGATGAGACTCTCCACATCATGAAATTCTCTGCTGTGGCCAAAGAGGTACTTCTACAGTGCCTTAATTCTTGAAAGCATTGTCTGCATGACTAACTGAAAATTCCTGCATTTCAAGGAAAGATGGGAGGCTTACAGGAACTGTTCAAATGATTTGTAGTTAAAAATAAAGCTAACTTTTGCCTGCCAGGTGGTTCAGGTGATCCAACCTCGCTCTCTTGGGTCTCTGGCACCCCGCCTGCTTGGCCGAGATGGAAAGCCTTTACTAAAAAATGGGGTACTCAACAGCCAGGCAATGGATGACTACCTGTCAGAGGACGAGCTGTTTGATGGTGACGAAGAGGCAGATATGTCAATATTACCCCAGGAGGTAATATTAGTAACACTACAACCCCAGCTTTTATAATGCAACACTGTGTATAAATTAAATAAATCACATATACAGATGCATCTCAAGAAACTAAAATATTGTGGAGAAGTGAACTTTTTTCCCTCTAATTTAATTCAAAAATTGGAACTTTAACATATTCTAGCTTCATTACACAAAGTGAAATATTTCAAGCCTTTTTTTGGCTTTAATCGTGATTTACGACTTATAGCCAAGGTTTTAGAGCACTTCATGCATCCATCTGCTGGCAAGCTTTATGGAGATGCCTTTTCCACCAGGACTTGTCACCTGCCCACAGTGTCAAAACTACTAATAACTGGTTTGCTGAGCATGGTATTAAAGTGCTTGACTGGCCAGCAAACTCCCCTGACCTGAGCCCCATAGAGAATCCATGAGAGACACTAGACTCTACACTACAGACAAGCTGAAGGCTGCGATCAAAGCAACCTGGTCTTCCAGAACTCCTCAGCAGTGCCACAGGCTGATTACTTCCATGCCACAACACATTGATGCAGTAATTTATGCAAAAGCATTGAGTGCATAAATTAACTTGCTTTGCAGATGGTCGACATTTCTGTCTTATAAATTCTCTATTCTAATATTTTGAGGTACTGGATTTTTTTTATTTCCATGAGCTGTAATCAAGATTAAATGAATCTAGAATATATGTAAGTTCCCCTTTTTTAAATTAAATTATGGGGGAGGGGGAAAAAGGAACTTTTCCACAATATTCTAATTTTCTGAGGTGTGCGCTCTTGCATTTGCCTTAAAGGGCAAATAAAACCTGTTCACTAAGGTGTGTGTGTGTGTGTGTAGGAACTGTTGAATCTGGTGGAGAGTCTTCGAGCGAAGCTGTTGGCTGAGCGCAAGAAAAATCTGTTGCAGGAAATTCAGATCCGCAGAGAGATGGGTGATGCCATGATGCAGCAAAGCATGGAGATTGAAGAACTTCACAGGTGTGTCTGTACTCGTATCTGGGTTATAAATGTCAAAATCCTAGAAGGACTGAAAATAGGTTTTTTTAATGAAAAACAAACTTTAACCTGGGATCCAGCATTCAAATGTTGCAGAAATCAAAAAATGGCATCAAACGTTTTGAGTATATTTATAGAAACTTACAGTAGGTCTCTTGCTACAATTTAATTATGTGAAAACCACTCTGATTCCTTTTTAAATTAAAAATGACACCATTATTATTATATACTAATATGCTTAAACTCAAACTAGATGGGGTGTTTTTTTGTTTTTTTTATAAAGCTTGGGAACAATGAGACTGAGTGAGCAGGGAAGAAGTCAGTTCAGTTTCTGTGGTTGGAGTAAAAGGGGATTTAAGCAGATGGCTATTTATGATTTGGTACTTTGGTAAACATGACCTGACCTTACAAATATAGTCCTGCACAAATGGGTCACAAGAAAAATATTCTGACCTATATTCTTTCTTTGCCAACTGTAAGACCCTAATTCTGAAAGTGACTTGACAAGTGTTGGTTTACTTATTAGTCGTCAGATGGCAGACCTGAAGGAGAGCTATGAGGAGAAAATGGACAGCACATTTGAAATGTATAAAGAGGCACTGAAGGAGCATGCCTACCAGTGTGCCCTGGAACGGCTAGAAGAAGAATATGTCCCGCTAGATGAGTTCACAGCTGAGCAGGACCGAGCCAAGGTGCCTACTTTTACTAACTGGAATACAGTTACTGAATTATTTTTCATTCACTATGGCTCACTGATTGAATGTTTCCTGTTTGATTAGGAGCTTGAGAGGCATGTGAATGAATTGGAACGGAAGCAACGTGGTTCTGCATCGGTTCTTCAGCAGGAAAACTCGACACAGACTGACCTGATGCAACCAAGCACAGATGAGATCGGTTAGTTGATTGTATACATGTGGATACGTCTTTGACCCATTTTCAATGCCTGAACCTCAGACATCACCTTTTGTTTCCTTTTTAGATTCTGAGCGGTTCAAACTTCTTTACAAGGAGAAATGTGCTGTGGAACAAGTGTGTGCAGAAAAACAAGAGGTAAAGTATGTTACTCATGCATATGTTCTGATTCCTGAGTAATACTTTTTAATAACCGACTGCTTTGTGTAAATGAATTGGCTTGATTACCCTTTATCTGAGTAGTGGGTTCATACTGTATTCCATACAATCAAACCATAGACATCTGACCAATTAAAGGAAAAACCAATGTATGGTTTTGAGACACCAGAAGCCCTTCAGTACTCCTAATCTTAGATTCTACAACACTGTGGAACTGTACTGGAATGATGAACACCATTCTTCCACAAGAGATTCCTGCAGTTGTTGTTTTGATGGTGGTGGTGGTGGTGATTTGGAAGCCCTGTTTTAACACATCACTCCAAAATCACAACGGTGTTCAATTAAGTTAATTTGGTGACCATGAAGATTGTAGTAGGAGTTATTTCATTTTCCTCAAAGTATTGTCAGCCCTCATGCCCTGTGGACAGGGGGTGGGCTTATCCTGGAGGCCACTCTTATCAGGATGGAAATGCTTCATCGTAAGTTGAAGGTGCTTAATCAGAATAATAATTATATCTAGGGTGGCAAATTGACGCACGTCAGTCAAATGCCTATGCAGCATAACGGGGCCAATGGTTTTTCGATTTGTCACCTGTCTGTGTATAATCATTTAGTGTTGTGTGCCACGTCAGAACTACAATGTGATTATTTATAGTTTTAAAAATAATGTTGATCTGTCTAGTTGGTCATATCTCTTGAGAAACGCATCTGCGAGTTGAACGAGACTCTGCAGGAAGCCGGAGAGAGCTACATGGAGAAACTTGCTGAGGTTCAAAATTTACAGAATAGGCTCAACTATCAGGTATATTAACATGGTGGTCCTTGAACAGAAATGAACCCAGAGCTGTGCTCCTCTGTTCACACCTTCCTGTCTTATTGTCTACAGGAGCAAGAAAGTGAGCATTTGCAGAGGGAGCTTGCTGAAAGAGATCTGGAACTGCGTGGTGTGAAGGAAGATCTGGCCAAGCTAACCTGTAACTCTGTAGGACAACCTCGCCCGAAGCGGGGATTGCTGGTAAACATCAAAGAGTCCATGTCCTCCCCATCCTCAGGAAATCTCTGCCGCACGATCAGAAAATCAGTCCGCGCTACGACATCCTTGAGGAGAACGCCCAACTGATATGTATATCTGCGTACTATGTATGGTTAACAGATGTCTGGTTTTATTGTAATGTCTTTTTATGGATTTAATAAATTCTTTTTAACCCCTAAACAAGCTCATATTCTGAGCATTGAATGCTTCATATAACATCCTGCAGTAATGCAATAAACCTATAACATTGCTCCAAACAATTTCTACTTGTGTACCACTGACACATTTTTGGTTTTAACTTTTTATTATACATTTTTACATCACCCTGTACAACAAAAACCTTGTGCTTGCATTTAAGAGCGGAGCTGAGACCTATTTACAAAGGGGTTTATTTTCAGAAGTTAATAAATCACTTGGAGGGCAATCCTTTTCCAGACTATACTCACTGGCTACTTTATGGTGCATCTGCATATTAAGCAGAACTGCCTTCAGAGGAGAATGGGCAGGCTAGTTTGAGCTGAAAGGAAGGCTCCGGTAAAACAACCATGGTGAGCAGAAAAGCACCTCAGAATGCACTATGTGTCATATGAGGAAGATTGTTAAAGACTGGAAAAAGACCATGGCAATGTTTTTCCATTCAGTTTTGCCGAGATTCCTAGTCAAGACTGACCAGGAACCAAGATGTGATCTGCTGTTGTAGCACATTCGTCTGAACATGTGGCCAGCCTGTCTAGCACTAACAACTGGGCCACAGTCAAAACCAATATGATCATGTTTTCCCCCATTATCAAGTTTAATGTAAACATTAAGTGAAGCACTTGATCTGTATCTGCAGGAATTTGTACATTGCACTGCTGCCATATGTTAGGCTGATTGGATAATTGGGAGGGGTACTGGTGTTCCTATTAAAGTGGCTGGTGAGTGTAGTTTTAAATTGGATCACATTACAACACTGAAGTGTTGTACCATTAGCGGCAACAATAACACAAAATGTAAACATTAATGCGAACCAGACAGCAAACGTGGAACACAATTAGTTTATATGCTGACAACATTTTTCCTCTTCTTGCAAAAACCTGCAGGTTGAATACATAATTGTAAAGTATTCCAAAATTTCCAATTACTCAATTCCACTATGCTCCCCGTCAACATGAATATTCTCGAAACCGCAGTACAATCTATAACCATAAGCACTGACCGCATCACATATCTTGGTGTCAAACTCTCCGCCAAGCTGTCAGGCCTGCATAAACTCAACTTTAAACCATTATTGCACATCATAATGATCTCCAATGCTGGATAAACCTCCCTCTCTCTCTCATTGGAAGAATAGCATCCATAAAAATTATGATAGTACCCAAAATAAATTACTTATTTTAAATTGTCCTTGCTCAACCTCCCCTTTCCTGGTTCATATCACTTGATTCCAGTATCTCCAAATTTTATTGGACAAACAAACCTCCCAGAATCAAATTAACGACCTAACAAAGAGTCAAATATCATGGAGGACTTGCTGCTCCAAATGTTCAACAATATTACCTTACTAACCACTAAAAATAAAAATGTATATAATCAAATGGATAAACCTCAGTCAGACAAATGACCTGTGTCTAGATGCTGAACAGGTACTTTGCAAAGAAATCAGAATCTTGGATCTACCCTTCATCAGCACAACTGATGAGTCAAATGCCATCCCTGTTTCAAAAGCCCTGACAGTTACAGTGACTTTAACATCTTTAAACTATAAATTCACCACTCCAACTAAATGAACACGCACATATAGCACAGCCCCAACTTTGCAAACACAGAGAAGATAAGAAACTTGACCTATGGCTAGAAAAAGGGCATTAGGAACCTTAAACACATGTCAAAACAACAGCTTTACATCATTTCCATATCCAGTCAAGCATGGAGTAGAAAATAAACATTTTTTGAATTTCTACAGCTCATCCATTTTATGATCTAAAATAACCTAAAAGACAACTCCTTGTCTTTTAGACCTTCCCCCATTAGTATCAGAAAACCTTATCCAAAATATAGAAAATAATATTCAACTACAAGTCTTCAATTAGCATATCATGTAATAATAATAATAATAATAATAATAATAATAATAATAATGGCTTTGCAATCACACCCAGAGAAGAATTTTGGCCACAAATCCTTCAGAACATGTCCTTCATACCTAATAACACTAGTCAGCTCATGACACAATACAAAATAATCCATAGAATTCACTACACTGGTTGTAGGATGTATATAATGGGCTCCGAAATCCGAAATCTCTGTGTGGTGCATACAAAATACACCAGATGATTACATACATGACATCTCTGACTGCACACCAGTCAAGCACTTCAGGAAACAAATCAGGAAGAAAATGTCTTGTTTTCTAAATTGCACCACCCCACTCTGCTTACTCTGAGATACAACTGGGATCAGCATCACAAAGGAAACCACAATAGTTCTTCATCGCCAAGAAAACCATACTAGCAGACTGGAAAACATATAATAACATTAATATCACATATTGCGCTGTCTTGTCTATTGTTTTGCCTCCTCAACTGTCCTGTTTGTTACGTCCTACACCCACCACTCACCCATACTAACCCTTAAATATGAAGTAAAAGCACATCCACTAATATGGATGAAGTAAAATAAATAAAGTCTCAGTGGCCCCCCCAAAAGGGTTGGTGGTGGCAGGGGGAAAAGGATCACATTTGTACGCTGGACTGAGCTATCAGCACTTTGGTTTGAAGATTTTCATGTTTTTCCTTGTAGTAATGTCTGTTGATGGACTGATCTACTGTCAGCATTCTCATACAAATTTTAATGTTGATTATTAACAAACCTGAAAAAAGCCAAATAATTAATTATTTTTCTTCTTTGTTTGCTGATTCATGAGCATTGGGTCCATTTAATTAGATCAACCAGCCTTCCTTCAAAACAGAGGAGGACCGGCTCCACCTCCTGAGCCTTAGTTCCTTATTTCTTTGTGCCTTTCAAGGTTTCAGGGTTTCTTAATTATTTGTGCAATTCTAGGGAGTATATCCTTGACAATGTTGCACTCAAGTGGCTTACTGGGTGGCTGTAAAAATTTTATTCTATATGATGTTCTTGACGGTTTTGGATCTGGCATGTTATCATGGCTGGCTCTGGTACTGGCCCTCTGTGGCTGTGTAATAGTCCTCCAGCACGCTCTGCATGAAGTCAAACGTGGGCCGCTCCTCTGGTTTGGCTTTCCAGCATGAAGTCATGATCTCATACAGTTCAGATGGGCAGTTATCAGGACACTGCATGCGATAGCCACGCTGCACTCGTGCCATCACTTCACTGTTGCTTAGACCTGTTGTAGGGGGTTAAAATACCATGAACTTTTTACACCATTGTAAAATGGGTTTTGTGGCTCTTTGCATAGTTCCGTAATGTTATATAAAAAAAAAATTATCCTGACATTTTCCCACGTTCAAATTTTGCTTAGTGACCCAGAATTTCAACATGGTAGTCTGAATATGTATATTTAACAATTAAGCATAATTGTTTCTGCCAATAGAGGGCAGCAAACACCACTCTATTCATTTGAGCACAGTTTGCTAACCTAGAGCCTAGCTCTGTCCTGCACATTTGAGTGTTTTCTGCTCCTAACACATCTGGTTCAAATAATCAGCTAATTAACAGTGCTTGTTGAGTTGAAATGGGTGTGTTAGAGCAGGGAAAACACAAATTAGTAGGGCAGGAGGCACTCCAAGACCAGTGTTGGCAGCCTGTGGTCCAAACAATACTGCATACAAAGTCCTTTACATCCTCTTGTAGGTGAAAATTAAATGGTATCTGGTATCACAAGTTGATTTCAGCATATACATTGTGAAATTATTGTCTTTCTGTTATGAGTGGATTAGAGAAATTATTAGGGAATAATACTGTAAGGTCACACTAACCTGTATAGGGGAGTTTCCCATAGGTGACGATCTCATAGAGAAGGATGCCAAATGACCACATATCTGATTTGATAGTGAACGAACCATAGTTTATAGCTTCTGGTGCAGTCCACTTAATGGGGAATTTAGCACCTAAATAAGAGAAAACAATGGTCAGTAATGAAGGGTGAAAACATGTTTAAATTACGTTAGTGTTAGAAAGTAAAGTGTTTTAAAAAATTTTGTACAAATCACTAAACTTTAATTAAACTGGCTGCTATGAAACAATGGCATTGTGTGTGCACATTCATTCATTCATTCATTCATTCGTTCGTTGAATACACTAATTTGTTAGGGGCAAATTAGTGTAGCCAATCCTCCTCTTGGAGAACCAGAGGAAACCCACATAGACACAGGGAGAACATGAGAAATTTATAGGGGAGTTATGAGGTAGCAATGTCACCCACTGACCCATAGCCATTGTAGTGGGATGAAATGGGATATAAATTGATTCTATCCCTCTATACCTTCTCTGGCTGAATATTCATTCTCCTCAATGACCCTAGCCAGGCCAAAGTCAGCAATCTTGGCGAGCAAGCTCTCACTGACAAGAACGTTTGCGGCTCTCAAGTCTCTGTGAATGTAGTTCTTCTTTTCAATGTATGCCATGCCTTCTGCAATCTGATGCACAAAAACAACAAACCAGTTTCCATTATACATCACTCTTAGTGATGCTGAACACCGAAGTTCTGCTTTTGCCTGATTACACACACCACGCTTCACAGAAAGTCTCAGTTCTCTTAAAATATTTATGTGATTCTGAGAATATCAAACACCTGTTATTAACAGTAATACGTAATATATGGCTATTTGATGTCATTTGACTTTGTACAGACGTGTGTGGGAATACATACTTGAGCTCCAAAGTCGACCAGTTTAGGAAACTGTACTCTTCTGCCTGGTGGACTTTTCAGAAAGTCCAACAAACTCCCTAACATCCAGGAACAGAGAATGCAAATAGTTTTAGTGCGTTTATGCAAGCCTAAAGAAAGTTGCAGATCAGAAACATTCTAAAGCTCAGATTAATGGCCAACAAGATGCAGATGCGCATGTGTACTACAGATTTTTGTGTATGACTGTGTAAATGTGTGTACAAGGGGTCTAACCAAATATGAATAAATTATTCATATTGAACAGAAAATGAATCCTAAACAAATACAAATAAAGTAGGTAATTCAGTTTGGGTTTTTTTTTTTTTTGTTTTTTTAAATAAAGCTTTAAACAAGATTGCCAGGTTTCAGCAAAAGCCCCACCCCAACTACAATACAAAAAACACACAACAAGACACAAAACCTGCCCATTAAGGTATAGGAAATACTGGCCACATTTTTCTTCTTTTTTCATTTTTTTTTTCTGGGAACAAATGAACAGTGGTGTGTATTTCTGATTTTCCGTAAATATCTGCAATACTTGGAACTGCTGTTCTTAGATGATCATTCTAGATCACTATTAAAAGAAAATCTTCTTGGAATATCATTTGGGCATTATAATAATTTGCTGACATTTATTATGTGGCTATTGTTGTTAATTGTAGCAATGATAAAAGTTTGCTGATTTGGGAACGACAGCACTGCTTTAAACAGCTTGTGTGTTTACATAGCCGCATTAGATACACAGTGGAAAGCTTGCCAGAAAGTTCCACAGGATGTCTGGTTGAGAAGTTGAATAAAGTCATGTTTGGCAATTGCTTTTGTTGTTAGAATTTGTGAATGAATATGTCTTCTTTTCTCCACCAGCCCTGTTTTCTCAGTGTTTTCTGGTGTTTCCAGGGCATAGTGGTATAGGGTAAAAAATAAATAAATACATTTTTTTTAAAAAAAAAAACTTTTGGTATAGTCCACACCTAATCCCGTTTAAATTAGAACATGAAAACGAATATTTTGAGCACTAAACAGATACAGATACAGATACAGATCATTGCATCGTGTTACACCCCTAGTGTGTACCATTAGACATGAATTCAGTGATGATGTAGAGGGGCTGTGATTTGGTGACCACGGCGTAAAGGCGGACAAGGCGTTCATGCCGTAGAGTTTTCATCAAATTGGCCTCCTGCAGAAATGCCTCAACTGACATTGTGCCTGGCTTCAGGGTCTTCACAGCCACTTTAGTAGCGTTGTTATACGTTGCTAGAGAGAGTGAGAGGGAGAGGAAGAGAGAGAGAGAGAGAGCAATTGATGTGCTCTGAATATTCAAATAGTTTACTAATATTCAAATAAACTAAGAGTGAAAAGTGTACTGTTTAGCCCATCAGTTGATGTCAATAGTAAATTTTTTCACCAAGTGGAAATGTGTACTAAAAGACCTTTAGACCTTTTCCCTTAGCACTACAGTACCGTAAGAGTAAAACAGAAGCATACAGCATGGAAGAAAACAGCAGGTTTGGTAGGAAACAGGAAGTTCTGATGAGTTATTTTAAAAAGAAAAAGGAAGTAATAATGGCCTCAGAATCATACACACTCACCTAGCCAGACCTCACCAAACTGACCAGCTCCAAGCCTCTTCGTCATATGAAGAGATTCTTTGGGAATTTCCCAAGCATCTTCATCCCACTGGACGGCATTTTTAGGTTTCACACATGCTTTGCCTAATCGCTGACATAAACCATTGGCCTGTTCTACAAACAGATACGAAAATGTGTAAGCACCAGAACAGTAATAAAAAACCCAATTCATTTATGTTTATCAAATGTCTGAGATATATTTGAGGTTAATAGAGGCTGAATGTTTGGAGTATTAGACACCCTGAATTTAAAGTCATATGGAGGATTGGCTTATTTGTTTAGTGGGCAGTAAAAAAGCGACTCCATATGGATTGTGCAAGGAAATGTTCATCTTTTACAAGTTTGATCATATGTTGAAATAAAAATCCCCAAATGCAATGACTATAATTGGATGTAAATGATTTGTTTGGAGGAGTTTTCCCCTGTGTTGCCTGTGATGCTTCTTTCATTATGTTGGCTTGACAAAGCCAATATCCCTTTCTGATTTATACGTATATTATTATTATTATTATTATTATTATTATTATTATTATTATTATGAAAAACTAAATTTCTAAATGAAAAACAATCAAATATCCCCAGAACTCTGCTCAGATTCAATTATACTGACTAGATCTATCTATCTATCTATCTATCTATATCTATCTATCTATCTATCTATCTATCTATCTATCTATCTATCTATCTATCTATCTATCTATCTATCTGTCTGTCAGTCTGTCTGTTTATCCAATCAACTCTACAACTATTGGCACTCTTTCTATCTTTCAGACTTGTTTTGTCAAGCCAACATTAAAGTTTGTTATGATGAACTTTACCTATCTAGTTTAAATTGAAATTGAAAATCAAATGCAAAAAAACAAATCAAGGACAAGAATTTTGACTTTTTAAAAGATATTTCAAAAGAAATATGGCCTATATTTCCTTATTCATAAAATACTGTTTTTGGCAAATTACTAATGTAAAGAAGATATATAAGTTTTCTGAATATCACTTCTGGCTCAAGTGAGATACTCTGTGTTTTCTATGCGTTTACATACTCTGATAGTATGTAATGAGGTCATCTATTGTTTGGAAGGTGATTCTTGGAGAGATGTAAAATCCTCCATTTTCCAGTAGACGAATCTTATAATGCTTTACCACAGCTGAGCGATTAGGACCCACATCTCTCACTGACATGGAGTAACTTCCTGCACACAACAAAATATATGTTTACATGCAAACAAACACATCTGTAACAAATCTGCATAAATTTACATTTTTGAGGAAGACCGAATATGAATAAGCTTGACTCACAATTAATAAAGTTATTTAATTTTGATTGAGGGTATGTTCTCAGGGTAGTTAAAATGACATTGTTTCCTTGTAGTGTGTGTGTGTGTGTGTGTCTGTGTGTGTGTGTGTGTGTGTGTGTGTGTGTGGTTTCGGCGGGGGTGTGGGGGTGTGGGTGGAGAGTGGTTGTGTACACTACAGACCTGCGGTTGTCTCACTCTGGCGTATGAGGAAGGCACCTGGTTTATTGGCAGGAGCCAGCAGGTTTCTCTCAGCTGTTATTCTGCTGATGTTCTTAAAGTACCAGCTATGAAAAACAAAAAGTTGAGGACACAGAGTGTGTGTGTGGAAGAGAGAGAGAGAGAGAGAGAGAGAGAGAGAGTGAGTCAGTGGAAAGAGTGTATATTTGTCTTCATACTCTAAAAGATATAAGGAATAGTAAAGGATGCAATGATAATTTGTACTACTTGTTAAAATATTAATTAATATCTGGAACAGATAAATTCATTAAAATTAATGCTAATTATAGTGTCAGTTATAAAATATAAATATCAGGACTTCATACGTATAGCTTTCCAATGCAATAAAACAAGGGCTTACATAAAGGCTACATAGACAGTGTCCTAACTACATGTGTATTGATCACAAAAATTATCAAATTGTTTGATTAGTTAAAGGGACCTGTTTTAAAATCAGGCCAAACCTGAACAAAATGCTCCTGCGAAGGATTAAGCATGTGACTCAGACACAACTAAAACTGGCAAACTTCACAAAGCTATTTATAACGGGACTACTCATTAGAACCGTTGCATTTCTCAAAGAAATTGACTGACATCATGAAGAATATATGATATAAGATTCCTTAATCTTATATCATATATTGAATATATGTGAAGCAAGTCACATACGTACAGAGAAATGTGTGATCATGGCTTTTGACACAGCCTCTCTTGACAAATTAAAGACTTTCACTTATATCACACAATATAGCATTATGTTTCATTTCCTCTTATTTCCATTTCTAATTTTCATAAAGTGTGACCAGTATTTCACATACATCCTTTAGATGGTAAAAAAAAAGTCCTGAAAAATGACTTACTCTTTGTTGTCCATGCTCTCTTCTAGCTTTATGTAATTGGAAGGTATTAATCCTACTTTGCCCGAGGAAAGTGACTTTGCTTTCCACCACTCGCCGTTCCTAATGCACAGACAAAACACACATAGCAGTGACCACATTGATTATCTTAGATTGAAAGAGATTAGATACACATTCAGTGTCTGTGTGTTCTTAGAGTGGATGAGAAAGTTGCATATATTGATATACTGTGTGAAATTTATACTCACTCATCCAATATTACAAGTTTCTCTCCTTTTTTGAAAGTTAGCTCATTCTTATTCTCAGCGTCGTATGAGAATATAGCAATGACCATCTTGCTGTCTGTGGATACAGCTGTGGAAATATGAACACGATTTTTATCCAGTATTAACATAAAGATGCTAGAAAGCTTAGTTGCTATGCACAATTTGTCATCTCAGCTTTACTGTGTCTATCAAATAAAAGGGACAGTAGAATCCTTGCTTTATGATTATACTCTCAGCACAGCACTGACAGTGTGTTGTTTCTGGAATTTGATGCTGATGTACAAGCAAAGGGTGAACACAAATTGTGCATGGAAAGGATTAACTACAGTCTCTAACTAAACACATACTGTATAAGGTGGACCAATTATACAGTGTACACAGTGTTAAAACAAAACAAATATAGCTGCTGTGCCTGATACGCCTGATATACCACTCATGACAGTGCCTCACAGACACTATCATGCCAGTATTTCAGCTCTGCATTGCTTATTGCAAATAGGTGTCATAAAAATGTATCACCTTTCTGCATACTCTCTGTTTTGTTTTGTTCAGTGCAAGTGTTCCATGCCTGACGAGCATATGGCTCGGTTTAGATAAAATTATTCTGGTTGCATTAGCAGGTACCCAAATTATATCTTTCATTTGATTTCCTTGTACATAACTTTCCATAATACCCTTGTTTCTAGATTACATTTTAACATTATTTTTTAAACTTTAAAGTTTATGTACAATCACCCTTAGTGAAGACAGATTGAGAGCTTGAAACATTTTCTCTATTCATGACCAGAAAATAACCGTGATTTATTTTATTTATTTATTTATTTATTTATTTATTTTTAACTCTAACTATTAATGTTTTACTCTCAGACATTTAACATCAGTATGGGGTCTGAAATAGGACCTTATTATGAAAATCTGTGTGTTGTGTTTATTGATAACTGCTATTCGTTATAAACCTGCAGACCTTTATTATTACTTATACCTCTACGGTGCAACATCACAAGTACTGCAAAACTGTACACTACAACATCCATCCATCCATCCATCCATCTTCTACCGCTTACTCCTTTTCAGGGTCACGGGGAACCTGGAGCCTATCCCAGGGAGCATCGGGCACAAGGCGGGGTACACCCTGGACAGGGTGCCAGTCCAAGTCCATCGCAGGGCACAATCACACACACACTCACACACACTTTAGACACGCCACTCAGCCTACCATGCATGTCTTTGGACTGGGGGAGGAAACCGGAGTACCTTGAGGAAACCCCACTACAACATCCCAAGCACTGCAAATAATTAATTACTATTTCACAGCTACTGAGAATTACAAGAACAACAAATTCCATAAAAGTAAAGAAATGTGTGGTTTGCCATGACTTGTATCACCAAACTGATGCAGTGATAAATGCACTGCTAAGACAGAGAGAATTCCTTCTGTGATCATATATCATCCCACTTATAAAACATTGGCTCAAATTATAGAATAAAAATCTCCCATACTCTATCGCTATGGCACTAAAGAATACAACCTTATAAGATGTCCTAGATGTAAATTTGTTAGTACTGAATCAAAATCACAAGCCATAAGGGATAAAAATTTTCATGCACCACAAGCAGAGTTGTTTATTTAAGCTCCTAAAAGAGATGCAATCAACTGTGCAAATGAGAACCCAAGAGGAGATTCGCTCATTGTATTTTTGAGCAGCTTTGCACCATCAGACGATTTATCCTTTGCAGTGGTGAGACATTTCAAATGCAATGTGTGTAACAGCTCTATTTGCATTTCTAATTGTTTGCTAACAGCAATGAAATGAATCAGAATAAATTTGTCTACACTCACTAGCACTTTAAAGCCCTATGGAATTATGTTTTTATCCAATACTATTGGAATGGCAGGTGTTTCTTGTTACCCCGGTGTGTCCTGTTAGATTGTCCTGTAAGAGTTTGAAGCTGAAAAAAGAATAAGTGAATAAGAAAGAAACCCCTGGTGTGCTGAGCAACAGACACAGAATGGGTCGGCCTACCTGAAGAAAAGACTGAAGGGAGGAAACCCCCCAAAACAAACCACATCTGAAAGAGGCTATAGGCTTGAGGCTATTATTGCAAGCAAGGGATATGCAACCAAATAATAAGTGTTATTTGCTTTAATTTACTTCAAGACTTATCTTTCCTTTACTTTTGCTCACCTAAAAATGGGTAGTCTGATACAAAAGGTTCTATGTTTTGTGTTGTTTAATACATCTAAATGTATATACCAGGAAATAAAAGCTGAAATCCTAAACTCTCGTCTCATATCCACTTTATGATCTCAAACCCAAATGTCTTTGATGTATAGCGCATACAAATGAATTGGGCTTGATTCCAAAAGTTTCAGAGGGGACTGTTCAGTAACTGGGCACCAACAGCATGAATCCATGGATACCACCTGTTTTGTGTCAACAGTCCAGGCTGGTGGAGGTGGTGTACTGGTGTGGGGAATGTTCTCTTGGCACATTTTAGGCCTGTTAATATCAATCAGTCTTCACGTGCCTATTTGCCACATGCCACAGCCTATTTGTGTATTGTTGTTGAGCATGTGCATCCTTTCATGGGCACAATTTACCCATGTTCTTATGGCTACTTCCAGCATGATAATGTACCATAATCACAAAGCAAATGTCATCTCAAACTGGTTTCATGAACATAACAATGAGTTCAGTGTTTTCAGTGGCCTTCGCAGTCACCGCATCTGAATCCAATAGAACGGGAGATTCACAGCGTGAAAATGCACCTGAAAAATCTTCAAGAATTGTGTAAAGCAATCATGTCAACATGGACCAAAATCCCACAGGAATGTTTCCAATATCTTGTAGAATCTATGCCACAAATGCTGCAACAGTGACCATTAGTGATGCAAGAGAGGCCTGTAGATCCCTTGTTGTTGTCCTTGACTCTTTTGTGACTTGCTGGATGAGTAATTGCTGTGCTCTTGGAGGAATTTGGAAGGTTGGAGAAGTTTTTCCATTTGGAGGTAATGTCTCTGTGGTCCTTTGGAGTCCCAGAGCTGTTGAAATAGCTTAATAACCCTTCCCAGACTTATGTATTTCAATCACCTTCTTCTGGAATTTCTTGAAATTTTGGCCTGTGAATGTTGTTAGTGATGTCACTGACCATAGTTTTTCAGTTTTTCTTTACAGCTCTCACAATATACTTGTCTTCAACTGATGTTGTTTTCCCTAGCCAACCTGTTTGATGTCTGGTTGTTAGTACACCAGTGGTTTCTTTCCAACAGTGTTTTTTTTTTCAGTACGTTACAAATTGTTGTATTGTTGGCTTGCTTTTCTCCAATAGACAGCTCTCTGGCCTTCATGTTGATTTACCTTTTTTAACAAACAAATGCAGTCTTCACAGGTGAAGCCCAGAACTGTTAATTATATAAGCAATCAATCTAACAGGACACACCTAGGTAACAAGAAACACCATTCAGTCACATATTCCTGTATTTTTGGTCATTTGAAAAATGGGTGGGTTCAAACCAACGGTGCCATGTTGCCAAGTTGTATTACATCTAGATACATCTATAAAATGGCAGGACTTGTGGGGTGTTCCCAGTATACAGTGGTTAGTACCTACCAAAATTGGTCCAAGGAAGGACAACCTGTGAACCAGCAACAGGGTCATGGGCACCCAAGGCTCATTAATGCACGTGGGGAACAAAGGCTAACCCGTGTGGTCCGATCCCACAGAAAAGCTACTGTGACCTACTGATTAAAGGCAATGGCCTTTTCAGCAGGATAATACGTCCTATCACTCTACAAAAATTGTTCAGGAATAGTTTGAGGGACATGAGAAAGAGTTCAGTTTTGACTTGGCCTCCAAATTCCCAAGATCAGCATGGGCACTCTGACTGGTCTGTGGCTACACAGCCTCATACATAACAAGGTGCGATGCACTGTGTGTTCTGACACCTTTTGATCATAGCCAGCATGAACTTTTTCAGAATTTTGTGTGCTTCAGTAGCTCTTCTGTGGGATTGGGACAGACGTGTTAGCCTTTGGTCCCCATGTCCATCAATGAGCCTTGGGTGTGCATGACCCTGTTGACAGTTCACCATGGGGCGGCGATTTATTCCCACCCCACATGACTCCACATATCGAAGTGTTCTTGGACAAGACACTGAACCCCAAGTGGCTCCCAATGGCAAGTTAGCACCTTGCATGGCAGCTCTGCTACCATTGGTGTGTGAGTGTGTGTGAATGGGTGAATGAGACAGTGTAAAGCGCTTTGGATAAAAGTGCTAAATAAGTGCAAACCATTTACTGTTTACCACCAGTTGTCCTTCCTTGGACCACGTTGTGTAAGTACTAACCACAGCATACTGGGAACACCCCACAAGACATGCTGTTTTGGAGATGCACTGACCCAGTCGTCTAGCCATCACAGTCACTCAGATCCTCAGATCCACGAGTTGCTCAAATCCTTACACTTGCCTGTGTGTGTGTGTGTGTGTGTGTGTGTGTGTGTATGTTTACATGTTATGTCATACCATCCACATTCTGCAGAACCTGCCCAGGCAACAGTGATGATGAATTCTAGAGACAGAAAAACTAGAGTGAGTCAGGGTGTACAGTGGAAACTCTGACATGCAAATATTGTTTTCAACAGATTATTTAAATGTCCATAAAATTTGAATTTTATTTTACTACTGTTTGTGTCATATTCATGACACACACAATCATTTACATATATCGTTTTTTTTTTTTAGCTGTAATAAAAATATGTTTATTTATAAAATAAATGGAAATCATAATGGAACCTTTACTTTTAAGATTTTTAAACAATTATTTGATACATTCTCTGAAAAATATATTTTGCCATTTTCTACCTTCTCAACAATGACAGTAAATATTTTAATTTATTTTGTGATGTGAACATAAATGTAATGAATCTGTGAAGTACCTGTGTGAATGATTCAGATGCAGTTGAAAATAAATAAATATTAATGATAAATTCAACTTGAAAACATTCCATTTGCTCCAAATGCATAGAACATTTGTTATAGATTTATGTGCAGTGATAAAACCTCATGTAAAAAGAATAATAAAAAAAATTGCATTTGATTTTACCTGAGTTGGGTCAGTGATGTATCTTTTGACTTCTGGGGGTCGGGGATTCTGCCTTTGTTTCACACCACCACCCTTTTCCCTAGAGCTCACACATCCCATACTACCAGTGGAGATTGATTGATTGATTGAGAGAGAGAGAGAGAGAGAGAGAGAGAGAGAGAGATTATACCAACTGTCAATTTGAAAAACCATAGTCCCCAATCTATCTTCTCTTCCTCCCAACAATCAATAATATGTAAGCAATACTGATGGAAATGCAGCTCCAAAGCCTCTTCACATGCATATTGATCCCTCTGAAGGCAAGTGTAATGTGTTCAGGTGTGAGTGTAAATTAGAGATGGAAAGAATGTGTCATGGACTTAAATAACAATTTTACATCAGATTAACAAACAAGAGGTATTTGAAACTTTTTATTGCGCCTTATTTTGGGTTAGAGTGAGCCTGATCTCTTAGTTACCTAAAAGAGTTGGAATACTTGCTGAAAGCAAATCCTCTTTTGGAAGATTTTATGTAGAACCTAACTCTCTGTGAGAGTTCCCCTAAATGGACAAGCAAGGAATCTCCACATGTATAAATAATGAGTAAATGATTATTCATGTTCATTAGTAAAGTATAAAGCTTCACATTTAAAATTTTATAGTTGCCCTTCCCCAAACCCCCCATATATTTTACAAAAAACTATAAAACATTCTGCACTTACATTGGTTCTTACACCACTACTCTGCACACTTTGCTTCTCTAGAACTCAATTAAAAACCTTGTATGGTAACACTACTTGTATTGTTCTCCGTTTGATATATTGCTTTGCTTGTATTTCCTCATTTGTAAGTCGCTTTGGTTAAAAGCGTCTGCTAAATGAATAAATATGTAAATATGTAGTACTGATGAGCATTTCTGTTTCTGAACATTACTGTTGATAATTCACACAAGTCATTTTGAGCTTTTTGAGCAGGTGTAACCAGATAACACAAGTTCTACACTCAGAAAAAGAAGGTTCCATAAAGCGCATTTACAGTTTGTGTCTCTGAAGCTGTGGTACTTGAAGTGAAGTATAAGAAGGACATGAAGCATAGCCAGAGGGATATTAATTTAAAAACTTTTTAGGAAATCACCAACATAACATTATTAAGTTATTATATTTTTTGACTGAGTAGGATGTTAAATCTAAACCTCTATAACCCCATAACAAGTTGCCTATAAATAATGTCAAAATGAACGTAATGTGTTCAGTGAGTGGAAAGTTCCATCAAATGGCATCAACTCAAAATTATGTTAAACACTGCTTCAGCTTACTCACCTAATTCTTTAAAGTTCAGTCAATGTTCAGAATTCACCCTTGCTCCAAGATGATGATGATATATCACAGGTTTTTGCTTCACTGGGTAGGTTCTCTTAACTTTGGTTATAAGTAGTTGTTGAAACTTTTGACATTCAAAAACCACATCGACTGCTACCATCATTTGCATAAAGAGCCATAAAAAGCACTGGAGATGTGCCAGAGTGTGTAGGCTGATCTAGACTCAGTTACCGGACAAAGTAAAATTTCTCTGTCTACTTTCATGAACGCATGCTTCTTCTAGTTTGCCCTCTTCATAAAAATATATAGTATAGACAAGTCAAGTAGGCATTGATATGTGATAAGGAAAGTGTTTGTGTTTGTTGTTGGTTAAGTATGAGTTCATATCTGTATCGCAGACTCCATAGAGTTGTGCTTCCTTTTTAATTGAACAGTGATAAGTATGTGCATTACACAGTGCACTTATGTTTACAGATATATTCAAAAAATCGTCCACTATGTAAACAATGTTTGTAAGTTCATTTACATATAGACATTCTTCTTTATAAACTAAACCAACAGATATGCCAAATGTGTGTGTTTATATATATATATATATATATATATATATATACAAAAACCACATCGTATCTATATATCTATATATCTATATCTATATACCTATATCTATCTATCTATCTATCTATCTATCTATCTATCTATCTATCTATCTATATATATATATATATATATATATATATATATATATATATATATATATATATATATATATATATATTACACACACACATACAGTGGTGTGAAAAGGTGTTGCCCCCTTTCCTCATTTCCTGTTCTTTCTTGCATGTTTGTGACACTTAATTGTTTCGAATCTATCAAACCAATTTAAACAATAGTCAAGGACAACACAAGTAAACACAAAATGCAATTTGTAAATGAAGGTGTTTATTATTAAAGGTGAAAAAAATCCAAACCATCATGGCCCTGTGTGAAAAAGTGATTGCCCCCCTTGTTAAAACATACTATAACTGTGATTGTCCACACCTGAGTTCAATTTCTCTAGCCACACCCAGGCCTGATTATTGCCACACCTGTTCACAATCAAGGCATCACTTAAATAGGAGCTGCTTGACACAGTAAGGTCCACCAGAAGATCCTTAAAAGCTACACATCATGCCGAGACCCAAAGAAATTCAGGAACAATTGAGAAAGAAAGTAATTGAGATCTATCAGTCTGGAAAGGGTTATAAAGCCATTTCCAAAGCTTTGGGAATCCAGCGAACCACAGTGAGAGCCATTATCCACAAATGGCGAAGACATGGAACAGTGGTGAACCATCCCGGGAGTGGCCGGCCGCCCAAAATTACCCCAAGAGCGCAGCGACGACTCATCCAACAACGTCCAAAGAACTGCAGGCCTCACTTGCCTCAGTTAAGGTCAGCGTTCATGCCTCCACCATCAGGAAAAGACTGGGCAAAAATGGCCTGCATGGCAGAGTTCCAAGGAGAAAACCACTGCTGAGCAAAAAGAACATCAAAGCTCGTCTCAATTTCTCCACAACACATCTTGATGATCCACAAGACTTTTGGGACAATATTCTGTGGACCGATGAGACAAAAGTGGAACTCTTTGGAAGGTGTGTGTCCAAGTATATCTGGCGTAGAAGGAACACTGCATTTCATAAAAAGAACATTATACCAACAGTAAAATATGGTGGTGGTAGTGTGATGGTCTGGGGCTGTTTTGCTGCTTCAGGACCTGGAAGACTTGCCGTGATAAAAGGAACTATGAATTCTGCTGTCTACCAAGAGATCCTGAAGGAGAATGTCCGACCATCTGTTCGTGTACTCAAGCTGAAACAAACTTGGGTTCTGCAGCAGGACAATGATCCTAAACACACCAGCAAGTCCACCACCGAATGGCTGAAGAAAAACAAAATGAAGACTTTGGAGTGGCCTAGCCAAAGTCCTGACCTGAATCCTATTGAGATGTTGTGGTATGACCTTAAAAGGGCCGTTCATGCTCGAAAACCCTCTAATGTAACTGAATTAGGACAACTGTCCTCCAGGACACTGTAAAAGCCTCATTGCACGTTATCGCAAACGCTTGGTTGCAGTTGTTGCTGCTAAGGGTGGCCCAACCAGTTATTAGGTTTAGGGGGCAATCACTTTTTCACACAGGGCCATGAAGGTTTGGATTTTTTTTCACCTTTAATAATAAACACCTTCATTTACAAATTGCATTTTGTGTTTACTTGTGTTGTCCTTGACTATTGTTTAAATTGGTTTGATGTTCCGAAACACTTAAGTGTGACAAACATGCAAAGGAACAGGAAATGAGGAAGGGGGCAAACACTTTTTCACACCACTGTATATATATTTGTATATATATTATGTGTGTGTATGTGTGTACATGTTTATTTATTGCAAAAGGCTCTGTTGTTATCTCATCTTCCCTGATATAGTTGGCCATGGGTACAATGTAGTAACTTCAGAGTCACTGTAAACATGATATATTCCATTCACACCTCTTTAAGCGATATACTAATTGTCCTTAATATTTTGTAATATCATACCACATGAATAAAAAAAAGTTCAAATAAATAAATGTAAAGGAAACAAGCACACAAACAAACAAATAAACAAACAAACAAACAGATAAATAAATAAAGTGGTGCAATGGTTATCGTTGCTGCCTCACAGCTCCAGGGTCCCCGGTTCAATCCTGAGCTTGGGCTTCTGTCTGTGTGGAGTTTTGCATGTTCTCTGTGTGACCTTGTGGGTTTTCTTCGGCTTTTTCTTTTCTTTGTGCTTTCCTTCATCCTCCAAAAAACATGCAGATAGGTGGATTGGCTATGGTAAACTGCTAATGTGTGTGCATGGTACACTGTGATGGATTGGTGTACGATCCAGGGTGAATTCTCCTGCCTTGTGCACAGTGTTCCTTGGATAGGCTCCAGATCCACCACAATCCTGACCAGGATAATGCAGTTACTAAAGATGAAGAAATTAATGAATGAAAAATAAGAATAAAAATTAGAACATAATTTTATTTATATAGCACCTTTTTTCACAAACTCTTGCTTTCCATTATCCATCCATCCAACTTGGAGCCTGTCCCAGGGAGCATGGGGCACAAGGTGGGGTACACCCTGAACAGGGGGCCAATCCATCACAGAGTACACTCACATACACATTCACATTCACACACCCATTCATACACCACGGACATGTTGGACACGCCAATCAGCCTACCATGCATGTTTTTGTACTGGGGGAGGCAACCGGAGTACCCAGAGGAAACCCCCGCAGCAGCACAGGAAGAACAGGCAAACTCGACATGCACAGGGCCATGCCAGGAGTCAAACCCCCAACCCTGGAGGTGTGAGGCTAATGTACTAACCACTAAGCCGCTTTCCATAATCCATAAAATCAAATAAATATAACAAACATTAATCAGAGATGAAGCATACATGAATCAGAATTAATATAGGTGAAATATTAATTATTCAGAAACCAAATTTCTTAAGTAGTGATGTGATTTCACAGTGTTAGATCTAATGGTACAATGCCCAAAGCATGGATCAAGTGAGAAATAGGAGTGCATATATTAGGCAGGAATTAAACAGGCAGAATAAAGCTGGCATGATGTTGTGCAGAATTTGTTCTTAATATATTTTTTTTAATGAACCTGATGAGTGATGGGAAAATGGGCGTCATATTGGGAAAGTGTACAGAAAAATCAGAGTTATGTCAGTACAAAAAAGACTGAGTCAATTTTTTTTTGAAAGAAGTGAAGGAATGATTCACAGAGTCTAAGGAAGGAGAGGACTCAGGCTCTAAAGAAGGGAGTTTGAGTTTATTTACAATATAGCAAAATGTGCTATCTGTCAGTGTGTAAGTAATTAGAAGTTTTATGCTGCCATCTAGTGGCACAAATATCTAGGACTGACAAGAATAAACAGTGAGTCTTTAATAAAACATATTTCTAATACAGCTGAGACCAAAAAAAAAAGCTACCACTGACCTTACAAGGTTGAATTTAAACTTTGAAAGAATATTTTGGTGTCTTTTTCCAACTTACTGCTCAGTATTTTATTGAAGGATATATCTCAGGATATATGTACATATAAACTTTATTGATTAGAAAATACAGTATTTTGAAAACACCATAACCAAGTGTCCAAAGGTGTCTAACCAAAAGCTTATAAATGCAGTATATACATTGACTGTACACAAATGAATGTTTTCTATTGTTGTTATTGTTTTCTGTCATCCGCATCTGTGTCTCATCTTGGGAGCTGGAACTAATGTCTCTGATACTTTAAAGTATTTGGTCAAAATGAGATTACCACAATGCACAGGGTAGCATTCAAGTTGCCAAAAAAGCTTTCCTTTACCCTACCTCAGACAGAGGTGATGTAAACAAACACGCTCAGGTTACATCTATTTAGCGTCACCATCAATTCACAGGGCAAATGTCCATAAGGTAGACATATAAAACATCAATTTTCCACCCATGTATTGAATTAATTACAATTCTTTATCTGTTTTAAATTATAAAAGGTATGAACACAAGCACTGAACAATTGACAGTTCGGTGATATGAGAGATTAGGCACTAAATTATTCATGTTCTTTCACCTTAAGTGCTAATCAGTAACCAACAGATGCGCTTCATAAATCAAGGTGGTGCACAAGATAATTTTCAGCACCTCCAGGAACTGTTGCCTTTCAAAAAGCCATTATGCTAACAAAGAATGTAAGGCATCTTAGGTCATCATGAGTATTGGAGTTTGTTACTGTATATATTCAAGTATTACTTCTGCAGCAATGTGAATAGCTAAATATGCAGTTTACAGTATTGGGCAGTGTTGCCCACAAAAAACAAACAGCATCTCCAGGGCATCAGGTTCTGCAGATTGCTTTATGACCCCTGTTTGTGCACTCTGTGATTTGACGGGCTGTGTAACCACATTAAGCGTTGTAGCCTCTACCACTGGGTGCACCTTATTATCTGTTTTCTTTAAGACTGGTGGGCTGAAGGCAGGTAAAAAGCTCTTTCTCTCAGCAATGGCTTTATATACCTGGGTTGTCGGGGACACTTTAACCTCCCCTTTTTCTTCTGGCTCCAGTTCTGAATCACTTGCATTTGGAAGGTTGAAATAAGTAAAATTTGATCCTGAGGACCCAGGGCACTTCTTGAGCTTAGTGGAAGGCAGAGTTTCAGGAAGAGAATCTTTCTGCCCAGAATGTTGCTCAGGCCCAACTGATATGGGTTTGTTATTTTTCCCTTTTCTGTGACCTTCCTGGAGCTCTGGAGAGGATTCACGAGTTTGCTTCTCTGCAAGTAACCAATGCCTATTGTCAATTAGATGAGCATCTCCAGATCCCAACTGTTCATTCAGTGTCACACAATCAGTTGGTGCATTAAAGATATCAGATGCATTTGTGGCACTGAAGTATGATAAGTCAGTCATTACTTGAGTGCGAGCTTCATGGTAGGAGGCCAGACTAGATACATTGGTTTTTCCAGGACCTTCTCTTTTCTTGGCCTTCATGGCAGATGGGGATCTCATAGTATCTGCACCCACACTACTTGAATTACCTCTTCCATAGAGCCTCTCAATGGTTCTCCTGACAAAACCCTTGGCAATGACTAATCGGTTTGTGTCATCCTCCCCACTGGATGCCTCCTGTGACCAGTTTCCCCCACTGTCTGGGGATTCTGGCTGGGAATCAGACAGATCAGAATTCGGACTATGTTGTCTCTGCCCATTCTGGGTTCTAGTTTGGCTCTTAGCAAGAAACATATCCCTGATGAACTTTACTCTGTTAGACTGAATGCTTATTTCTGGCTCTTGTGCCAAAGAGCTGCTTCGGGAATCATAACTAAATGCTAATGAAGATGAGTTTGCTTCTGGGATTGTGTCCATGAGCTTATCTGTTAAAGCAACATTATTTAAGTTATCTGGGTCTGATACTTCAGTGTGACCCACAAATCTGTGCACCAGCTTCTCAGGGTTACTGCTAGGCCTTTGTGCACATGTTTCCAGGTTACTGATGAGCTCTGCTACTGAACTATTCTTCTTTTTAGCCCGTGCTGTCTTTCTCTCACACATGACAGCTTTTTGGGGGCTACATTCCTTTTGATTATCAATATTCTCTTGATGAACTGTGTAGCATTCTGGTACTTCCACAACAACCTGCTGCTCCTCAGAATTAATCTTCTCTGTCTGATGTATTGTCTCATGATCCAGACAAACAGCAAGCAACGTAGTTTGCATTTCAGGTTGTCCAGTGTTCTTCTTCACACTCTCTGTTTTACTGTATAACTGAATGTGTGCTTGACTTACCAGTCCTTCACTTTGCCATTTTGGATGTGGCTCAATCATGGAATATTTCTGTTGTAAATGACTTGCTGGATTTATTTGAAGATTTTCTTCATTATCACTGATCTGATCTTCAGAAAAGCTCATATGTTCTTCATCACAGCTTTCTTCTTCTAAGATGGATTTCTCCTCTTCAGAGGTGGTCAGACCATCTTTACTCTTACTTGACTCTGGTAATTTAGGATACATTTCAGTCATTTTGGCATTATCCATTTCATTTGCATCCCTCAGGTTTTTCACTTCCTCCATTTCTTCATTGCTATCAAGTGGTTGAGAATATTTAGGATCAGTCTCCATAATGTAATCTTCCTCTACACTCTCATCCTTAGATATAGTTCTTCCTTGTGTGACTCCACTCTGTTCAAACACTGCACTGTCTTTGATCTCTTTTATATTTATTTCCTGCTTTGCATAAATTTCCTGTTTCCCTTTACGTCTTATATTTTTCTCCTCAGTTCTTTGTTGCTTTTCTTCCAAGATGTTTTCACAGATGTTAGAGTCTAGTATGTAGTCAGCCTGTTGTATCCTCTCCATGAGACAGGAATTTCTTTCCTGTTCACGAGTTACCACTTTGATTTCTTTTTCACTGCCAAGCAGTGAATGTGCCATAGTGAACTCCGAATTGTTATGTGCATAAACAGATTTATCAATGACAAATTTAACATATGTGTTTATATCTTCAAGCACACAGTCAGGGAACCTGACTGTTTTTTCACTTAAGCCTGATTCTGTATATCTATTTACCTTTTTCTCTGGGAGGGACTCACACAGCTCTTCTGATCTCTCAACCTGATTACCCCTGACACTCTCCTTTTCTTGGGTGTGGAGAGCAGCCAACCTTTCTCGAACTTTGTCTGGAACACCTAGTTCTTCCATAAGCCCTTGAATTGCCTCCTCCTCAGAGCTTGACACACTATAAGACCCAACCCTAGTGCCCTCTGGTGTGACACTGGAACTCATAGACATATTGCTCAGTTGTTGGAAACCTTTCCAGCTCTGCAACAACTGATTAGATGCTGATTTCTGCAGAGCATCTAAGTTGGCTCTCAGCTGGCTCTCATCCTCAATAGCTGCTATCTCCTTAAGAGACTGAAGCATAAGCAAAGCCTCCGAGCAACTCAGGCTGTTCTCATCTTGGTGGAGTGCATTCAGGTTCTCCAGACCATCCCTCAATGTCATGACTGAAAGGAATGCTAGGAGCACTCGTGAAGAGGAACCAAAAGTAGAGGCCAAGTGTGAGGAAAAGTCGGGCAAGCTATTGGATTTCTCCAAACAGGAATGCTGCTTGTGCTGTGTTGCTTCACGGAGTGAATTAATAAAATGGCAGAGCTCATCCAGAACATGCCTCATATCAGGCCTTACTGCCATTTTGACTGTATATGATTTTTCTGCTGAGAAAACTGGCATTTTTTTCTCTGACAGTGTAGTTAAAGATGTACATATATCATTTTCACATGAGCCTACCAATCCCTCTGTGATTGTAGCTTTAGATTCCATGATAATATCTGAACGTCCAGGTTTTGGCTTTTCGTAAAATGTTGCATTCTTAGAAAGGACTGTTTTCTCCACACCTTGATTGCTGAATAGTGATGCCTTGGACAAAGTGTTATTTTTGGGTATTTGTTCAATGGAGTGTTGAGTGGATAGAGTCTTTTCTGTAGAAGGATCTCTAGTAAGAGATATTGGTTTTACATGATTGTTTGCATAACTGAATGTATTATCCAAGATCTCATCTGTGTTTTCATCTTTTTTCACATATTGGGGAAGTTGCATTATTTCTTCTTTTGAAGAAAATGTTTCACATGTGGTTAAATTATTATCTAAAACAGCATAACTAGTCATCTTTGCATTATTTAAAGACCTATTTCTTGGCAAATGCATATTTTCTTGTGAAACATTATTGGCAATAGTTTTGCTCAATGAATTGTCATTTAATGATGAATTCTCTTCTGAAGAAATTATTTTCCAGTGATTATCTCTCTGAGAGAGAGCCATTGGTAGAGGTATGTTGACTGTGCTACTTTGAGGTGTCTTTGTGTCTCCTTTCAATGTGTTCATTTGGGATAGGGATGAGCACTCTTGGGCAGAACCTCTGGGCAATATGAGCATTTTTGGAGAGGAATTGAATAGCTCTTTCACTGACAACTTTTGCATATTTCTGGGTTTACTATCTAGTGGAATAGGAGATGTTAAATTCTTTTCTGATGCCAGTCTAGTACCTGGAGTCTCACAAGTTATCTCTAAATCCTGTGAAGAGTCAGATGGTGGCACCTGTTCCCGGTCACTAGGTGGTTCTGATTCACTCTTTTGGAGCCAGAGGTCTACATATTCATTTAAGACTGAGGAAGAATAATGCAGAGCAGGAAGGGAGATGCTTTCTTTAAGCTCTTGTGTCTCTTGCTCCTTTGTCAATTGCTCTTCTTGCATTGATGTTTGCCGTGTTAGGGTACATTTATTGGTTGATACATTAAGCAAATGTTTATTCCGTGAGCTAAAACTTTCACTTAACTTACCATGGTATATGTCAGCTTTGGCAGGATTCTTGTCATTGGTATGGTGTTCTTTTGCAGATACTTCATTTGGACCTTGAATTTGCAACTGAAAATTCTGGTGTAATGTTGAAGAAACACTTTTATGAGAAATAGGTAAATTGGTTCTTTTAATTTTTAATAATTTCTTCACAGATTTTGCTCTGTACTGCTCAGTCACACGTCTCTTAACTCCAGCTTGGTTAAAGATAGCAGCTCTTATCTTCTTGATCTCTTTCAGAATGTCAATTTTGTTATCTTTTCTCCTATGTTCATGAGTGGCAATATGGAATATATGACTCTTTTTCATAATAACTCTTACTTTCTTTCTTTTCTTGCTAGTATCTGCTGTTGGGATTATTCTAAGAGCTGATGTTTTAGAATTTTCAGTTAGAGGAGTAAGCATTTTTGACATTTTGTTTTTGATCACTGGAGAGGTGTTTTGTTCACATGATTTTTGGAGCTCCAATGAGGGGGAGAATGTTTCTTGTTTTTGAAGAAATTCATAAACAGTGGTAGGTCTGGGCTCAGTCCCCAAGTCTTTTCTAGAAGTGGGAACCATGGCAGGGTGTGCAGAAAATACAGTACCACAAGTGCATATCCCCTGGTCATAGAATTTTGTATTGGCAAGGAAATCCTTCTGACAAGTTTGCTGTTCATAGATGTGGAGCACTGTCTCCTGCCCACTCTCCTGTAGTTTCAGATTCTCTGCAGATTTATACAAACTAGCCTGCAATTGTGATGTGCCTGTGCTACGAGGCTTAGGTACTGGGTGTTTGTTGCACTGCCTTACCAGACAGCACTCCTGCTCATTGCTTGCCTCTTCCTTAGAGGTGTCCAGGCTCTTGGGTTCAACCGATGTTCGTTTCTGTTCTGGAAGTGCCTGCAGGGACTCTTTTACGTTGATGCTTTCCTCTGCCCTACCTTCAATCATCTCTTCATACAGTGCTTTAAGACATTTATTAGGAGAGACATTGCCATATTCTTCAGGACACCTTTGGATTGCTGAGTCATCACTGCCAACATCAGGGGCAATCTTGTTTGTTAAATATGAACCCAGATCAGAATGTGAATCCAAGTCAGATTTCATTACACTTGTAACACTTTGCCGACTGAGTGTCGTCGTCCAATGAACAGTTTCCTCCTCTTTAATAGTCAAGCGCACTCTCATCTCTACAGTCATGCTGCCATCTTGATTGACTCGAAAAGATTTCTCAACATCATCATCAGTGGGCATGGAGATGGATTCATTAGGATCACCATCTATGCAGGTGACTGTATCCGTCTCCGCAACAGATTCTAGTAGCTGACCAGTCTCCATTTCCACAGAACCAGTGGGGTCATATGCACTTTCTGCAAAACTGTTGTGTAACTGATTTACAATATAGTTCTCTGAAGATGGTGAGAAAGGTCGAGATTTGGTGCTGCTAGTCATAGATTTCTTTTTTCCTTTAGAAATAAATTGTGATTAATTGGATCATCATAAACAAAACAGCAGAAGAAATATCACAGACATGGAAGAAGTAGATGCATCAGGAAGATATCAGGTATCAGGGTGATTATCCAGTCCAGACCACCATGAAAGCATTAACAGGGAGAAAAAGGGGAAGAGACTTGGATTAGAACCAGCAATGATGTGAGCGAGTTATGATGCATGTTGTATGATATAGGTCAAGCTGGTTAACACAGCAAATACCAATGCCTCAGCACTTCTCAGATAATCTCATCCACAGACCATAGCCCATATTAATTAAAATAAATTTAAACAGTTGCAGGCAATTTGAAGTATATATTTTTTTTATTTAATGCTTGGAAACAAATAATGTTGAATTTATTTCTCACATTACTCCAACAAAATGTGTTTTGTACATTTGATGGTAGGGTTTTTTGATGTAAATCAAACCAAGATAGTCATATCTTTTCCCACCTTTAATGGAATGCAACCAACAAAACTAAAGTGAAAAACAAATTGAAATGTTTTAGGGGGAAAAAATAAGAAAAAGAAAAAAAATACAATAACCTGATTCCATAAGTGTGCACACCCTTATTTTATACTTTGTTACAGCACCTTTTTGAACCAACATTCTGAAACCAGATGGGAAAAATAAGTACACCCTTCCAAATTCCACAATCATTAGAGTAATTAGCAGTCAGGAGTTACTAATGAAATGTACAAAATTCTTTAATCATCAAGAAATGTGACTACCTCTATAAAAGCAGAACTTTGGGTGGTTTGGTGTTCTGGAGCACTCAGGTGTGTGTTTACAACATACCAAGAAGAAAAGACATCAGCCATGACCTCAGAGAAGAAATTGTTGCTGCTCATCAATCAGGGAAGGGTCATAAGGCCATCTACAACAATTTTAAACTCTCCATTCTACATTGAAAAGGATTGATTACAAAAAAAAGAGACATCAAGACAGCTGCTTTTCAGTAGTGGTTGTTCCAGCAAATTCAGTTAAAGGTCAGACCATTTTATGCTCACAGATATAAAAACCAAGGAGCTACAGCATGTGACATTCAGGCCTCTGTAAGCCCATTAAATGTCTATGTTCATGTAGTCAGAGAAAGACAGAATGACTGAGTGGCTTCATGGAAGGGTAGCTAGGAAAAAGCCCCTTCTCTCCAAAAAATAATATGGAGCATTTAGATTTGCAAAATTGCATCTGAACAAACAAACAAACAAAAAAAACAATATGCTTTGGGCTAAGTCCAGAGTGGAGATATTTGGTCATCATGCACAGTCCAGTGTTTGTCAAAAACCAAACACAACACATCGTCACAAACACCTCATACCAACTATCAAGCCTGGTGATGGAGGGGCTTGTTTTGCAGCCACAAGACCTAGGGAACTTGCAGTCACTGAGACAGTGATGAACTCCACTTTATTCCAAAATACAGGTGCATCTAAAAAAAATTTTAATATCGTTGAAAATTATTATTTTTTTTTCCATAATATATCCTGGTAGATGCTGCATTGACTTGAGAAAACACAGTGGACCAAAACCAGCAAATGATATGGCACATCAAATCATCACTGACTGTGGAAACTTCACACTGGATTTAAGCAACTTGGATTCTGTCTCTCTACTCTTCCTCCAGACTCTGGGACCTTGATTTCCAAATGAAATGCAAAATTTACTACCATCTTCCCCATGATTGTGGTTGTGTGTACTGAACCAGACTGAGATTAAAGACTCAGGAAACCTTTCCAGGTGTTTTGAGTTAATTATCTGATTAGAGTTCTTCTCAGGTCGACATTTCAGTATTATAAATTCTTTATTCTAATATTTTACTTCATGTAATGAATCTTGAATATATGAAAGTTCCACTTTTGATTTTTTTTTAGATGCAACTGAATTCTTGAGACAAATGTAAGGCCATCTGTTCAGCAGCTTAAGCTGGGCTGAAATTAGGTCATGCAACAGGACAATGATCCCAAGCACACCAGCAAATTGGCATCTGAAAGGCTAAAGAATAAAAAAATGAAGGTGTTGGAATGGCCAAGTAAAAATACCAGACCTGAACCCAATTGAGATGCTGTGGTGGGATATTAAGAAAGCTATGCATAAACAAAGGCACTCAAACATCAATGAACTGAAGCAATATTGTATATTCCAATTATAAGGAATATTATAAGGAATGCCAAAATTTCTCCAAAACGATGTGAAAGACTGATAAACTCCTACAGAAATAAATACTGCAAGCTATTATTGCTAAAGCTGGTTCTACATACTACTAAGTTATAGTATGTACTTACATTTCCTGTCTGGATTGTCAATGTTGGTTTACCTTTTGGGAAAATGTTGACATATTGAAATCTCTTGTGATTTTTTCTTGGCACTTGAGGTTATTTGTTTGCATTTAGAAGTTATTCAGGATGACAAAACTGTTAGTTAGGCCCTGGTAAATAAAAACATAGTATTGGATATGGGTGTACTTTCTTTTTCCCATGACTGTATCTATACTTCCCTTGATCTTGACTAGAACCCCTGTACAAACTGAAGAAATGCCACCACCATGCTTCACCATGGGTATAATTGTTCTTTGGAACCCTTTTTTGTTTTGCAAGATATAGGTGGTCTTTAAGTCATAAGTGAGAAAGGGATTATATCTAGCCAATGTGCTTCCTGCAGCTCCTTTAATGTTTCTGGAGGTCTCTTGGCATATTGATTGATAAGTATTCATCTTGTCCTTTTGTCAATTTTGGTGGGATGTCCTGTTCTTGGTAATGTCACTGTGGTGCCTTATTTTCTCCACTTCTTGATGATGGCCTTCAAAATGGTCCAGAGTACATTGAATGTTTTAGAAAATTCTTTTGTACCACTCCCCTGATCAATACCTTTTGAAAGTGAGATCCCATCCAATAACCTTGACTTCAGCAGTGGAAAGAAACCAAGAAGGTGTCAAGAAAACCCTAGCCGATTTTTAATTGGGGTTTATCAGAATCACATCTTTGATGATGTGTATGGTAATTAATTTTCAATATGAGTTTGAATGTGATTGGTTAATTTTGAGTACAGTCACATACCCATTATAAAAAGGCGTGCACATTTACATAACCAAGGCATTGTAGATTTTTCTTTTTTTTTTTCTTCCGTTTTTCACTTGAATTTTGTTGGTTGCTATATCACATTAAAGGTGGAAAAGATCTGATATGATTAGTCTTGGTTTCATCACAAAAACCTGCCATTTTAACAGGAGTGTGTGATGGTGATTAAAACTACTGAAATAGTCTGGCTGTATTCACTATCTAAAGTGGACAAAGTGTGGTAGACTTACTAGTTACAGGATGCAGCCTTCCTACAGTTTTTGCTGGCAGCCAAGTTGGCGCAAAGGGCTTTTGAACATCATAGTTTCCTTTTCTGAAAGGCTCACGGCCAGCAGCTACCAATACACCTGAACATAAGATCAGAGCAGGAAGTGAATCCACCTGTAACACAGCAAAACATTTTCATGATGGTTAGTTATGGAACTTAATATTTTTCACAGTGCCACTAATAATTACCTAGATATTTAAAGTGAATGAAAACTCATTAATTAAACATGTTGTGTTTACATGTTTATATGTTATGTGACTGCAATTGTTCTATAACCAGAATTGTTTCTTTCACATTGCTAGTGTCCACTGACACATTTTGGCCACAATTGCAACTGTTAATGTGATTGAATTTGATGTAATAAAACGTTTGTCTGAATACATTTGCAGTAGTGTTCAGTTGTTAGTTGTCTAGACTACAGAGTATTCAAGTCATTCCCACTTTGTCCGAGGCTTTGTCCCAGGATGCAGGCCAGCATAATAGGATGAAATGGTAAAGAAGCTTAATGCTACAAGGTGATTGGTCATCTTTAACCATGTTATTTATTCTCATTGCAACCGTAGACAAGCCCATAGTGTGTGAAAAACATCACCATACACCACTATGGTTATATGGTCAAAGCTTCCAGAAAAATCTATAAGCATATTTAGCAACCAAAAATCGAATGAAATCCCTTTTTTCACCATGGCCTTGAGGTTTGTTTGTTTTTTATACAATATAAAAAGTTGTCCAGTTGTACAGTTTAGTTTACATTGCACTTTTGGTTTTGGATCTTATACCTAAATTAAATTACAATAATTTACTGTGTTGTAAATTTGATTTAGATTTAAAAAAAAAAAAAAAAAGATTATCCAGCCTCCAGCACTAAATGTTTGAACTAAAGAGCCATTGTAAATAATTCCTAAGAAAATATAACAGAAAAATTGTCAGATAATCCTTGTGATCTGATCAGTAAACTTTAACCATTTTAAACAAAAGAATACAAACACAATACTATTGTAACAGCATTTTACAAATAAAAAATGGTGAGACAACAAGTGCACAAAGGCTTTAATAACCTAAAAGAAACATGACAAAAGCATTTCGGAAAACAAATTAATGTGTACGACCATGAAACCAACAGAAACAAACACAAAGTAGAACCTAAAAACAAAACAGAAATATATACGCAAGCACTAACTAGAGACAGGTGTCAAGGATAAATGTAAAGAAGAAAACTAATGAACAGAAAGAAGGTAGAGAAAATGAAACTAAAGATAAATTGAAGGACATGGAATCAGTATTCTGTGGAAGTCAAGCACTGAGGACACGCCATGGTGGATGTGCTCATTTTTATGCTAGCATTACACTCTTCTCCATTAAAGTCAAAATTTGCCAGATTTGCTGTTGGCTTCATAGCAGACGAAGCCATTTTTTTCTTCATTTTTTTAAGCCATAGTTCCCTTGTCAGGGTTAATGTGGAGAATGCATCTGTTGATTTACTTAAAAGAATAAAAATTTCTATATTAGGACAATGAAGGCAAAATCACATTTTTACATAGATATTTATAAATTTACACCTTGACACTGTTATATACAGAATATTCAGTTAATCCATTTAACTCATTATGACCTGCATAAATATGAGAAAGTATGGCAATTAGCTCAGAAGATCAGAGAATGTAAAAATCCAGATTATGATGCTGGTGAAAGAGAGTTGTTTTCATAAGAATCATCAATATGATTCTTTTTTTCTTCTCCAACAAAGAACGTATTACACGTATAATACACGTAATATTTGCCTGTGTTTAATAAGTTGTGTCTGTAGCACTAGTTAGACCAAATTAGCAAGCTAACAAGCTAACCTAACCAGCTAGCGCCCAGTCCCCAAAAATATTGTTTTAGTAGTTACTTTAGACAGTGTTAGTGAACTAAGTAACTTAGGCTGAGAGAAGAAAAAAATGATTCCAACCAAAGTAAAATCATAAAGAAACACCAACCTGTTCTGAAAATTAATTTTCTGGCTGGCAGAGCTTGTATTCACCGTCCAAAACAATCCACATGTGCCTTAGTGTATTCATAAATTCGTACAGGGATCTAAGCATCTAAAGTCTTAAGGTTGTCTTCATGCGACATTTATTGCCATACAAATTACATGCTATACTATTTCTTATTATTATTTAAATAAACATAATTACTAATTATTGTAATGCCCATTTTCTGAGTCCCAAGAATTTAAATATTAGACAGTTTTGTTAAATAACAGTAATAAATATTCAAGTCTAAGTTTGTTTTTTATTGTTGTTTATTTAAATGAGCAATACATTCATTAAAATGTCTAGTTAAAATGTTATTATCAGTTATTGTTAATTGCTGTTAATTTAAATGCTATTTGTTAATTTACCTAAATTGAATTTGTTAATTGTTCAACTAAAATTACCTTCATAGGATATTTAGGTTTTGTCTTTTCATTTTGTAGTGAATCACAGAAACATTCATGTAAACCTTCACAAAGTAGTTGGCATTTTTTCACAGATTAGAAAACACCCTGTTTCATCAGCAACTCCTTGCAACAACAGATCACTTGATAAACTGCAGGTGATGAAATAAGGTGAAAAGAATGATAAGGAATGAAAAAAAATAACTCCAAAGGGGTAAAAAAAAAAAAAAGATGAAACATTGAGTGAGTTCTCACCCTCCTTCCATCTGGTGTGTGCAACCTGCGCACAGGGAAGCACATGACCTCAGATATATGATCAAGCAGTGCTTCTAAAGAATGTGTGGTCCTCTTCTGCAGCAGAAGTGTATGCTTGACTTCTGGATCTCCATTGCGGAAAACCACCAGCCTCTTTGGGGTGTACAGTAGGGCAGCATGCTCGTTTCTTCTTGTATTGTGTGGGCCAGGACTCTGCCTCTTTCTCAGGTGCCTGCTGCTGACAGGCCTGGCATGGTACCATGGTGGTGGTTTGCGCCGTGCTTGCTCCAAGTTGATGGGCTTGACTGTGCGTTTATCCGAGCAGATGTATGAATGGCCATGGTGAAGCTGAGCAAGAGAACGGACTGCTGTATGGCCACGTGGTGTTGTAATAGTGCGGACTCCAAATGGCAGTGGAACACGCTTGGACAGGCTGTCTAACAGTGCCTCAAAGGTCTTGAAGGTGCGGTTGTTGATGACCACAGGCAAACCACTAAACTGGGCATCTCCACTTTTATAGAAGCACACACGCCTTGAAGCAAAAGGCTCACTCATATATGGCTGGCGTAATGGTACCAAGGTATGGCCACTGCCAGGGGACTGTTCCTCTAGTGCAACCTTCTGCAATGCTGAAGCGTCATTCATAATCTCACTGTAAAGGCAGCCTATGATGGATAAAGTGAAACAGAGAGAGAGATACAAACTCAAAAAGCAGAACTGAGGGTACATAATAAATATGACAGCATAGAATTGGCTTTGTTCCTGCTGATACTTAGATAAGAAAACCTCATCTCACATGTGCCAGCAGGAAAGTCCTATGATTAGGTCTGTCAAGCTTATTCAAGTCCCAAATCATTACGAAGGTTTAGCTTTATTTAACAGTCGACATGACCTGTCACATAAGAAAAGTACCCCTGCCCCCTTTCCAAAAATAGGAAAAATATTGGAGACTATGCAATGACTGCCAGAAGCATAGATAAATAGTAGAGAACTGTTTAGAGGTCTAAACAGTATATAATGATGAAGTGGCACTAAACAATATTAGGAAAGAATTCCACAGTGAATTGTCAACAATAATCATCAAGTCTGTGGAAGATTCTTGATTCTTGAGGAAAACCTAAATGAGCCAGAATCAAAATTCTCTCTTTTTGTTGTATGATCCCAGTTAGTTTTCTTGGTATAATATTTATTATCAAGCGCTGTTCAAATTGGTTATTATAATTCTAATTCTAATAATAATAATATAATAATTATATAATTATTATCCAAGTAATTAAATCAAGTAGGCTAATATAAATGATTAGTTTGTTTAGAACTGTTGTCATTTTTATCATAGGATGTTTCAAACTGATATCCAGGATCTGTACTAGGCCGATACCAGCAAAAATGGTGGATCAGAAATGGAATGGAGAATTTAAAAAAAAGAGTGAATTTGATCCCATCCTGTGATGAATGATCAAGATTGGTATTGGGTTTGAAAAAATGTTTTATTTTTTTTGGAACTTGAAATGTTAACATATAAAGAGACTTGATGGATACTGAAGGTTTCAGTATCAGTACTGGAAAAGAATCTCTACCATGCCATCTCTAATTTCTATGACTGAATTCAGAATGCGTCAGAGTAATGAATATCTCTTTATCTCATTAACAGTAATCAACATCCAGGAGGCAAACACAAGAGTGTGCACAGCTCAATTGAATCTGATTTATATACGAACAATTTATTGCTGTTTTTTCATGACGTCTAGGTAAAAAATGTCTATCAAATAGTCTATTCAAGAGTTATAGAAAAATCTTCAATATAAATATCTCAACATTTTATTGGTGTCATGTCATTCTTTCTGATAAGGCCACATGCTTAAGTTATTCATATTGTACAAATTCATCTGACTAAAGCGTTTGTATGTGTAATGAGAAATAGTGTCTATCAACTACTTTAAAAATAGCCTTCAGAACCACAAAACATTATTAATCAGAACCACACTGCATCTAAAGCAACAGTAAAGTTAAGTTAAGCAAAGGAAAGCTAAATGATCTAGCTCTATAATAACTGACAACCAGCATTTAGGTAGCAAAGAAAAAAAAATTGTTAAAGAAAAAGAACATTATAGATAAATGTTCTATTAAAATATATATATTTCTATAGTATATATTTCTTTCAGTAGTTATAGTAATTGGAATGTCCCCAACAGTCAAAACATTTTAAATATTTCTATTTAGATATACAAATACAAATCTTTGGTACAGGTTATAATATATGTCATTTAACATTAACCATTTTTCACCAATATTTTTTTCACCTACTTTCAAATTTGCCCACTCAAAACAAAACAAAAATATTAGTGCACACAGCGACAGGGAGGTTACTATTCTATAAACTCTGTAAACAAGTGTTTAGAAAAGCCAGCAGACTAATACAGCATAATTTTCAATCAATAAAACACACTGAAAAGGGATTTCCACACTTACCAATTTTCCCATATTGAGCTGAAAGGTGTTAAACTGCTCTCTCATGTTGGTCGGTGGAGACTGAGAGTTATTTTGGGCAGTGCCTTCACCATTAATTTGCTTAATCTTTGCTCACTGCTAATCCCAGTTACATGGAGGAGAAAACACATCATGGCGGGTGTGTGCATGTCAGTTTGTGGGTGTTTACATGTGTGTGTATCTTTGTGCCCAAGTACGGAAAGAAATATGAGCTTAAACTCACAATTTTAAGCTCTTATGTACACTGCCAGTGGCCATCATGAGGTCATGAACTACATGCCTCACTTTTGTAACCAAATACATTTCCCATTACTTCACTGTAGTTTCTGAATAACTCAAAGAAGATGCCAAATAATATGATCTAAGATAAATGACTGAACAATACACAGGGAGTTTAAGTACAATTCGCAGCAGTGTGTGTGGCCTACGCTCTGAATAAATAACTCAGATTTCATTTAAAATATGTTTAAAAAGATATGTGCACTATTCACAATTACATAAGTACAATATAAAGTAAATATAACAAATATAATTGCTCCTGTCACACTGACCCACCTCTGTGTTTTTATGTTTTAACTCCAGATGGCCACAGTTCTGTGCTTAATCTCATTTGTATGCTCTTTAAAAGGATAACACCAGCACTCTTGTGTGTGTGTGTGTGTGTGTGTGTGTGTGTGTGTGTGTGTGTGTGTGTGTGTGTGTGTGTGTGTGTGTGTGTGTGTGGTGTGTGTGTGTGTGTGTGTGTGTGTGTGTGTGTGTGTCTACAAGAGTGAGAGAGATGACAAACCATACTGATCAGAATATTTGATATAGAACAATATTTACATGACCTTAATTTGTCAATTTTTATAGAATTATTAAAGAAACTACCAACAGAGTGAGAACAAAAATAAGGCCAAATAATTACATCAGCAAAACAGCACTGAATAATTTATATATAACATTCCACCAGGTTTTAGAATACATTCTCCCAACACTGGTGATACAAATGTACCATTGTTTGTCATGGCAATGAAGCACTCGAAATTAATTCACCTATTAAGGTTTCTTTCTGACACCACAAAACAATCAAAGCACTATTTTAACTCTATTTTGAAAAAATGTAGTCAGTACATATACTTACTAAACATTACATACAACCCATAGAGACGCACATACATACAGATAATTGAGCATATGCTATGAAGTTGGAATAAGTTGAAGAAAAGACCATTTATCACTAGCAATATACAGTTTTTCCACAATGTGTGTATAGACAGGGAGGAATGTCAGATGTGAAGGAACTGAAGAAGTGTGGAATGCCGGTGTGGTCTCCTGTTGAGTGTGTCCTATTCTCCAGACAAAAGTGAGAGGAGGAATGTCAAACATCCACCAAAAGAAAGCCTTTTCCTGCTACTGATAAGAGAGTTTGTGGCAGAATGTCTCATGACAGAAAAATCTAAATTGTGCTTATTCATTGCTTAATCAGCATGAAATCCTGCTGTACTATACTATTCTCACTTTCTCTCTCTCTCTCTCACACACACAAAGGCAAACTGAGGTCTCGTCCCTTTTAGATCTAAGCGCTGCAGTATTTAGATGTGTGGATGGAATGTGTGTGTATCTATATTTAACACTTTGCTTCAGTCTCGGCGCCGGCTCCAGATCCCTGAGCCCTCTTTCAGTGGGAAACTATTTGCGACACATTTAGGATGAAATAAGGGATATGTTTGATATGTGAAACTTGTATGACGTGTGTGTGTTTGTGTGTGTGTGTGTGTGTGTGTACACGGACACACAACAGCAAATGGCCTTATCTAGCCCTACCTGCCAGTGCCAACCTCATATTGTCTGTCCCTTTCACCTGCACTCCTGATGACCCTTCAAGTTGATGACCCCCTATAAAAGGCAGGGTTGGAAATTGAAACTCAGTTTGACACATTGAGATAATTTCAGGTTTCTTTTTCTGCCAGAGTGCTTTTGGGAGGAAGCAGAGGATTGTGTTGCTCCGGCTCCCTGCTGCTCCAGGTCCTGACCGATCTTCCACTGGAATTCCCTGTGCTGCCCTACAACCTCCAGCTATGCCAGCCTGACGATCTAATCAGGTTACACACAGGTCTTTCCGCAGTTAACTGCTGTTAACACACACACACATAAATATGAGATACACTGAAGTAAAAAAAAAAAAAGTAAAAAATCCTACACAATAGACACTTGAGATTAAACACACTATATGTCATCCTATTAACACATTAGATAATTCGTAGCCCTGAGTTACGCCTTAAGTGACCATTACTACACTATATGATATTATTTTATGAAATGCTATATAAAACTTCTGATACACCCATTTTTATGTCATAAGGAAATAGCTATCAGAGGAGATTACAACAGAACAATAGCCTCACCCTTAACTTGCTGTCCATAAATTTAACCTACACACACACACAGTTCATTAATCTGTTTTTTCCAAAAAATGTTACAAATGATACTATTTCAGCTTAAATCCAAACATGTTTCTTTTCTAATTAGAATCATTTGACCTACGTGCTGAAAACTCCAGCTTAGTCTGATCTGTATCCAGCTGCATAAACAAAGATATAACTGGCCAAAATTATTTCTTAGATTCCTTATATGACTAAATTAATCAATAAACAATTGAAATATTCAAATAGCCTTAGACGCGTGTTATTTACTTAAAAACAACTTGTTTACCATGAACCATTATTAGTTTTAATTAAGAGCGTAATTCAGAACTTTCCTTCCAACCTACTTCAGCAGCTCGGCTGGGTAGCTGATCAGACCAAGCTGGATTTGCTTTGCTAATAAATATAATCTGCACATAAACACTTTAAGTGTTTCAAGTTCATAATAATTCAATTAAACATACAAATCTAAACTAAACCCTATTAAATTCACTTGGTAATCACTAGCAGTTGCTGCGGATGGCCCCACATGGACGGTCTAAAGATCAGTAAGATTATTGGATGGAGAACTTAAAAGCCGTGAAGATGGCGTTGAACTGCAATTGCCATGAACAGTTCTGTACTCAAGTTTTCTGGTTAGGAATTTCCTGGTTACACAACTGCACTTTTTGACCATGTAGTACACAGTCAGAGATGGGAATTATTTATAATTGCACTATCCAGTCACCCAGATGAGTATAGGTTCCCTTTTGAGTCTGGTTCATCTCAAGGTTTCTTCCTCATGTCGTCTCAGGGAGATTTTACTCACCACTTACGCGTTAGGGATGCATTTTTAATTGAAAATGTATATTTCTGTAAAGCTGCTTTGTGACCATGTCCGTTGTTAAAAGCGCTATACAAATAAAACTGAGCGGAATGGATGGATGGATGGATGAAATTAATTATTATTTCTAACATCTAGCTCAGCCTGTGTTTACCGCCATCTTCTCTCAGGACTTCTTTCTTGACTTATGCAGCGCGCGCGCCCTCTAGTGGGAAAATCCCCGCGATTCATAGCGACTGACTATTTCCAAAATGACATTTTTAACTCTAAGACTTTAACAAGATTTTTTTTAATGAAAAGCCACAACGAAAAGTTTGTTAGCGGATAACACACAGCGCGGCTCTTCAGGGAGCTAATAGCTGAGGCTAATAGCCAAGAGCCTGACCTTGGCTTAATTTAAGTCTACTAACTTTGTTTTATTTTCTCACGTCGTTAAATTTACCCAAACTGTGTATTTAGAATCCGGCTATATCCTATCATTGAACTGACAGTCAATCCATTTTTATTAATTATTATTCATTCTTATGTTTATTCTGAGAGCCCCATATATAACCTACATCAAGCCACAGTCTCTGTACACTGCACACACTAGCTCCACAAACATCACAGCAACTCATGTCCCAAACTTCAGGAATAATTACCTCAAACTTATTACTAATGAAATGCTAAAGGGTAATAGTGTGAAAACCTTCTTAATTTTCTTCATTATATTATATTATATTATATTATATTATATTATATTATATTATATTATATTATATTATATTATATTATATTATATTATATTATATTATATTATATTATATTATATGGTGGGTAACTGCCTTTTCTGTACAAACAGTAAAGTGCATTATGGATTATGTGCTCTCTAACACCATGGTTTTCACTGTGGGCTCCACAGTTTTATTTGTTTGATTGTTTTCTTAAAATAGTGTATCTCATAATCCACCTTATAAATGTTATTCTTCTAGGTCTTATGAATTCGTATTGGTGTTAACAAGTTGACTGGTTGACTTTTATACCAGTCTATTTATAATGTATAACAACACTGAATGGGTTTAATCCAAATCTCAAGACCCAAAATATATTTGCTCTATATATATTTTTATGTAATGATTATATATATATATATATTCTTTTTGTTACTGGGAGTGTGAGTGAATGTTCAAGAATAAAAATTTTGATGGTTTCAATAAACAGCCAAAATATTATTGCACACATTTAAATACTTAAGTTAATATTTAGAATAGTTAGTGTTATATTATGTGCATAAAATAAGAGGAAGGGTTTTTTTTCCGTTAAATGGATCCTTGGCTACAAAGAGTTACAAAGTACACATCTATTTTAGTTTAACTAACAGCATACAGTTTTCAGACTAGAGAAACTTAGTAGAGGCATTATTAAATCATTTTCTGATTATTTTCCCATGTAAAACTACATCAAACGATGGTTCACTTACAGAAAGCACATACAAACAACATGCATTATCTGCATCTGGTTTTGTCTGTTCCTGTTCTGCTCAGGTGTGAATGTGGAACTTCAGTGATAAACAGGAACATTGCTGTGACCCCCACTCTGGAATATGCGTGGGAAATACACACACACACACAACACACACACACAGACGTCTGACCCTGACAAATGTGTCTGGCCTGTGTTATGTTTTGACCTTTCTTCTTTATTTAGTTTTATTTTGATGTATTTTTATTTAGGAGGAAATCCTTCTCTCTTTCCCAGAGCAGTGGAAGTACTGTCAATTTTAGGGAACTTTGTTTCCTGCACAGCTGAGGATGTTCCCAGCTCATCTTTCACCTGTTAAGTAGCAGAGACAATATCTGAGTCAAGGAAGTGCAGACGGTCGCTCTTGAAAAACCTCCGCAAGTGCTCCAATATTAAACACAATGAAGCACATTCATCTCTTTGTTCAGAAATTCATAAAAGACAGCTTCTGAAACATGATTTATTTTTAAGATGTTAAAATTATTATATTAAAAATATTTTATAGCCTATGAATTACAGATTAAAATAACTACAGTGCTGATTTGCACATTTAATAGTCATGCTGTATTAAAGTAGATCAAAACAACAAAAAACATATGGAACAATGTAATGCGAAATTGCTGGATTATTCCTGATGCTGTTTACTGGGTAGAGCAGTAAAATATACCATAATTAAGAAAGAAGATACGTGCCTAATGCACAGGAAACCCCTACAATTGTCCTATTACTATCCCTGAAAGATCTGCTTCAGGCAGAGCAAAGAACCTCCATGATTTACATTATTTAAGAGGAGTGTAAAAATACCTGTTAAACTTTACGCTTTAAAAATAATGAAAACAATATGTCTGTTAATAATAAAAGTTAAATGTATTGAAAATGGACATTTGAGCCAGTGTGGTTGCCCTTTCTCCCTTTGGCCTCTTGCTTTGAAGCTCATGTAACAAAACAACAGCACTACATTTGTGCGTTACAACAGAATATGTTAAAGCCAGGATGGCAAAGACTTCAGAACAGCTCAATTAGAAACACATGTTGAATTACATCACTCACTGCTCACTGTACTATACAACAATGGGAACATTTTAAAACGAGTTTATTTTTAATTTTCAGGCAATTCATACACAGGTTTCTGTTATGGCAAACCGTCAAAACTAAACTCTTGTGTTTAGTTTTGAAGTGTGATTGAGACTCATATATATTCCTAAGGGTCAAAACATTAGAAATAGCTTATTGTGTCAGAGCTGGGAGCACTGATCAAGTGTAAGTTTATATTTAGAAATGCACAACTGAACCAGTTTTGGTTTGGGAAAGCCATGCCTATGAATGTGATAAGGCCAGGGAGGAGACTCATATTCCAAGGATTAAAAACCGAGTCACTCAGCCCCACTCACGCATGTGACAAACACACATACGTTGAAGTACACATGCACTCTCGCTCTCACACACACACACACACACACATTCCGTTTCAGATAGGAGACGCCCAGTCTATTGCAGCTGCCTCCTCTGATGTGCCCTTCTGTGCTTACAGAGCTTGTACGTACACACTTAGACAGTACACACTCATGACCCTCTTATTTATATATTGTTTTAGGCTATATGTGAAGAGCACTTGTCAATACCAACTGTCTGTAGCGGACAATATGCCTGTACATACATACACAAAACCAATAAATTTATTTTTCTTTCCAATGTTGTTCTAAATATGAAGGTATGTGTAAGGCTCTGTTGTCTTTCTGTGCCTAAGGTCAATTTGCATTAGATGCCTGTTAATTAGTTACATGCTTTCCAGGTAACCCTAGCCCCCATCACATACAACTCACTAACTCTTACATGCACAATCACGCCAATACAGGTGTTTCAGGATGGAGACTGAGCTTATTATTTGGCCCTAGGCTCACAAAACAAAATGCACATGTGCTCTTACCAAGTGGTCCACACTGTCTGTGTGTGTGGGAATCTGGAGGTCTTCGTGCAAAAAACCTGTCGCTGCTGCATGTTTCCGTCAGTAGGCTAAAAATGGACATGGGGTCAGTGTCAGTGACCTCCTCTGAAAAAGCCTCTTCCTTTTTCGAACAGAAAATAAACGCACTCACACTGCACACTCCGAACAACACGTTGATCGACATAGTCTAATTGTTTCTATTATGGGACAGAGCGCAATACGTGGTTCCTCCATTGGCCTGCCTTTTTATTCTCAGGCTCTCACAAGCCTTTGTTTGTGCGTAGGAAGGTGTGAGTGTGTGTAGAGAGGTGGATTGGGGGGTTTGTTGCTCAGGTCCTTATTGATGTTAATGATGGACTTTGTTTGGTGAAGGTGAAGAGATTGTGATCATATTTAAGTCATCAAAGCCAACAGAGCTGCAATAAACAGGAAGAAGTGTGTTAATCACAGTTCCTGCAGCACAAACACACACCAAATAACCACACACACAGAAAAACACATAAAGGGGAGAAAAAAATTGGGATAGAAGTACATAATGCAAATATTAGAAGAGGTAGAAAAGCTAGTAGTAATAAAAAAAAAAAAAAAACCCAACTTTAATAAAAGTAATGACAAAAATGTTTATCACTGAGATGTTTATTTCCTAAAAGTGCAAAAAATATGAAATTACATTTTAATACATTAATGACATTTCATTTTAGAAAAAGATTTTTGTACAGGGTTTGTCAGCATTACAGTGTCTCCTTTAAAAACAATTATTAATTCAAATTAATTAAGCACGTTTCAGTGAATTACAGTTCATACAATTCTAAACATTTATAAGTATATAATTCCCTTCATTATGTTTTACAAATATATACAAATGTATATTTGGATGTCTCTGCAAGATTCCGACTGATTTCACTGAACACCAGTGTGTTCAGCCATTATTATGTTATTCAGAAATCATTATTGGTGGCTCAGTAGTGTGTGCTGTGATATGGGAGCTTCAGGTGTTGTTATAGTTAGAGTAGTACACAGCAGTGCTAGCATCAGACAATACAGTAGAGATGAGGTCAGACCCATGCATGGGTGCATGAGGAAGCCCATATGACAGATACTGCTCAAAGTCACCACAAGCCATATCACTTAGCATCTCAGGAGCATGCCGACAGGTCTCTGTATGTGTATGGGAGTGTTGGTCAGAAGGAGGGTGTGAATGTGTGTGCCCTTCTTGTGGAGGTGATTGCTGCTCGAGCGGGCGTTTCAACTGAGAGGCAGGGTTGTAAAAAACACCTAGAGTAGATGGGCAGCCCAGGTATGTAGGGGGCGGGGCCTGGTTGGAGCCAGGTGACAGGCTCCTGTTAAAAAGGGCATGAGATAATGAATGCGCATGGTGAGGATTGATATTGTGGCTGATATTGTGATGTGTGTTGCCATTTGAGTTACCGAGTTCCTGAGAGTGTGAGTTGCTCATCAGACTGACTTGTGTGTTGCTGTGAGCGTGTACTAAATGTAGGTTGGAGGTGGCGTGTGTGTGGACCTGTGCATGCGTCGTGGCATGCGAGTGTGTGTCATTTCGTACTCTGCCTTGACTCTGTGTACTAATGAGGGGGTGCTGGTGCCCTAGAGGTGTGTACTCTTGTTGATGATGGTAGCTGTAGGCCATGTGAGAGCTGTCCTCCTGAGAATGGTCAGTCAAGAATACACTCTCCGTCCCCATTGCATCCATTGGGGAAGAGTCAGGAGTGGGAAGGCTGTAGTGCTCAAACAAGCCCTGGGCATCGCAGTACTGAGACAGACCAGCCTGAGACAAACCCCCAGGGGCAAGGGAGTAGCCCACCTCAATGTTCTCCATATTCAGAGCACCCTGGGGATCACTTACCCCAGGCATCAGGAAGCCAGAGTCCAGGCGTTTGATTCTCTTCACCTGTTTGCGACGACGAGGCCGGTACTTGTAATTTGGATGATCCTGCATGTGCTGCACACGCAGTCGTTCGGCCTCCTCCACAAACGGTCGCTTATCCAACATGGACAGGGCTTTCCATGACTTACCTAACATAATACAGAGATATGGTTAATTTGGCTCAAATTAAAAATTCAAAACATCAAATATGTAAAATGTTTATCTTAAAAAGTTGAACACTCTGTACACCATGTCCAATATGTATCAAGTTGTAACTGGAGAAGACGTCATCCTTGGTATATCTTGGCCAGTAAAAGAGAGCAAATCATTCCTAGCAAAGTTTCTGCAACATGTAATGTTGACCCCATAACTCCAAGATATAAAAGGAAATTAATATTTGAAATGAACTCCATATAACTAAAACAACTTACTGCTGGTGTGACAATACTAATTAAATTATTGTCAAGATTATAGCCATGCATGTATGTATTAATGAGAAATATTGTATTTGTCTTTTACGAGATTTTGATTTGGAACACTGTTCTAACATTGCACCAGGTGTTATCAAGGGTAAATAATAATAAATGATGACAAAAAAAATGATTTAAATTGTCAGGTCTTGAGACGTCTACTGCAGAGACCTCTCATGAGCAGGTTAAGTGCCTCAAGGGCATAATGGCTGTAGCAGGCTGTTATCAGTTACAATCAAACCAATGACCTTTTGATTCCCAGCAGATTCCCATCTGCTAGCTGTGCTATTGAGGAAATATTCATTCTAACAATGCCCAAATCCCTGAGGAAATCCATTTATGAAGTTAGATAACACATAACCATTCTGGGTACAATTTCATTGTCTCTTATGATATGAATTAACAAATCAGCATTAAATATTTTAGAAAACTATCATTTTAAAACAATAATCCCTTGGGGAAGAGACTAAATTTTTAATGTTTAAGGGTGGTCTAAACTATCTAAACAAATAAGGTTTGTAGTGTAAAAATTAAGGTCTGCAAAATGCAATGAATTAAAAAATTATATAGTGCTGATCGAAACAAAGAGTTACACTTTGAATAGTTAATAATAATAATAATAATAATAATATATTATTATTATTATGAAATACTCCTGATTGATATATCAGTATACGACAGTGGTAGTATGGTAGTATGTAGAACAAACAGTGCTGTATACTTATAATTCATTATAATTCTATATAATTATAAAACATTATAATGAGAAAGTTGCAATTATAAATGTTTCATTAAAAAAAGCATGGCGTTTTTGCTACATAAAGTGTGACAAATAAAATAAAAACATTTAATTGTGAATACAGTTTGTACCATCTAAAACAGGTTAAGGGATCTTCCACCTATCAATAAATGAAAGCCTTATGGAATTAATCTCTGCTGAAAGGATTTTTTTTTTGTTTCTAAATGAATTGAGGTTATATAACAGTTCAGTAGACCCCGGGGACGTTGGAGAGACCACAGTTGGAATAACCACACCTAGAAATTAAGCCTATGATTGGGTTCTAAAACCTAATGTCTGTTGAGGATTTCATTCAACAAGTAAGGTGATCAGTTTATAAAGTAAGTCGACTTGTCTTGATTAAGGCCAAGAAAAGAAAAATAAGGTGAAGATAAATAAAGGTAAATGAAAGTGTTAGATTTTTCGAAATCGTTTTAAGACAAAGTCAGATTATTCACAGATTAATTAATGATGTTGCGCATGAAGTGCCGCCACTCACCGAGCATTTTGCTGAGCTCGGCGTTGTGCAGGTCGGGGTTTTGCTGTGCCAGTCTCTTGCGCTCGTCTTTGGCCCATACCATGAAAGCGTTCATCGGCCGGCGGATGCGCACTTCGCCTTTCCCGCGCGCCGACGCGCACGCTTCGCTTTTGGCTTTGGCGTGCGCGCGTGGGCTGAGCGGCTCCGACCACGCGCACTGAGCCGCGCCGGCCATCATGGCTGAGCTGGTCCCGCGGGCCTGGCTCGGATCGTCGCTGGCGTATCCCGCATCAGGACTGCTCATCTCGCGTTAACCAGCACCCTCCGATAACCGTGGGGCCAAGGATCGCTGCTTTTCTTTTGATATTTATTTATTTAATTATTTTTTGCTAAACTTTACTGGAGCCTGGTAAACTTGACGCGCGCGAGGGTGGACAGAAAAGTTGGATCTGGTGCAGGTGCGCTTGCGCTTCTCCGCTGGAGCAAAAAGAAGATGCGAGTGACCCGCTCCGGGACACTGAAAAAAGTCGGAATAACTCGGAGGGATGCCGCGAGCTTTAAAAGCACAGCGGCAACCAATGGCGTGTGCGGTGGGAGGGCTCGCGCAACGCCGCCGGGGAAGATGGGAGATTAGAGTTCATCAGCCAACTGAAACTTAATCATAACCGCTTTGCCCCCCGGGGACGTTGGGGAGACCACAGTTGGAATAAGCACACCTCGAAATTAAGACTATGATTGGGTTCTAAAACATTTCCTTAATAAATAAATAATTAAATAAATAAATAAAAATAAATAGATAAATAAATAAATAAATAAATGGGTGATATCTAATTCCGGGGCTCTTATCATATTCATTAGATTTAAGAGTAATGAAATCATATATATATATATATATATATATATATATATATATATATATATATATATATATATATATATATATATATATATATATATATATATATATGTCAGAGCCATTCAAAAGAAGCTGAAAAAGTTCCATGCCACTATATACAACGACTATAACACACAGGATAAACACGGGACGATTATCTCTCTTCTCTCTCTCTCTCTCTCTCTCTCTCTCTCTCTCTAAGATTCAGATTTAAATTCAAGTAGCTTTATCTGCATGGTAAAAGTTTTCACACTGACAAAGTAGGTTATTGGTAAGATTAAATTACAGATATACACATTTACAAAAAAAACAGTTTGATAAAATAACGTCAAGAAGAAGAAGAAGAAGAAGAAGAAGAAGAAGAAGAAGAAGAAGAAGAAGAAGACACCGTGATTTGTTTTATTACCCAAATCTCTGTGTGTGTGTGTGTGTGTGTGTGTGTGTGTGTGTGTGTGTGGCGCTACATTTGCAAACAGTGGTTAGAGAGAGAGAGAAAGCAGAGAAGATAGTGACTCGGAAAACAGAGCTTGAAAGATTAGACCGATTATACACACATTTCCAGCGCTGCTTCTTATTGTACACATTAACCTGGTTGCCTTAACATGCTGACGTCACTATAATACACGTGGCAACTCAACACATGTAAACACGTCAAAGTAATGCTGTTTAATTAGTGCGATATTGATAAGATTTTATAATAAAAAAAAAAGATTCAATGCTTGCGCGCGCGTGTGTGTGTGTGTGTGAGAGAGAGAGAGAGAGAGAGAGAGAGAGAGAGAGAGAACCTGGCCAGGTTAACCGGGTTCAGGTCTGTTCCGGGAGGAAGTGGCGCTAGTGGGATTACAGTGCAGGTGTGTTTAACTGGAGCTTCTGCTCGGATTTTTCGCAGTTTGTCGTAAAAGGGGATCTGTGATTTGAACGATTCCCACAAATTTACGAAAAACTTCTTATTATGACCTAGGTATTTCCGAGTGTCTGACTGTTAATAATAAAACAAACTGTTAATATTCTTCACCATTTAGACATATAGCAGTAGATCTACATCATTTCATCTGGACACTGTCTAACCAATATGAAAAATGTTTCAATAAATACAGGCTTGTTTGGTTGATATGTAGTTACTTGGACAGAAATATTGAATCTCCCAATCAAAAAAGAAAGACATATTGCATGCAAAGGACTCACTTAAGCATTTCATTTACAAATGAATTTCATTTAGCTATACATATACTGTTTACACACTAAACTATTTAAGTCATATTACATGGTCTGCACTGATACACTCATTAGTAGCATAAAGACCGTGATTGAATTTTAAGCAGTACAATAGCCTACTTAAATGTAAATTATAGAAATTTTTTGCAATATATGAACACAGGAATGTTAAAAGAAGCTGTGTCTGTGTCTCAATGTAGTGTGGGAAGAAGAGAGATTTAGGAATGGTATTAACATAAATGAATATCATTTGATATCAGAACAAAAAACAAGTTAATTTTGTATTTCACAGAATCGTTTCATCTACTGGAGTAGTTTAGCAGACGGTGTATTATGAGAAGTTAGTACACCTTATGCGTATGCTGTTCCGAGAAGAACTGGGAACCTCACCTAAACCACATCCTATTTTTCCAACAACCTTATTCTGTGTGCATGCATGTGTGTGTGTGTGTGTGTGTGAGAGAGAGAGAGAGAGAGAGAGAGAGAGTGTCTGCGATGAGAGAAAACAGTCTGTCTGCATACTTTCCTCTTAATTTTAATGATATAAATAGGATGATTAGGTACAAGAGAAAAGTCTGAGTCTTTTAAAATACAGGCAAATTCCAGCTTCAAACTTCACACTCAGGCACACAGAAACACCTCATCAACTCTCCCACCATCACACACACTCACCCACACCCACACCCACATAGTATATTTGGACCTCTACACATCTCTATTGTCCCCCTGAGTAAGGGCACAGAGGGAGTGCTGGTTCGGTATTACTGTCATCATCTATTTTACTACCAGAGACTGAATATGTTGTGTGTGTGTGTGTGTGTGTGGTGCTAACACATATACAGCTTCCGCTTGACTCATGTAAAAAGCAACACTCAGGAGCCAATGCTATTGTGTAATTCCCCAGAAAGGCTCGCCTGGCGACAGTCTGTGTGTGCATGTGCGAGTGTATGAGGGTGTGTGTGTATGTGTTTGTGTGTGTGTCTGGAGGCGGACAGTGTGTGCTCCTGCGCCAAGGACAGGAAGCAGTTTGTGGGGGACAGGAAATGCACGCTGAAGCAGTAGCTCAGATAAGAATGAGAGACTGCTCCCTCATACACACACACCTCACTCCACCCCAGACTCCCCTAGGCCACGCTGGTGCCATACAGACCTGCTTACCCACCCTGCAACTGTTGGAAATGCTAAAAGTGTTAAAATGACCTAACAGACCTGAAAGGGACAGTCAGTGAAAGTGTCAGTGATTAATAGTCAAAACAGATTGTTTATCCATTAAGATAGAATCTCGGCTAGGTCACAAAACAAGCACAGCACTACCCTTGCGTTGACCCAGCTTATATATCAGTCAGGCCATCCAAATACTCAGCAGTTCAGATTAAGTCTTGCTTTTTGTATTCTTCTGGCATTTGAAACAATAGAATATTTTTAGAACTAATTGTAGTTGCTGAGCCTGACTTAAGTGTCTGTATTATTTTAGTATGAATAGTAGTTAATAGTAGTCATTTCAGTTCATGTAGGTTCTCAGCTCTGTAATGAGCTTACGTCTCCTGCATGTCAACTCTGTCCACTGATAAGAATGCGTCATCAGTAATAAGAGATAAATATCTGTATAAAAAAATATATATTTTTTTTAACTGAGCATGGTTATCAGTAGTCCTCTTGTGAAAAAAGTAATCTTTGTATTTTTTGACCTGCCTCTTTAGTTTTTGAGGAAATGATATTTCAAACACTCACTCTATCACTCTTAGTAACTGCTTTATCCTGGTCAGGGTCATGGTGGATCCAGAGCTGATACTGAGAACACTGGGATATGGCGAGAACACACTGTGGATGGGATGCTAGTCTATCACAAGGCATCATACACACATACTTTTACACTCATTCACAACTAGCAATTTATAGTCAGACCACATACTGGCATGTTTCTGGGAGGTAGGAGGAAACCTAAGAACCCAGAAGAAACCACACAGACATATGGAGAGCCTGATCTCAGGATTGAACTGGGGTGATTGAACTGAACCGTTTGCTGCCTATATTTCAAATAGTTTGTATGGATATTTTCATTCCCAGGCATTACTGGTGCTTGAAACTTTGTGAACTTGTTAAAATTATCTGTGTATTGAATCTGCATAAATTTGACCTACAAATAATCAGATTATTCCACAAGTCCTAAAAATAGATAAAGAGAACCAAATTAAACCAATGAGACAAAAACATTATACTTGGGTATTTATTTATTGAGTAAAATGACCCAATATTACAGGTCTGTGATCGGCAAAAGTATGTGAACCTTTGTTTTCAATTCTAAAGGGCTCAAAATCCTTCACGCACCACTGTGAGTGCATGCAGGATTGAACAATTAATATAGACAATTAATATTTATTTATATAGAAAAAAAAACTTGCTGAGAAAAATCAACACGCACAGACACTAAGAAAGTCTTCAAAAATTGTGATAACTGTTAAATATAGTACAGGCAACATATCCAGAAGGCTCCATGAGTCTGCTCACAAACATTATAAGCTATTAGTATGTTACTAGAGATTAGTTAAATGAGAGTTCATTTTGAAAGCCAATTTAGGAACACCTCAGATTTGTACACTTTAAGGCAGTATAAGTAGTAAAAGTAATTAGAGATGTACAACACGTGCTCAAAAGTATGCGGACAGCTTACCATTCACGTCCAAATGTACTTGTGGAACATCTCATTCTAGATTTAGTACCCTTTTTTGTTATAATAACCTCCACACTTCTGGGAAGGCTTTTTATAATGAGAAAATACTGTGTGAAACCTCGACTATCAGGCAAAAATAACATCTAATTCTAACTAAATAATAAAGCATGTTGCATGAAGAAATATTTCTTATATTGGCTGTAGAAGGTTGTTTGACGTTTCAGTTTTACACAAGAAGTTCATCTGATATAAGAATGCTGCTCAAATCGAAAGTCTCTCATCAGAGGATGCCAACGGTCAGACTATATTTATTATTGGCAGACTTTCCTTATATGATTTATCTGACCACACACACACACACACACACACACACACACACACACACACACACAAAACACTATTCACAGCAAAAGTAATACTTTACTATTATTCTTCCATTCCAGGAAATAAATTTAGTCCAAGAAAATGCACAAATGTATTTATTTATTTATTTTTAATTGCCACTATTCGATTTGTGGGATTTTGAACATCCGTACTGTTCTAGTTATGATTTTAACGAACGTTCACCATTAACCGTGATTGAATTGAATTATATTTTACATTATTTGTAAATAGAACAATTAATCTGTTGCCTTTTAACGGGACAGCTGAAAATAAGATGTCTGCGATGTGGAATCAATTGCATGCAGACTTGGATGTTTAGCAGAAGGTGAACTAATTATTTTAACCAAAACAAGCTAACAAACGACAATGCATTAACATCTTAAAACATATAACTGTGTCCTGTTAAAGGACACGATTTAGATTGTAAGCTGAGGGACCTCTCTTCTCTACAGTAGTTTGTGTGTGTGTGTGTGTGTGTGTGTGTGTGTGTGTGTGTGTGTGTGTGTGTGTGTGTGTGTGTGTGTGTGTGTGTGTGTGTGTGTGTGTGTGTGTGTGTGTAAGAGAGACCGAAAGAGAGTGGGATTGAGTATGTTTAGACTACTGAACTTAGAGTGGCAGAAATAAATGAACTGTGGTTTAGGTGGGGCATTTATGGCCTGCTCAGAGTTTGACTGTGGCACGGCCCTGACCTCAACACTTGACCACTGGTTATTTCACTTGTTGTTTCACTTGTCTATATAATATTGAGAGTGAAATGGTTCATAAAACTAGTGTTTTACACAAGCATATTAATATTAATATTAACATGAATGATCCTATATTATCATATTGACATTATCAGTTTGTTAACTCTAATAATAATAATAATAACAATAATAATAATAACATATTATCAAATTAATATTTTGTTATTAATCTTCACAGTTACAGTATAGCAGTAAACATTTGCACTTACAGCATTTAGCAGATGGCCTTATCCAGAGAAACATAGAGAACTGATTTGTAGTCTCAATAAAAAAGATACAAAACCATATGCTCATTCTAGTTTAGGTCACTGGATTAAGGCATAGCCTAAAACCCCAAGTGATTAAAGAAGCACTTTGTGAAGAGGTAGATCTTTATTGTTTGTTTGAAGACAGCCAGGGGAAGTTAATTCCACTACCTGGGTGCCAAGACACAGAAGAGTCTTCCTTGTACCTTGAGGGATGGTGGGTCAAGTCATGTGAGGCGACTAAAAAGAGCATGGTGCAGGGAAAGTTGTGATAAGTGCCTTAATGTAGGTGGTCACCTGTCCATTTTTGACTTTGTAGGCATGCATCGGCGTTTTAAATTTGATTCAGGCAGCTACAGAAATCCAGTAGCACTTCACTGTTGTGGGAGAATGTGGGGATGTTGAAAACAAATATTGTAGTTGCATTCTGGATTAGTTGCAAGCGTTGGATGGTGTGTGAGACAAATCTGCCAGGTTGCAGTAGTTCAATCTCGAGATGACAAGCATGGATTGACCTCTGTGGATAGAGATGGCTGGATCATCCTGTTGTTGTAAAGCAGAAACCTGCATGACTGAGTCAGGTTAATAAAGATCTTAGGATGAGACAGACCTCAGAAAATGTTCTTATGTACAGTAGGTTCACAAGATTCAACATTCAAACCTCTTCAGTTTTTGCATAGTTTATTGTGTTGTATATTTAATATAAAATAGATTAAATGTACCTTTTAGCCATTAGCACTGGCAGTAATTATAGCTTGAAGTCTTGTTCTGTAAATCTCTATAAGCTTGCACACCAGGACTTGGGCAGTTTCTCCCATTCTTCTTGGCAGATCCTCTGAAGCTCAATCAGATAGGATGGAGAGCATCTGAACTGCCATCTTCAGGTCTCTCCACAGATGTTCACTTAAGGATATAGTACAATGCCACTACCATACTTCATGGAAGAGATGATATAAGCCAGGTAATGAGCTGTACTTGGTTTTCACCAAAACTTCAGATCTGGAGTTTAATGTTTGTTAATCAACCAGAGAATCCTTTTCCCTCATAATCTCAGAGTCCGTTAAGTGCCTACCAAATGCCTTTTACTCAGGAGTAGCTTCTGTCTAGCCACTCTACCGTAAAGGCCTGATTGATGGAGCATTTCTTAGATGGTTGTCCTTCTGGCAGGTTCTCACATCTCTGCGGAGATGCCCTTCTTTTCCCAATCAAAGCCCTTCTAGCCCAGTTACTGAGTTTGGACAGATCACCAGCTCAAAGAAGAATCATAGTGGTTCCAACCTTCTTCCATTTTAAGAATGGTGGGAGCCCAGTGTACTCTGATTAAAAAAAAAAAAAAGCTAAAATGTAAAAAGATTTTTATACCCATCACCACATCTACATCTTGGCTCAATTTGATTGGAGAGGTCTATGGAGAGTTCCTTGAATTTCATGGTTTGCATTTTGATTTGACACACGCTGTAAATTGTGGAACCTTATACACACAGGTGTGTATCATTCTAACTAATGTCTAATCAATTTAATATGCTACAGATGGACTCCAGGCAAGTTCTAGAGACATCTTAAGATAATCAAACCAAACAGAACACACCTTAGTGTCTTAAGCATGGGTCTAAAATCTTATTAAAATGAGACAGTATTTACATTTTAAATAATTTATACATTTGCAAAAAAATTTTAAACACATGTTGTTGCTTTTTAAAAACATGTTGTTATTAGCCCAAAATTTTATTTAACCAATTCAAAATTAAATCTACAATATAATAAAGTGTGCAAAAAGTGACAGGGTCTGAATACTTTTCTAACCTACAGTATTTCTAGACAACAATTGATCACTGGAACAATACTGTTTAAAATTTCAGGTTACATACACTTTCTCTTGGTTTTATATCGATACATAATCAGCCCACACAAGTATATAAAATTATACATGTTTAGATCTTTCAAATGCTATTAATCAAAGAATTTATTAAAGTATGTTATAAAAGTTATTTGTTTTACATAAGTGGTTAGTGACTGCTCCAACTACTGCCCTTAGAGTCCCAGTCTATGTGAGTTTCCAGTAAACAGCTTTTCTGTCCTTTTCTCAAACTCTTACTGCCTTTGGCAATAACATAACATTGCTACAAATCCGGTAGATGCTATGGATTTTCCCTTTCAATGAGAGTAAACTAAACTGGTGTCATATTAAATGTGTTGCCAATAGTAAATAAAATTAACTTGTTGCCAATATAAAATTTTACACATTAAACACACGCACACACACACACACACACACACACACACACACACACACACACACACACACACACACACACAGTGTAATACTTTATCTTGAATTCACTGTTGGATTTAAATAGGCGTGATGGTTTCAGAAATAATTCCCAAAGATCAGGATCTCAGTCCATTTTCACCTTTTCACTTTCCTGGCCTAGACTAAAACACACACACACACACACACACACACACACACACACACACACACACACACACACACACACACACACACACACACACACACACAAGATGACTGGTTGACACTGATTATTGCTACAGTTTATCATTTTTATGAGCATTTGTCCAAAGACAGAAGACGAATAGCCAACATCCTGTGACAAGGATGTGAATGACTGTGAGAGAGTCCGAGAGAGAGAGAGAGAGAGTCCAAGCGAGAGAGAGAGAGAGAGAGAGAGAGAGAGAGAGTAATAGAGAGAGTGTGTCCAAGAGAAAGAGAGAGAGAGAGAGAGAGAGAGAGAGGGAGAGAGAGCGAGAGACAGTGAGATGCATACACAGAAGAGGAGAATAAAATCAGTGAGAGTGATATACAGAGGCAAAGTGTATAGTGTTTGAACTTGCCCATTGTTTTTCTGCATGAAGATAGGATAGCCTATCAACATTAACCTGAGTTTGATCTCTCAGACAAAAACATCAGAGTAAAATATTATAGACCAAAGAACAAGTGCACAAACACACACACACACACACACACACACACACAAACATGTATGCGCACACACAAGAGCACAAGAGACTTTTTATTGATTCAGACTGTATTGAGTTCCTTTGATTCAGAGTTATACAAGTTTAAATAGAAGTTAATCATCATCTGTGTGTGTGTGTGTGCGAGTACATGTGTCAATCGATCTCTTACACACCTTCTCCAGTGTCAGGTGTGTTGTTTCACCAGTTATGTGTTAAAAGGTTTAGAAGGGTGGAGATAAAAGTCTGAAGTTGTACACACACGCACGCACGCACACACACACACACACACACACACACACACACACACACACACACACACACACACAAACACAAAGAGCCATGTCATATGTCATCATGCTCCAAGCATGCTTTGATAACACAGATCAGAGAAGGAAAATAAGCACCAGAATCATCCAGATTTGTTTCTCTTTTCCATGCCATTGTGATCATTTTTTTTTAAAGTAGCTCACTCCTTTAGCATCAGAGCTGCATAAAGGCCATCAGAGAGCAGAGCAACTGTTCCACAGAAAAACAGGTTATACCAGCTAGGTAACTCTAATTCCGTGCTGAACTCTGATTTCACAGATCAAGGAAAGTTACACTGCAGAACTGGTGAACAACGTTCTGAGGGATTGGAATAGTACAGAGACAAAGAAGGTGCTAGCTTTTTACATTAGCTCTACAGCTAAAACACAAGCTCTTATTAAAGGTGAAATCACTACAGGATGTATTATATATTCTGTACACTTTTCTGGCCATAAGCCTCAGGATTTTGAAGGGTGCAATCTGATTGGTTCTCCACAGGACTAAAGAATAAGTCATCTCATCAAGTGAAAATATATTGAATATGGCCAAATTTATCTAGTGTTTCTTATTTTACGATTACAGTAGAACAAGACTATTTCAAGCTTGAAATGAGTACAAATGGCATGGCATGAAGGTTTTAAAAATCTTATATTTTATTTATTATAATAGAAAATACTAGATACATTTGACCATATTTTGAAGTATTTCCACTTGGTGTCATTTTGTGCAGTGATGGAATCTCGCCTTTTTCAAAGTTAAAAGACTTAGTGATAAGTAAATGAGATAATCACACAATTTTTGTCTGTGATTGGTCATCTGTCATATCATTGAAATGCCCTTGTTTTGTAAAAGTAGGTGTTTCTTAGAGAATCTAGGGCTCTGGCTTACAAAACTGCATGAAACTCATCACAATCACACCATCCGGGAATCCCACATGTTTTTTCACTTTACTCTAAAGTAAAGTGGCTGAAGGTGTATGTTTCTGTCAGAGTTAAGAATGAATGGGAGATAGAACCTTGTGCTCTCTTCTTTCACACACACACACACACACACACACACACACACACAGAAGGTGAGGAGAGAGAAGTGTGTTGGTTCTCACAGCTGTAGTTTTTTATAGAGGAAATGCATAGCATGAATGTGTATATGACTGCTTCCTCCCTTCAGCACACATACACATACACATACACACACACACACACACACACACACACACACACACACACACATACAGGTAACTGTTATTGATTTTAAATGAACTCCATATGGCCTAGGGCTGATTACTCATAAGTGTTACATGGGATTTATAAGGGTGTTACTTCTTACATTCACTAATTAACAATATGTAATATCTTACAGCATGGCTATTCAAAACGCAGCCCACTTTTGAACAGCATATGAGACTGTTATGTATTAGTACAATCAGTAATAAAAAAAATTGAAATAATACCAAACTCTGAAAATATGTGAAATTCATAGGAATGAGTTTGTGCCCTGCGATGGACCGGCACCCTTGTGCCCGATGTTTCCTAGGATGGAGTTTAGTTTAAAAAAAAAAGATATCTACAACAATGCACCAGCTGAAATGTAAAATGCTATTTAATCTAAAATGACTTACTAAAAGCTCACGGCCACGTTATTTCAATTGCAAGGAACGAAAAAGTTAGATAATTTAAAATTCATTTTAACTTATCAACGAATAACCCTGTTCTACACTGCTGTTCAAGCATTTAATTTGAACATTTTCAGTTTTTTAACTGTCATTTCTTTTGAATAAGCCATAACGATCAGCTGAGTTCCTTAGTTTTGTCCACTTCCTGTCTTTAAATAGATTTACTGTATATTATAACACACACACACACACACACACACACACTCACACACACAAAAGAGACGTCATTTTATGCTTTAGCTTCTTACTCTAACTTCCCTGACTGGGTCAGATGAGCAGCTTCCCTTTGCTGATCCCTGTGCAGATAATCAGCCTGTCACTCATACTCTCTCTCTCTCTCTCTCTCTCTCTCTCTCTCCCTCTCTCTCTCTTTCTTACTGTAATATGTCAGTGGTGCATATAATTCCTTCTTTATGGGATAATGGTTGTGTATGCGAGTGTGTGGGCCCTGAACTCTCGTGGGTTTTATGAGGGCTCTGGCTGAGCACCATCCTAAACAGGCCTTATCGCCACAGTAAGTGCTTATCAGATGGCCTTGTGGCCTTACAATAACACAAGCGCTATCAGTAGAGCACAGGCTCAATCTGGCAACCTGACCCTACAACAACAATAAATACATCACAACAACTATTCTCTCAAACCCAGGCATTCCCAAGACAACATACAACCTTCTCGCCCACCACCACCACCATGCCTGAGCCTGGATGTGTCCCCCATACACACACATACATAAGAACCCATTATAAAGTGGAACATTACTTATTAACTCAGTACATGATTACCAAATTACTTACAGGACGTAACTTAAAGAAAGCTTTAATATTTTGATTGATTTATTATTTGACATTTACTCACAATAGCTCTGAGCGTAAAATGTTTCAGTAAGATTAAGATTTAGAGTAAGACTCTAAAATATGTAATTATTTAGATTTATTTAGGATTTATTTGGATTTGAACATCATTCCCATAGTTCCATTTGCGTTATTCCAGAGTTTACAATACTTTTTTATTATTCTAAATTGGGGTGGTTAAATAAAGAATGAGTGCGTCTAAACTTTTGATGGGTACTACAGTATATGTAAGAGAATGAAACGAAGTACCTAGCCAGCTCTGGTCATAGCCAGGATGTGTACACACACTTTTTTTTCTTTTGTGCTATTGTGCTATCCCTTAAAAATGAATTTTGTTATTCTGATCGTTTAATCTGGGTTTGGGTTAATCTCTAGCAGCAGAGGTAAATAAGCCTATCCAACCTATCCAAACTCTCTCTCTCTCTCTCTCTCTCTCACTCAACACACACACACACACACTTAAATGCTCACATAAAGCCTTTCACGAAAATTAATTTGCAGAGTCACAGCTTTGTATACTCTGCTGTTTATAATCATGTAGGTCAAACAGCCACTACTGAATACTGATTCTGTGTGGATTATTTAATGCAAATGAAAGCAACAGCAATGTTGAATTCTTTCATTTTGATTGGTCAGACAGCGTTGATTATTGAGTGTTGATTAAGGTGTTGATTGTAAGTTTCTATAACCTCACTGCTCTAACAGAAGTGGCCACTGCAAGGAAAAGCACACGTTTATATTAAATACTCTAGAAACCAATCATATTTTTATTCACAGGGTTTTGACAATCTAAGACAAATAAACTGGATTTAAAATGTTATTTAAAAATGAAAATAATACGTTATATGGCCAAAAGTATGTGGTCACCTGACCATCCCTTTGATGAAGAAAACCATTCAAACCCCTCAATCCCCCTCCTCCAAGAGCAAAAAGTTTGCCATTTATATTTTTTCAAATCAAATTTCTTTAAAAAAATAAAAATAAAAATTGTAATAGGCATAGATAATTAGTCAGTGAAGAAGAAGCCTTCCTTTGTCACATATACATTACTTTTCTTCACATATCCCAGCTTTTCAGGAAGCTGGGGTCTGACATGATACAGCGCACCTGAAGTGGAGAGGGTTAAGGGCCTTGCTCAAGGGCCCAACAGTGACAGTTTGGAGGTGCTGGGGCTTGAACCCCCAAATGTCTGATCAGCAACCCAGAGCCTTAACCGCTGGATTTTTCTTTTCACGTAGTCCAAACAGTGTGAGCGAAATGTTAATTCCCAGTTTTGTTTCTAGACTACTTGTAGCTTACTGTCACAGACTTCACTGTCTTTCTTCACTGGTTTATTTCCAGCATTGCCCTCAGTGATTATTCGATATATGGAAATGTGGGCATTCTGTTCCTTTCTCAAAATGAACAGTATCATGTAGTCCATATACTGTATGGAAATTTGTATGTAAGTCCATACAAGGCTGTATAGACTTACAGTAAGAAGACAGACTTACAGTAAGAAGACATTCACATATGTGCCTGTATTTTAACAGTCTTTGTTTGTTGGCTTGCAACCATGAGCTAAACTGACAGAATTTATGAGATTTTCCTTGACAGTCATATACCTAGATGTCAAAAACCTTGTTAAAAGTACTAGTCAGCCATACACAGATGTTAATAATCTTCTTTGCTAATGCTAGCAGCTGGCTAAAATAAGCTATTTTGACAGCTCAGAGTGCAATCACAAATCAACACCTAGCAGAAAGTTTGAACGTGTCTCTGAGATCATTGCTCAAAGCTCACACACTGACACCCACACACAAAGACACATTTCTTTGCATGATTATGTTAGAGGTGATGCTCAAGCAAATGGGAGATTTGGTTTGAAACATGCTAGCAGACTCAGATGGATAAACACCACTCTGAAATTTGGCAATTCCTGCATGCTAATTACATAGAAACTATCCACATATTTTAAGTTACACTTTAAATCTTAAATGCACGAGTTCATACATACTGTATCAGGACTTGTATTGAATCCAAATCCTTATATAATAGTGTAAAACTGGCAATATATTTTCAACATCTAAGAAGCATGATATATGCAGTGGTTTTTGAAAGTTTGTTAACCCTATACTTTATATGTTTCTGTATAAATATGATCTAAAACATAAGATTTTCACACAAGTCCTAAAAGAAGACAAAGAGAACTCAGTTAAACAAATGAGACAAAAAATATTACACTTGGTCATTTATTTATTGAGGAAAATGTTCCAATATTACATTTCTGTGAGTGGCGAAAGAATGCGAACCTCTAGAATTAACAGTTTATTTGAAGGTGAAATTAGGGTCAGGTGTTTTCAACCAATGGGATGATAATCAGGTGTGATTAAGCATCCTGTTTTATTTAAAGATCTTTATTTAAAGATGTATCAGAGTCTGATCTTCATAACACATGTTTATGGAACTATATCATGGCACAAACCAAGGAGATTTTTGACAACCTCAGAAAAAGAGCTCATCAGTTTGGAAAAGGCAACAAACTAATCTGTAAATAGTTTGGACTTCACCAATCCACAGTCAGACAGATTGTGTACAAATGGAGGAAATTCAAGACCATTGTTACCCTCCCCAGGAGTGGTCGACCAACAAAGATCACTCCAAGAGCAAAATTTGTAATAGTTCATGAGGTCACAAAGGAACCCAGGGTAACCTCTAAGCAACTAAAGGCCTCTCTCACATTAATGTTCTGGAATGGCCAAGTCAAAGTCCTGACCTTAATCTAATAAAAATGTTGTGAAAAGACCTGAAGCAAGCAGTTCAGGAAACCCACCAACATCCCAGAGTTGAAGCTGTTCTGTAATGAGGAATGGGCTAAACTTCCTCCAAGACAATGTGCAGGACTGATCAACAGTTACTGGAAATGTTTAGTTGCAGTTACTGCTGCACAAGGGGGTCACATCAGATACTGAAACCAAAGGTTCACATACTTTTGCCACTCAAAGATATGTTATTTTGGATCATTTTCTTCAATAAATAAATGACCAAGTATTATATTCTTGTTTCATTTGTTTAAATGGGTTCTCTTTGTCTACTTTTAGGACTTGTGTGGAAATCTGATGATGTTTTAGGTCATATTTATACAGAAATGTAGAAATTTCTAAAGAGTTCACAAACTTTCAAGCACCACTGTTTTACTTTATTTTAATATTTTGTTACAAATCACAGAATATGTTCATTTCTTATGGACTAATATTTTACCAAGCACTACGCCATATTAAGAACACAATGAGCTACATGTTACACGTTACTGCTCACAACTGAATGGGGCGTAAATGAAACAACAAGTAGAACTTGACACCAATGGCATCAATGTGGATCCCTACAATGACAACAAGTCTAATCCTCCTTGTTACTAATACCCTTAAAAATATATATTGAAAACAGGAAAGAAGCTATTCCTTATATAAGAACAACTATTTCAGACATTTGACCTTGACCCTGGGACCAATTCCAAAATCTAATCAGTTCATCTGCTGGATACTATGATAATTCAATATAAATTCTGCAAATATTTAATCACTCCACTTGTTCCTGAGCTGTTGCGCTAAAGAGAATCTCAGCCAGATGCACAGACAACCACAAAACATAAGGCCTTCACCACCTAGTGGTGAAGGATTAAAGACAATGAGGTAGAGAGGGTAGATGAGACAACGGGTCACTAGTGGCTGAGGCATTTAAGTGTTAAAGCAAGTAATATATACAAAAAAGTACATTTGTCAAAAAAAAAACATTTCCCATTCCCCGAATTTTCCCTCAAATTGGCCATGCTTCAGAAATCAAATTCCATCGTTAGAGTCAATACTCCAGATTTGTATTGCTATTTTCTGTCTTGTCAACAACACTGGATTCAATAATGGACAAATAACAAAAAATTCTCTATGGTTAGACACTGAGCAGACAATAGCCCAAGATTTGCTTTTGAAAAACTTATCATTTATAAATAATTCAGTTAAAACACATCCCTGAAAAACCCATGTAATAATGTTAATTTTCTTGCATTTTGGAAAATGGGAAAGACATCATGGAAAGTAAAAAATCTTTTTAGACTCTCATTTGTACAAAAACATGTCCAAGGGATTTAGTTATCCCAGCCTGACAATCAGTTTACAATGCAATTGTAGCAAGGAGCCTAACCAGCAATTTCAGTGTTTCATAACTATTGCAATTTGGTGTGCAATTGATGCCATTGCTGATTCTCTCTTATCCTCTTTTGACACAGTCTTATCTGGGACTTGATAGCTCCCTTTCATGGTGACTTATGGAACACCTGAGGATCAAGCTTTTCAAACACACACTCACACACACACACACACAGCGTATATATTTTCCCACCTACTGCGTCTTTCATCATCTGATCTTTTGGCCTGTGTCCATCAGGAGATCTGACTGATACATGAGATACATGAGAGTAAATTTTTTGAAAGAATATTACAACACATCATATACATTCTGAGATCTGACTTGTTGTGTCCTTTCACGCAATGATTCCTTAAAGTTTCTGAACCTTAAACATGTATTTGTTAAAAGAGCCTGTGTGTTAAGCAGGTCATACTTTTGAGTCATTATATTCAGCCTAATATCACACACACATACTCAGACTCATATGTAAATACACCAACTCAGATAACGAAGCGTGATTTCACACTTCACCTTCTTTCTCTATCTTTTTCTAACACACAAACAAAGACAGGACTATCTAACGGAGGATGCAATTAGTTACCAAAGAAAGGAGAGCTATTTATTTGTGGCATTGCACAGGGTCTCTATCATTACCATTGTATGGAAATGTAAAGTCTTTCTCTCTGTCCTTCTATTGCTCTCCATCCTTCACACAAGCACTTACATAGACATACACACACATGGCTTCAGGTTCAAGTTTCTGGTGTCTTGGGGTATAAAAATACCAGTGGGGGACATCAAAGACTTGACACAAGCTCATACACACAGAGGAGGAATCGATGTTCGATGTTGAGAAGTTCAGTAAACATGGGCTGATCACACTCCTGTAGCTACTGAAGCTCTGCCTAGACCCATCACTTATTAACTCAGACTGATAAAGCTACAGCAATATAAGGTCTCTCGATCGAATGATCATTTTTAATGAAAAAGGTAAAAATGTATTTTCTTTCACAGCCTAGATCTTTTTTCTTTAACAAAACAAAAAATGTATAACTACACTTTATATACATATTTTTTACAATTCTATAATCTGACTTTTGAGATTTTCAATGAATCACTTTTTAACATGCATCCTCCCATAAACACTTTTCCATTGCAAACATTTTCACTTATCACACTTTTTTTTAAACTAATAATTATTGTAATACCATTTAGTTTATTGTCTGTGACTTCCTCTTTCTTTTTGCATTTTGTTTGTGTTTCATGTCTTTATTTTATATGAAATTTTGTTTGTGACTGCAAAGCACTTTAAAGTGCATTAAACTCTCCCAAGCTATCAGTGCATTCAGGCTTTTGCTCCAGTGCAGAAGTATTGCACACCCTATTTGTATGTACTTTTAATGACTTGTCTATGACTAATATTGAGTGACTAGAAACAAACAAAAAAAAACGTTAGATGTTTTTTTCAAACATTAATTTTCTAACCAAAGTTAAATGTTGTCGAAAAATATTAATATGTAACAAGAAGGTAGCATACATCCAGGGTGTCCCTCGCCTTATACCCGATGCCCCCTGGGATAGACTCCAGGTTCCCTGCGGCCTAGTAAGGATAAGTGGTACAGAAAAAGGATGGATGGATGTATGGATGGAAAAAGGTAACATATTATGCAATAGACCACTTTTCAAACAAAAACTGATTGCTGGCCATCAGGGATTACCTCCAGAAACAAAAGCAAATGTGACCATCAAATTCTGCAAACTGTGGCAGATTCTCCAAGATGCTTAAAAAAATCCTACAATAGAGTATTTTCCTATCAGAATAACCCTTAAATATTCAATGAACCCTTAAAACACCCTTTTCCTAAGCGTGTATCTTTCATGCATGTGCCACTGCTGAATATTTCTGATACTGTAAAGATACTGTACAGTGTATATACCGTTTTATTTATTATTACATTGTATGTATCTATTGTTGATGGACTTTGAGATATTTCTTTCCATTTTGTCTTTATATCTCACTTTATGACTTTATAAAGTTCCTAATGATCCACTTCATGTGTTGCTGGTCCACATTGTTGCCCTACTTCCACTTTCCTGCCTCGATTCAACATCTGCTGAAATCTTATCTAATATGTTCCACTTACAGTTCTCTTCTCCCTTAACATTTTTTCCCCTGGCATTTACAAAGCATTGCTGGAACATTTGCCACAGGAGAGTTACAGTGAACATTATTTCACACTGCTACACATAGCTTAAAGCCCACTCCGTTTGTCCAACAGGAAATATTCAGTACTCTTGTTCTAATGAGGGTTATTTCCTTTTAGCACATAACTCTGAGCAGTGTGTAATATTGAGCAAATGTGAACAATGAAGAAAAGTTTAATTATTTCTAAAACCCAGCTTGTAAAAATCAATCTTTGACATTCCCAAGTTTTGTGATGTATGAAAACTGATTTGAATTTTTTTTCTCCCAAATAGAATATAAATTACATAACAATTTCCAAATGCCTTAAATTCCCCAGATAATAGTCATAGATGAAATAAGTGAAGCTCCCTAACAGGAAATGGTACAAACATTACAATACACTGTTTGAGCTGCTTGCTGGAGAACTTTTCTGCTATAAAAAATTATGTATGCAAAATTGGACTAGCATTCATACCAGACAATCTGTGCATCTTAGGTTACTTTTTTCAGTATTTAGTCAGTATGATCATTCCTTTCAGTGTTATTTATGCAAGTTTTACTTTGAACTCTTTACATGAGCAATGGTAGCAGAGTGCTTTAAGTTCTGTGCTTGTGACAAGTAAGACTGTGAGATCAAATTCCATGTCTCTTAAAATCCCCTGATCAACCTTGCTCATATAAACGATTGAGTTTTATATAGCTTATTTCAGATGAAGCCATATGACAAATCAATGAATCTATTTACTTAATTTGGCTTATTCCAATATTACTTTACTTGTTAATTCTGAATGAAAATTCTGTTCTGTCCTGAGTTTATGTAATTTGTGGATTTGTTAGTGCTGTTCTTTGACTGACATCAGGCACTACGACTCCACCCAGAATGCAAACATTTGAGTGGCATGAGTTAGGAGGACACCAAATGGTTTAAAACCAAATGGTATACAAACATAGCTTCAAGCCCAATGGTATACAAACAGAGCTACAGTGTCGTTATAAAAGCTTCCCTTCAAAAATTCTGAACTGTGAACGGTGGATCTGCAATATAAATATACAGACATGTGAAAAAACCTAAACTGATGAGGAAGATAAGCAGTGGAGATATGCCCAAGATCCAATCAGCATCATGCTCTTGACAAGATCAACCACTCAGACAAATAGGTCTAAATGAAGAACAATGAAAGAATAGCAGGAGCTCTGTATCCTGACCTCACATGAACCTTGGGGACATTTCTGGAATATGAGGAAATAGACCCAAGCCTTCTAACATCATTCAAAATTTTTCAGACATGAAAATCACACAATTGTATTTAAAATGTTTTAATTATAGAATCTGTAATTGGACTTTCCCACAAGTCAACAAGTAATAAATACACATTCCAAAAGTACATTGAATTATGCTGATCTTATAAATCTCTGAGACAGCAGCGCAGCAACGACTGAACAATTTAAAGTGAAGCAGATGCCACATCTGTGAGATTTAATCCTGAGAACGGTTATTCTGTTTTCAGGCACCACTAAATATATTATAAATAAATACAAATATTTATATACACAGTCTAATCATTTAAAAAATCTCTTTTTAGGAGCAACGGTAACAGAAGATATATTGCACCAAACAGGTCACTCTGTGCTTTGACCTACTGCAGAGTCTCGTGGCTTAGAACACTAATGTGTGGTCACTTCGTGTTCACTGGAAGTGTTGGTCTTTAGGCTGGACAGGATAGAGATACTGGTCAAACTCACCGCGGCCCGGCGGGGGTCGCGCGCGCCCTGTTGTTGGTGGCGGGAAAAAAAAAGGGGGGGGCCCCGGCGGGCGCACCCCCCCCCCCAGCACACACTTCTGAACCCTGCCGGTCCCACTGCTCTCCTCTCTGCTGCACTGCATGCTGGGAAGTGTAGTATAGCTGGGTTTCTGCTGAGTACACAGACTGCTGTGGGCAAGCTAAAGACGAGTTCAGGAGCACTGCTCCATCTGGAAACGTTACCCCTCTATTTGAAATTGTTGCCCCATTCTGTGATGGGACTGGATGATACTGGAAACCTGGACTATAAGGGTGTGTGTATGAGTTAGCTAGTGTGTGTGAGTGTGTGTATGGATATTGAAGAGATTGGTTCTGGAGCATATAGCTAAGGTGGAAGTTGGGTGGGACATTGGTTTCATTTGTGGGCATCTTGGCTGCACGCTTATTGGTCTTGCGCCGACGGGGACGGTATTTGTAGTTGGGGTGGTCAATAGTGTGTTGGACCCTCAGTCTTTCTGCCTCCTGCATATACGGACGTTTCTCTGCCAGAGACATGGCTTTCCAGGTCTTACCTACAGAGCAAGTGAAAGAAAATGAGTAAAGATTAGAAATATGATCAGAAAGCTTATAGCAATCAGTAGTGTCCAATTCCAGTTCTAGCAATGGCATTCCTGATTCAATCAATCAGTTGATTAGAAAGGCCTTCATGAGCTAAACTTGGTGTTAGAATAGGGAAAACACTCAGCTTTTTTGGATGGCCCTACTGGACTGGAATCTGACAGCTTGATATAATTGATGGCCTGGATATATTGCATACATTAGTTTACGTGCTTTAGCTGTGCGTACTGTGTTACAAATATATTGGATACCCGAAGTGTTAAAGAGAAAAAAAAACAGGCACTGCTTGTCGTTTCACTTACCAAGTATTTTACTCAGGTCGGTGTTTTCCAGATCTGGGTTGAGCTGAGCAAGACGTCTGCGTTCCTCTTTGGTCCAAATGATGAAAGCGTTCAGAGGTCTCCTAACGCGAGTTTCCGGTGTCGGTTTGGTTTCCGGACTGGAGCAGCTGAGCTCCGATTCAGCCGATGCCGGGCTTGAAGGCCCTGAGACAGGAACCTCAGGCTGCTCAGTCGGTGCGTAACAGCGCTGCCCGCTCTCCAGCATTTCTTGCATGGAGCACATGTCCATAGAAGGAAACATTCTGTCAAAGTACATGACTGTCTTTAAGACTTCTTCAGCCTGTTCATGTCAATCCCAGAGATCCAGTCGGACTTTAAGCGGAGCGCGGACCAATGGGCGTACAGAGGAGTGGATTAAAGGTGTGAGCCTCCACAGGTTTCCCACCTAAGTGAGAACTCCAAGTCTCTGAGTTAGATAATAACAACAATAAAAAAGGAAATCTTCAAGCATGAGAATCAAGCTATATATGTTTATTACTGTAAATAACACATCTGTTTTGACACCAATCGTGTAGGATTCATGTACTATAACAAGTGTCGAATTATTTACATTTTATAGCCTATAATATTTATCAACTATGTTTTTATTAAGGTGTTTAAAAGAAAACTGGCAGTGTATTGTATAGTATTTGAAACTCCATTAGTAATTTGCAAATCATAATCATGTGTTAGGTTTCTCCCTTAGACTTCACAGACACTCGTGTTAGTCAAGATCAAGTACTGTGTATGTGCTGACTTGAACATGTTGAAATATTTGCCAGGCCTGCAGTAACGAGTTCACGTTCAGGGCATCCTCACAATGCCACCACTGCCGAGATTTCTATGTTCCAAGCTATAACATACCCAGTCCCTATAACGTACAGTACATTGGCAGTGTCTGTACATACTGTAGTCATAGGATCCAGATGATGACATGTATATGTGCTATTATAAAGGTAGGTATCGACAGACGTGCGTGAGACATTGGCTGGGTTGGGACTTGAAAGAGCATGTGTGAAGGCTATTTTGCTAAGCCTCAGGTTTTTGGGAACGATAAGATTCGCGCACGGAAACCTGTAACTGTAGGAAGGAAACGTGGCCTTGGAGTGGTGCAGGAGCGCAATGAGCCGTGCGCACTTCATTTTCCCTGCGGGAAAAATCCCGGCCATCAAAACTCCCTGACAGAGCTCCCTGTGGGATTAACCAAGGGCGGCTTTTTTCTTACCCGAAATGTCAATATCTTTTATGAAAACAAAGTTCTGTATTTATTTTAGTTAAGCCTTGCAATCTCTTTAATGTGTCTATCTTTAGTGCATCGTGCTTTCCAACTACAAGTGAAGCGCAGAAGCATTAAACAATAGCCTGTACTTTATTACTTTATTGTATAATAAAAAAGTGTCAAGTGGAAAATAACGGTTTAACGTTTTTTAGGGTGCATAACTGAACCTAAAAGTGGTCACTGTATGTGTTTACAGTATATATATATATATATATATATATATATATATATATATATATAAAATATATATATATATATATATTTACTTTTGGAAGGTATTTTAATATTATTAAAGGTGCTCTCTGGGTTTATTATAATATATATATATATATATATATATATATATATATATATATATATAAAATTACCCAGAGAGCACCTTTTTTATATAATTATTTAAAATACTGCATTTTTTCCATCTCATAAACTACTTATTGTTGCATACCTTAGTCACACATGTGTCTGAATCAAATGGCCTTGACACAATGCAAGACACGAATTAATTTTCCTCAACATCATGTAGGCTAACATTCAGTTCAGCAATTTATTTTGGTATACTGCAAGACATCTCGAATGCAGCAATATAACCATTTAGTTATATAATTGGATAATTTCCTTTGTGCTGGCACACAGGTGGTGGAATGAACTTCCCCTAAGTCAATGTCTGTAGCTTGGTAGTATTCTTACACCCTCAGATATTTGCAATAGCATGAGGATTATTGAGACTCAAGGCACTTCTGTATAAGGGAGCTTTCTAAAGGCTGTAATTTGTCATTTGAAAATTTCCTCTTGATATTTAATACTCGAAAATTGCAAGTGCTTTTTAACTTTTGTTAATCACCAAATTAAATCATGGTTTATATATGGAGGGGAAATGTATTGGGAATTATTGCTATACTCTCTTTTTCTTCGTGTGCATGTTGCCACGTTATTGCACCTTTTCTATGCTGTGAGGACCACAGTGAATGACACTATGTGTCGTGGTGTATACTGCAGTTGTATGTCTTTTATTTAAATGATCAAATTCATTCTTAACATTTTTAAAGTTTTGCTGCATTGAGTTTTTATCTTTCAGCTCTAATACACACTGAGCACCAGCCGGAGAGATGAGTGCTTTCTCGGGTTTGATTAATGCACCTGCTGCTGTGTGTGTGTGTGTGTGTGTATAAGAGAGAGAGAGAGAGAGAGAGAGAGAGAGAGAGAGAGAGAGAGACTTCAATTCCCTGTGAATACCTCCGAGCTTCAGCAGCCATAATATAATCATGGACAGAATCGCGTTGACACCTTGATCAAACACAGAGTCATCCATTCAGAAATGGCCTCTCAGTTAATTCAATGAGGCCAGTGATCAAGGTTTAGATTTTTATCTGTATGGTCTGGCTCATGTCTGCAATGAAACCTGTTTCCCCTCCTCACAAAGCAGAGACGAGCGTCCGTTAATCGATACAATTTAGGAATAATACATGTTAGACAGTCTAATGATACCGCGGGTAATCGAATTGAAGTGGACCGCCTCGTGCTGTTTTTATTTATTTATTTATCATGGAGGGTCACGAGACCCAGGATGATTGAGTATTTGTGAATTGGAGACTAATTTGATCTTGATTTAATCTAGCGCAAGCGATGATGAAATGAGAAAACATTGCAAAGACCACGTAACTACATTAGACAGCCGTCACAACAACAAGAGGTTTTTGGATGATTAAAGCCTTGGGTTGCTTTTCTTTTATTTTGAATATCACAAGCCAAAATCTATCATATATCTTCAGTAATCTATAGTCTAAATGTATAGTTTTACATCTTTTTTTTCTCGTTCTTTGGTGGGATAGAAGGCGTGCTTCGATATAGCCTTGCTGTATATAATTCTTGGTGTGTGTGTGTGTGTGTGTGTATATATA
>CM022756.1:26133800-26361300 GCA_012411365.1 Ameiurus melas
TTACATGTTGATTCATGCGTTCAAATAGTGATCACCCCTACCCACTCTTTTTTTGTGAAATCTAGGGACCAAAAAGGTTCCCTTTAGACTCCTTCTAAAGATTAGTTGGTAAAAACAAACAAACAAAAAAAAACTGAAATGTGATGTCTTGTTAAAGTTATAGTTTAATTATTTACATAATTGTCTCATACCTCACAGCTAGTGAATCAGCTAAGACAAGTTTGATGTTTGAAATTTATACAATGCTAGACTGGCAATTGTAGGCAGTTGTAGGCTTACCTTACTTGTTAGCTGCATTATTCTTGTAACTCCAATGCAAAATTAAGAAAACCAAACTTTGGACACCAAACACATCTAGGCCGATTTGCGTCAAGGGAAAACAGTGTGAGAATGATTTTTCATAGAATTATTCCTTATAGCTACTCTCACTTGAACTGAGAACAGAATGCACACTTATATTGTGTTGTACGTCTGGGGGAACCCTATGGGATACCGCTGTAGAGCCCTACAGTTGAGTACTTCCTATCTAGAAGCTTTCAAGTATAATCATTGTAGGAAGAACATTTGAAGAATTTGAAAAAATACCATTTACATGAAAATTAAGGTTCTTATTTTATAATTTAAAACACACATACACACACACACACACACACACACACACACATACAGTGGGTCTGTGTTCAGTGAGAGCTGAACACTGGCTCTCTGCTGCTTTGAAGATAAGCGCTGGTGTTCGCTCATAAACACTGATTGTGGCCTCGCTTTCCTGAGATTTTGATTTATTTAGAGAGTTGCGCTGAGAGCAGTCGGACGTCTCTTCCTGCCCTTTTCTGGCCATGTAAATCTCGCTTTATTATTGGCGGCAGGAAAACACTCCATCATACACATGCACCACCCTCAGTTCACCTCAAGGCCCAGTGCGGACAGATCGGCCCAAAAGAATGGCCGACTGGGACTTCGATGGAAAAAGATCTTAAAATGCTCCAGTGTTTAAGTCAAAGTTTATTTTATTGTCTTCTTCTCCATATACAGAGGGGATAAGCACTCAACTCCAGCTCCAGGGTGAAAAATGGACATAGGCCCTAGTGAACAAAGTGCTAACCTATAGAGTAGCAATAGCTATACACCAACATGTTGAAAAAAAATGGACCAATTTAATATTGAAAATAGAAAAAAATCATAAATCACACTGATGAAATCAAGACATTTGAAACTTGTATGCAAGATTTAAGCAAAGTAGGCAACATATCTCTCTCTCTCTCTCTCTCTCTCTCTCTCTCTCACACACACACACACTAACATCAACACAAACATGTGCTTCCTTCGATAACGCCAACAGAGACTGAGGCTGAGTCCCTTGTGACAATATCTGTAAGCCTGTGCTATAAATAGACTGTAGTAACCTCTGTTTGCAAAGCTCAGAAAATTCGCAAATGGTCAAGTGATCTCATAGACTTTACTGAAATATGTATTAAACTCCTTTAATAGGCTGTGTGCCAACTTGTGCTGACATATTAGCTATTAGTAAAAAGTGAAGGCAAAATACTTGCGTGTAAAGATAATGTCATTTAAATGACTGAAGTCTTTGAGACTTGCACCATAAGGCCTATACATTTTAGCCAGTACATAATTTTTATGGAAGCCCTCAGCGGCTATGCATAATTTTTTCTTTCTTTCATGTTTTCTCATGATCGTGACAAAATTTTCTCATGATCTCTACATAAGTTTTCTAGTAGACCACGACTTAATTTTCCCTTGATCTCAAGATATCAAGTTGTACCCTCGTGATAGGCTTACTGGTTAGCACGTTTGCCTCACCCTCACACCTCCAGGGTCTGGGGTTCGGAGTTTGCATGTTCTCCCCATGCTGCGGGGGTTTCCTCTGGGTACTCCGGTTTCCTCCCCCAGTCCAAAGACATGCATGGTAGGCTGATTGGCGTGTCTAAAGTGTTCGTAGTGTATGAATGGGTGTGTGATTGTGCCCATCAATGTATTGGCACCCTGTCCAGGGTGTACCCCGCCTTGTGCCCTGGGATAAGCTCCAGGTTCCCGTGACCCTGAAAAGGAGTAAGTGGTTGAAGATGGATGGTTGGATGGATCCTCACATGGGAGACCAGGAATGGCTGTAACATGAGTAAGTTGTAACACTTCCAATTTCTCCAATCAACAACAAGTTACAAATCACCTGATTCACTTCACACATGGTCAGTTTAGTCCTTATTCCACATGTGAGAAAGTAAAGCCCTGGGCGGACACAGCAGCTGTTAGAGGGGGAACACTTTTTTGAGGTAAGAAAGTAACTTTTTTTTTTAAATTTCAGTTATTTTCTATATAACATGTTTTTTTATTGTTCTGGAGGCAGCAAAAGCTTAGCGCAATCCTGCTGCATTATGGATGATGTTTCCTTTGATCAGTGACTCACTCAAGCTGGAACAGTGAGAGAAAGCGACATCCCTTTTTCTTAATACTGAGATGAAGCCCATCTCTACAGCAGGTAATTATTACATTTATGATGGTGATGGTGAAGAAGACGTCAATGTGCATGCAATACCAGTGACATTCACAAGGCGCAGGATTTTCTCGTGATAAAATTACATTGAGATCACAAGAAAACAGGAAAGAAAAAAAATAACAATACATGGCATCTTACAGGGCTTCTGTCATTTTTGACAATCTGGATGGAGAACACAAATTATGGGTGAAATATGCAGTGCTTCAGCCTGTAATGTCCTGATTTCAGCTGTTTGCTCTTCATTAGCGACATTTCCATCGGAATTCAGTCAGAATGTCAAGAATTCCTCGGGTAGGTGAGGACACTTCACCGCAGGACATGTCATGAAGCGATTATCACTGTGCTTTGGAAAATCTACAGGAAATATGTTGGCACATTTGAGGTGATTGCACAGTCCAGTTATTTTTCCTCCTGTATTAGAGTTTATCCTTATACTGCCTGCTTTTGTTTTGTTTTATTTTTCCTCCAGCAGGTTGATGGAGAATCAGCGCCTCAGCCCGGATACAGCTGTATGTGAGTAACACCACGTTCACAGCCACTTTGCCTGGTCTCCATATAATAACACACACACACACACACACACACACACACAAAACAGAGGCCGGAGAAATGCAGCTGGTTCCTGTTTTCAGACACCCAAGCCTGCTATTTTCCCTGCGTTTCCCACTCACCTGCTCCAGTTGATCCTAATTTCTTCTCTTCAGAAATGCCCCTGGTACACTCTCAGAAATAAAGGTTCTATTTCAACCTGTAGTTGTTCTTGTTGATGTGGTGGTACCATCAATGGTATAACTTTTCTACTTTTAGTATGTAGCTTTTACACCTGGGCTGGGACGTTGCATGTAGCATACTGTTGCCACAAAATTAGGAGCACAGACTTGTCTAGAGTAACTCTAGAATACTGTAGCATTAAGATTTCTCTTCACTGGAACTAACAAGCCCAAACATGTTCCAACATGACATTGCTCACTGTACACAAAGCAAGGTCCGTTAAGACATGGTTTGCCAAATTTGTTGCGGAAGATTAGCCTGACCTCAATCTCACTGAAGACCTGGAAAACCGACTGCACACTAGGCCTTCATGTCCTATGCTCCAAAATCTAAAGGAAAGACTAATGGGAAGACTGGAGGAGTATATAAATAAAAAAAATAAGCAGTATGTTGTTGTGGTATTATATTTTTGATCTAAACACTGTCATTCCATTGTGATAACTCTCACTTGGATCCAAACTTAAATCTTTATAACCTTAACTATACCAATCTCTTTCCAATTGTCTAATTTCTTTGGGTCTCATGTGTATTAAATTTGTACACTTCACACCTATTAAATCTTGATTAACATGTGGCATATCAGCCTGTTAAATACTCAGGTGTCAACACAGTTATAGTATTTAAAGGGGCATCACTTTTACAAGAATTTTTCAAATTACCTATTACATTATATTAATTGTTAAATTTATGTTAAACACTTAAGTTACAACATGCAAAAACAAAATGAGAAGGGGAACACTTACACTGTAGGAGCAAAGACCAACTCCATATTAATCCTTCTGAAAATGGATATTCAGCAGGCACATCTAGTTGTCTTGGTCAGGTGTCCACCTAGTTTTGGCCATATAGTGTATAAAGATGCATTAGCTACAAACGATGTAGGCTTGACTGTACCAACTTAAGTGACGAGGAAACATACTTTTTGGTTCCTTTATTTCTTAGAGTATATACTCTTTATTCCAGCTTCTATATTCGTTGACTTACAGCTGTGGTATTTTCGTAGCATTAGTAGCAGTAATTCAGAAACCACTTACCAACTGGCAAAGATGGTCCACCATCATGGCCTATAGTTTGGTCAGAGTAAGTTGGATTTTCCAGCAAGATATATTATAGGAAATAACTGTGGCCTTGTTTTTGGTGCCAGAATTCAGGAAACCTGACTTAAGTCATAAAAAAACGATGACCTTGGTTAAACCGAAGCTACTGTAAACTCACAAACATATCAACCATGTTGGTATGTTTTTGAGATTATTTTTCCATGGGGTGGACGAGGTAATGACTGTATTCTTTTTTCACAAGAAATCTATTCTACTTTGAACTTCTTGGCATTAGGTTTTCTCCTAATTACTGTAAAGTTCCTGGCATACACATAAATGGAATTTTAAGCCATAATATTAATATAGGAACTTAGGAGAAGTAAATACTTTTCATCCACGTATTTCCTACTGACCTTTCCCCTTTCCTCAACGCAGATGGAAAGACAGTTTTGTTAGGCAGTGGTGAGTAGCTGTGTAATTTATTCCATAAAATACAAACTGCTTTTACTATGCACTGATGAGGAAAGGCAGTGAATTACATGTTTGACTGTTGGCTGTATTCCCTATATTGCAGATAAGGGGAAATAAGATATGTTAGTAATATACTTGTACTCAAAGTCTTCATAATGACTACCTTGATAAGTGGGAAACTGGACTATTCAACAGCCATGTAATGGAAGGAAGCAAAAACATTACCACTGCAAGCCAAGCTTTAAGCATGGTGACAATTTATTAATGATTAACAAAAGAAATACATATTTACACAAATATCACTCAGAAAACTGGCTTTTGTGTGTCATTAAGCCACATTAAATATTATGAACTGTAGTACTTCAACACATCCTTGTCAGTGGGTTTAAGGATCTTTTTCTCTGCCAAATTTACTACCCAGCCTGGGGCCAAACCAAAAAAGATCTGTCGCGGGTCCTTCCTCTCTGCTAACATTTTGCATATTGTTTCCGTTGATACGTCTGGTAACGTGTAGCCGTATTTCTTTGCCAGCGCAAGCCGAGCGGCCTGGATCTGCTCTGGATCAGCAAGATAACCACGGTTATTAGCATCCATGTAGTATGGAAGGAGGTCTTCACCGGGAAGCATCCGCTTAGGAATGGGCTGGCCGGTCATGAAGAATGGCACTGGTTTGACAAGGATTTCTGCAGCAAAACACATACACACACACAAAGGGGCAGGTTAAAATAAGTTACACAATACAGTAGGGGTGGGCAATCTAGGTAAAAATATTATGATTTTTTTTTTCAGGCTGGACCTCAATATATACTTTCATAAAATTATTTTAATTCTATGTGGCAGGTTACTTATCAAAGAGCAACCAAACTAAGTTCCCTTTAGATGTAAACATAGCTCTAGAAGAAAATATAACCTGAAACAAAAAGAATAACCACTTAGGCCAAAGTAACTTTTAAGACTAATTTTAATAAAGTCACTTCCTGACAAATGAAATCAAGCATGTCTTGCATATATCCTAAATAAAAAGAACATCAGCTCTGCTAATGCATTCAGTATTTCAGTACAATAAACAGAAAGGAAATTGACAGGGATGGGACTATTTAAATATGTATAAATACTGAATCAGTCTGTATATGATTTCACCAAGTTTTTTGTGATTATTTTAGCCAAAGATTTTGCTACTGTTTTTTTTTTTATTATTATTTTGTGATGCAATTTTAATTGACGAAATTACAATTGCATGAACTTGTTTAGCACGGCCTTTTGCGGTGATGTTTGTTGGTAAATGACACCTTTTAGCTGTACTCATGTTCGACACACGTGTACTGAAATAGGGCCAAAAACTGCAGAAAACCTGTGATAATTTTGAAAAATTACAAGGTCGATTTTGGAGTCTGCTTGCTTTTGCATTCATTTCAGCAGTCGCAAAATCCTGGAGGGACTGACTGAATACATCAACATTTTTTAAATTATTTTTTACATTAATATGATTTACATTATTTTACATTTTTAAATAAGCTACTCATGCTTAATTTTGGTTTTTATTGCAGTTCTCTCAGCATTCAGTGTACAACTAAGGAATGGCAGTGTAAGTTTGTTTTCAAGCAGTATGTTTTTCTGACTGTTCTGATGGATACTACATCCTTGGTCATGTAAAATGTCATGGCATCAGTGATTACTTGTTTTCTCATAAGGGGTGGCCTTTTCAAATGCATTTGTTTACTTCAGCCCAGTTTCTGGCTGTGGTGCAGTTCACATACGCCTTGTGTTTTCAGGTTTTCTCTATACTGTTTGGGTGCACGTTGGTGGCTTCAACAAATTCTTCATATTTTCCTAAAGTGCCAATCTTGCCCTTGCGTATTTTGCAAACAACCGTTGCTGTGCCATGTCTATTATGTAGTCCAGTAGTTCCATATTTTACGCTCCAGCTCCTCTATGTTGTCAGCCATGCGATCATGTGACCAAACAAAACAAGGAAGAAACAAAATCTAAGGAACAGCTTACTCGTGATTATTATTAGTTTCTGTGTGTGTCTCTCAGGGAGAGAGCGGGCTGGACTAGCAAATAGAGTAAAGTCTGGTTCATAAAATAGTTTGGAGTGCCATGTCTGAGCATTTTTAATCGCAAAATGTGTAATACGATAACTGATATTTTACTTGTTCACAGTCATATCTCCAACCCCAACAATATAATACAATAAACAGTGTAAAAATTTTTTTGTTGACAGTGTATTATAATTGTCAGCTGACTTCATATTACATGTAGACTTACATGTGTATGTACTCACCTAGGCTGCGAGGGTCGTAGTAGCTGGTTGAGATTACACCACCATTGCGTTCCACTGCAGCAATGGCAGCTTCAGAAGCACGCTGAACCTCCAGATTCACCTTAGCACAGAAGATGTCAGCCCCCTTGAACAGACACAAGAACGCTTTTTAGTTGGCACTCAATGCAAGAATCTTTAAAATGACTGACTAGTGCCCCCCTCTGGACATTCTGATCAATTTCAGCCTAATTAGGAAGTAAAGGTGAGGAATTTGTCACAATTCAATACAATCATTATCAGGGTAAAAACCCAGAAAGAACATGAGGAAAACAGGCAAAAAAGAAAGCCTTTGAAACGCAATCAGCTCGGCCTGGATGCACTCTCCCAACAATGCATTGCATGCTGCACCGTTTTAGCTGGAATGCAATGCAGTTTGTCAAAAACAACAATGTCCAGAGGAGTGGCAATAATTTGGCAAAAATGATGTATTCCAGTCGAGATATCAATCAACCAAAAAAAAAAAAAAAGGTTTTACTTTGGATTTTTGCATGTTTTCCATGAAATGTGTTTCACTTGGTAATGATTTCTTCCTGAGTGAGACATGAATTCCCCACCCACCCCCTTTATGTTAGACATTCTGATAATAATAATAATGAAACCTCTTCTACTAGGTGGACCCCATAGTCGCGTTTGAGCGGCTGGATCGTGACTCCTCTGCCGTTTACCAGCTGCGTGAGGTCTATGGGCTGGGACGGATCCACACGGCCAAGGTCTATTAAATACTGCAGCCTCCTCAGAGTGAGTGGCGGGTACTGCTGGCGACGGCTGAAGACAAATACACATACAGTTATGTTTAAATCAACGAGGTTATGGAAAAGGATCATGCCATGAATACAACCTACATGTTCTTTAAAATAACACAAGCAGTCTAGCAAGTGAACAGTGTAGTTTTTTCCCCACCTGTGCCCCTCATTGTAGCCATATTTAGGAATGAGCAGGTAGAATGGGGTTTGGCCTCCTTCAAAGCCTAGGCGGGGACGATTCCCACGCTGCCGCTCACCTTTGTGACCCCGTCCGCTTTTATTCCCACCATGCATCCCCCGGCCCCGACGCGTCTCCTGTACAGACAAGCATTATTTTAGTTATACAAGCCACACTTCCTCTTTAAAAATACATACAACTTAACTCTTTATGCTTCTTATTAATCTTTGGATCAGTCAACATGGATCTAAATACCGTAACTCGGGGATTGACTAAATAGACTAGATCTCTATTTCAGATCTTTGGGATCAATTTGTCCATTCCAAGAGGATAACACTGTATTTCTAGAAATTATTCGAGACGTTTTTTTAGAACCTGCTTTTAATTTCAGCAGTCTGCTCAGTGCTCAGACATTAATGCATTCAGAACACTTGGCTGTTGTAAGAAAAAATAATCCTGGGTATCACTCCTATGTTTCAGCTGCAAGTACATTCTTCAGATGCCTTGCTACTGCCAATTAATATCAGACCACCCTGGTTTGTTACTAACACTAAAAAGTACCAATGTATCGGCAGTCTGCTAGCCAGCTGTGATCAGTGCAAAATGAATTCATGTACATGCACAATGCTCAATCTAGAGATCAAAGGAGAAGAATATCGAAAGGACTCGCCCACAACCTATGGGTTAACAAAATGCCAAAATATTATCTAAAGGCACTTTCACAATACAAATTATACATCACAATTTCTAAGTTTGTAACTAGGGCTGTTTTGATATACCACCGATATCATGATAAATGATTTCACAATACACTTTTCTGAGATATCGCTGGTATGATGTATTTTTTTAATTACATTTTTACTAATTACAAGGTCTGATCTGACGTGGAGGGAAAAAAAATTTGTGGGCATTAATAAAAAGTATTGTCAAACTCAGTTTAATGGCTTTTGTTTATTTTACCACTGATTTACAGACAGTTTGTTAGCTAAATTATATATTATAAAAATTGCCTCTAGTATCGTGATATTTGTGTCACATCGCCTAGCCCTACATGTAACCATAATGTTACACAGAGTAACATCTTAATCCCATCGCTCAACCCTATTACATCCTTTACAAAAACATTTTTTTTTAAATCCCCTTACCTTACTGCCTGAATGCAACATGGAGAGTGACTTGACTAGGGACTCACCATAAAACCAAAACTTCTATTTCAAACATGGTGTAAAAACAAAAACAAACACAAAAGCCCATCCATCCATCTTCAACCACTTACTCCTTACCAGTGTCGCGGGGAACCTGGAGCTTATCCCAGGGAGCATCGGGCACAAGGCGGGGTACACCCTGGACAGGGTGCCAATACATCGATGGGCACAATCACACACCCATTCATACACTACGAACACTTTAGACACGCCAATCAGCCTACCATGCATGTCTTTGGACTGGGGGAGGAAACCCCCATGAAAAATCTGGCCAGATTTCCATGTATGCCGGGCTTCTGGTCAGGGCTTGTGTGTAGAACAGACTGTATAGCACTGGGGTTCTCGTGGTTAAATAAAAGCAGAATATACACCATGGCAGACTGACCCTGCTGGGTATATGAATCTACACTGAAACTAATTCCCCTTATTCCACTTTTTCCTTTTAAAGGTATACCAGAAGTTGGTTGAGGGGGGAAATGCTCCAAATTCAGTCTTCGAGTCAAACACTTTTCCAGGAGCCCACAAGTACTGGATAGCATTTGTTTTTGTTTTTTTAAATCATTTGTCCATATGACTGGCACTGAGAACTAAATGATGATTAAACAGATATTAATCTACATCTAGTTACCCATACATGTAGCTTAACAGCCCGGTACTAATTCACTGCACTGAAAAACTATCATGAACACAATTTATTTCTTTTAACTGAGTATAACTGTTTAGAGACAAGTTTTGTAATATTCAACATTTCGCTAGCTAACAAGCAAACCTGCTAGCTTAAGAGAACACTGCTGGTTCACACGGAAACATCACTTACATTTTTCCTTGCACCAGGATTTGGCCGAAGGTTAGCTAGGGTTATCCGTGGTAAATTTCTTACAAGGTCTATACTTTTCCCGCCTGTGGTCTTGGACACAGACATTTGCCTTGCTGCACATTTGCTAGTCAACCTAATCAAGGGCAAGTGTCATGGCGGACAGCCACGTGGTACAGCGCACCGGAAAAACATCGAGCAAGATAAGGAAGTGCAGGAACTTCCTGTCAAACGGTGCACGGTTCAGGGTATCTAGACGTTGCATTTCAAGTATATATTTGTAACAGAAATGTACCACAATGTCACAAGACTCATTCTGAAAAGAATATCAAATAATATGAAAACTGTATACGGAGCTAATAATATTTTAAAATCACCAGTCAGAATATCAACAATGAACTCATTTTATCTATTAATAATAATGTAGAAAAAAATTATAATAATAAAAAAACCCTCATAAATTATACTCCATGGTGCAAATGAATTCTATTCGCATGTGAATACTATTTAATAATAATTACGAACTAAATGCTCACGGAGAACTTGTAAAAATATTGGATCCACGTGGAGATGCCGGGGATTGAACCCGGGGCCTCATACATGCAAAGCATGCGCTCTACCACTGAGCTACATCCCCTACAAGAAACACTCTTGACTTTCCTATTTTATGGATGATAACAATTTAAATCCGCACGAAATTGGTAATGAAAACGAGCTGCTGACAGAAAAATGCTTTCATTTTGTAAACATAAATTGGATGGCTCTTCAAATTGATTAAAACAAAATTGTGCACTACTATCAATAAATAAAGCCATGTACGAATATTTTACTTTATTAATAATTAAAACAACTATAATAGTATACATGCAAGTTATAAAATACGATGGGGAGTGCTCTTGTGGGAAAATAATACACGATGAGGTGGTGTGAGGCGGCCCAACACTTTAAACTCTGACAGTAAATACTTTTTTTTTTTTAAATAATGTAACCTAAATTACATCACAATGAATTACACTTGTCATCATACATAGTATAGCCTATATTAGGGATATAACAGACTACAGATGTTATTCAGATTTAACTAATATTAAGAAGAAGATCATTCCCCAAAAGTAAATGTTCTCAGAAAATCATATAAAGGATCTTAAAGGATCCCATTTTGACTCGCAGCAGGACAAGTGTGGCCCAGTTCTATTATACATTCTCAAAGTGTGTCCATAAAATGTTTTTAGATCTGTTTAGATATTACAACCGCCAAAAACTTATGGAAATCTAGAGAAGGTAACAGCAGCTAAGAATGTTTTTGAAGTCAGCTCAGGATTTTATCTGTCTGGCATTTTACACTGAATGCTTCTGGGTTCTCTGGTTTCCCTCACTGTCCAAAAAAACCTGCATGTAGGGGGTTTAATTGGCTACTCTCAATAGCCCCTAAGTGTGAATGTGTGTGCATGGTGCACTGCAATGGAGTGACATCCCGCGGTTAATTGTTCCACCTTGTGCCCAGTATTACCCAGGATACAAACCAGAGTGTGTATGGGTAACCAGGGGACAGTGCCAAAGCCCCCGCTAACTGTTGACACGCTTTCTCGTCCAAACAGGCCCAGTCATGATTTTATTGTTTCGCTTTTTAAAATTTAGAAACATGTTGTTATGAGAATCCCAGAATATCTCACAATAGTAGTAGGCATGTCCTCTCAAAAAGTGTCAACACCTGACTTTTATCTCAGCTGGTCCCAATGCAAACAAGATCAGGACTTTTTTTTTTTTTACAGGAGCTTTTTAGAGTTTTGATATTTCCCCCATTTTGAATCTGTTATTCATTCAATACATGTGGGTTAAAACGGACCCTGAGCAGAATCTTCAGGTACAAATACAGAACTGTACAAGTACTGTATCTGTAGCACATGTTCGAAAGAGAGTGCATTTTTTTCTTCTTCTTCATCTTCTTCTTCTTTTTTCTTAATTTTGGATTACTTTAGGAAAATCAATAAATTTAGGCTCGTTTCAATGCCAGCCTTAAACGTCCAAACGGATGAACTGCGGTAAATGCCACAGCATACACCACTCTCCATCAGGAAGTTATTGGTACTTGATGAACCAATAGCAGTCGTGGACACTTCATAATATTAAAGGTCCACCAATCAGGAGCCACATATAGGAGACGTCATAAGGGCAGGACTTCCTGTGTCAGTTTAGAGTATGGCTATGTGTTTATGAAAATGCTGACCCAGGATCAGGCTTTTCATTCACTTATCGTATTTAAAACATAAGTATATACGACTAGAGTTGAACGGAGAGCGGTTTTAAGCTGTTAAATGTGAGGAGTTACGTTCAGCATAAACATGGCTCTAATCTAGCAACTCCAAAACCACTTAGAAATAGTGAAAGTCGAGGCTTGCTGCATTTTATTACCGGTCTGGTTTAGTCGATTTGGGTTAGAAATCCAAAGTCCTAATTTACACGCGGGACATTGCAAGCTTGTTCTCCTACTGAATGTCACCCTGCTCTCCGGTATATGTGCGGGAATAACATGTCCGCGCCGCTCCCCGCCATTGTACCGGCCGCCCGCAAAGCTACAGCGGCGGTAAGACACACACACACACACACACACACACACACACACACACACACACACACAGAGAGAGAGACACACACACACACACAGTGAGAGAGAGAGAGACACACACACACACACACACACACACACACAGAGAGAGAGAGACACACACACACACACACACAGAGAGAGACAAACACAAACACACAGAGTGAGAGAGAGAGACACACACACAGACAGACTCCACACACACAGACAGACTCCTGTATAGTAATATAGTAACAGCATATTGGTATGAACTTGCTTGTTACACACTATATGACCTTATCTCTGTCGACACCTGACCATCACACCCATATGTGGTTCTTCCCCACACTGTTGCCACCAAGTTGGAAGCACACAATTGCCTTTCATTTCTTTGTATGCTATGGCATTATAATTTCTCTTCATGGGAACTAAGGGGCTCAAACCTGTTCCAGTATGACAGCAAGGTCAGTGAAGACATGGGCTTCATCCGGATATCCCTACTACCCTTTTATACAGTAGGCGAAAAGCAGTATGTCAAAGGAGTAGTATGTCTGATATCTCAGTATTCATATATCAGTAGGCGAGAAATACCCAGATGACCTACTGCTTCCGCTGAGATTCTGCAGATGGGAACCAGTGGACACTGTGTTATCCCATAAGGCAATGGGACTGGTGCGGAAGAGCTGTCAGTGTAAAAAAATGGCAGACAGCAACACGTCGGCTCTTTTTAAGTTGTAGTCACATTGGCAACATGGAGGTTGTAGTACATCCGGATTGTATTCATGCTAGACTCTTTACTGAGCAGTACATACTGTATCAACAGACAAGCAATAGGCAGTGTCACAGTACACATTTTCGAACACAGCCATGGTGTGCCAAGGTTGGAGTGGAAGAAATTGAGTGGCCTGCACAGAGCCCCGACCTCAACCCCACTGAACACCTGTGGGACAGGAACACCGACTGCACCCCAGGCCTCCTCACTAATGTTCTTGTGGCTGAATGAGTAAATCCCCACAGTCATTTTCCAAAATCTAGTGGAAAGCTTTCCCAGAGGACACTGTACAAGTTCAAGGTAGACCAGCAGGGTAGCCCACCTAAATAATATTTAATCAGCAGTGGACCTTTGGTTATTCTTCCTGTTGGTGGAGGAGGTAGCGCTTGGCTGAGAATCTGTGCTTAACCGGAAATATGCTACAGTCAGTACACCCATTATATGGCAGGTTTATCTTATAGAATGGCTACTGGCTGAAGATATTGTAGCTATTATGTTGTATTAATGGAAAAAGTGTCTTCTTATTCTGACTGAATAATTTGTTTGGATACAGCTGGGTCTGAATGTGCAACAGTGCGATTATTATAAATGTACCAAATGGTATTTAGCAGTGACATGGATGTTTGCTTAAATTTCCAGGTCATCTTTCTCCATGGCCTGGGAGATACAGGGTAAGGAGTGCACACCCCTTACTTAAGCGTGAGTTAGCTAAATTTAATTGCCAGATTGATATAATTATAACTTATTATTTCTATTAGGCATGGCTGGGCTGAAGCTATGGCTGCGATCAGGACTCCTTATGTCAAGTACATTTGCCCCCATGCGTAAGTATGATGCTCCATATTATCAAATACAAGTAAATCTATCAAATAAATGTCACAAGTTGATTTATTTCATTTTCTTCTCCCTTTCTTTCTCTCATGGATAATGCCAGACCAGTCATGCCAGTTACCCTTAACATGAACATGGCAATGCCTTCCTGGTAAGTATCAGTTACGCTTTCAAATTTTACCTTGATAGCGCAGTCCTGAGAATCAATTATTATTCTGGTAATTTAATATGATTTGTGTCCTGTGTCACAGGTTTGATATCATTGGATTGGGTCCAGATGCAATGGAGGATGAAACTGGGATAAAAAAAGCTGCAGAAAGCAGTGTGTACATCTTCAATGTTTAGTGAAAGGTGTGAACATTCTTCTAAATGTGTTGCATGTTTTTATGTGCACTCATTTCTGTTTCCGATTGCAGTCAATGCTTTGATTGATCAGGAGGTAAAGAATGGAATTCCATCTCATCGTATCGTATTGGGTGGCTTTTCTCAGGTGAGAAATTTAATTACTGTAAAAAGTACTTGCTGAACATTCTCATGAATTCTGTGACTGGTTTGAGTCCCTGATGTGAATGACCATAAGTAATGAATTTGTTTGCTATAATTAAATTCTCATTTATACATGATGGATAATACTGTATGTAGTATGCAGTACTGACAGTATGTTCTTGATTAAATCTCTTTGTATTTTTTGTGTGTTTAGGGTGGTGCACTATCTCTTTACACAGCTCTAAAAAGTCATCAGAAACTCGCAGGTGTTGTTGCTCTGAGCTGCTGGCTGCCTCTCAGGAACTCTCTCTCAAAGGTATACGTTACATTTCCAATGTGTGTATTTATGCTTTTCTCTCCATTCTGCTAGTGTATGGATGAATCTAGATCTTTTACATATTTACATTTATATGCAGTATGATTATGAATCTGTCTCTCTCGCTCTGTATATATCTGTATAGTCAGTGATTGGCACTAATAAGGAAATACCAGTTCTGCAGTGTCATGGTGAGGCAGATCCTCTGGTTCCATTGATATTTGGGTGTCTCACGGTGGAGAAACTCAAGACCATGCTCAATCCTAACAGCATCACCTTCAAAAAATATCCTGGGATGCCCCACAGTGCTTGCCAAGAGGTCTGTCCCCTAATTAATGAATCAGTGTCAACCCTTCTCTTGCCCTTTGTTTAGTTAATACACCTGATAATCATTCCCTCCAGGATTTTGCAGAAATTAACGCAAAACTCTGCAATATTCGGAGGAGCTTGAAATTTGTTTAAATTATTGCAGATTTTGGTCAAGACATGTCACATGACCTCATCACAATGCATTCAGTCAAAGCCCTCTTCGATTCACATGCGATGAACATGAGTACAGCTAAAAGGTCTCGTTTACCATAAACATCACTGAAAAAGACACAAAAAAATTTTCTGCAAGTGCAATTTTGCCAATTCAAGTAGTTTTCCGCAATAAAGTGCAAACAACTCTGCAAATTACATCACAAATTTTGAAAAAAAAACAGCACAATCAAGCATTTTGACTACAACAATCACAAAAAAACAGTATGGACTGGATAATGTATAATAAACTCAGAGGATCAAGCTTTGGTGGATTCATAACCAACCCTTTTTTATCTTTCCACTCAACAGGAAATGATGGATATAAAACAATTCATTGAGAAGCAGCTGCCACCAATCGACTAATCAATGATGCCTTAATTATCCTTTGTCACTGATAAGTGGGCACAAGCTCTCTCCACAAGCCGCTTTCTCTTCATCTGAAAGAACTGACAACAAAACGACCAAATCCAAATGGACTAATCCTGATCTCAAACTTGGTACTGAACCTTACTACAGTGGTTCTCAGTCCTTGTCCTAAAATACCCCTACCCTGCATATTTTATTGTTTGTTTTTCCTGCTTCAATGATCTAATCCATCAGCCAATTAACCGATCCTTCCTGATTTGACGCGTGTTTGTTAAAGAAGGGAAAAAAATAACATCCTCAGAGCCTGAATAATCCAACACAAGGGTTGTGAATTTTTGCCCCGCTGGGTTGCAGTTAAACAGGACTACTGTGAGCTCAGAACCACAGACATAGCTAGGAAAAATGTTGCCATAGTAACCTTTAACCTTTTTCTTAGATTGAACTTTAGTTATCATGGGACATATCACCTGTCAGGAACACGTTGTTGGTTTTTTTTTTGTAATTGGCTGTAGCTGTGTGATTATAGAAGAGAGTTTGGTTGACGACTAAAGGTTTCTGATGACAAAATGATGCACAATAAAAGGCATAATGATGCCTCCTTGGATCAATTTTGACTTTGTACTGTATGAAGATGTATATACAGATTGCAAGTATTGGTATATAGGGATGTCACGATCCCAAAAATCTAGTAGTCGGTACTGATTCCACCAAAAGTGCAAGATACTCGATACCAAAGTTGATACCACGGTGTGGTATAAAAATAAATTCTCCTGGAGAACATCCTCATCTGGCTGATACTGGGAGGGAGAGAGAGGGATAGGGACAGGGTGGGGGAGAGAAAGGGATAGGGACAGGGTGGGGTGGGAGAGAAAGGGATAGGGACAGGGTGGGTGGGAGAGAAAGGGATAGGGACAGGGTGGGAGGGAGAGAGGGATAGGGACAGGGTGGGTGGGAGGGAGAGAGGGATAGGGACAGGGTGGGAGGGAGAGAGAGGGATAGGGACATAGAAGGATAGGGACGGGGGGAGGTGCTATTTTAGTTATCAAACACTGTGACAATGAGTCTCTGGAGGTGCACTCCTAAACGCACGCGCGCATACACACACCCCTTATACTCTGAATGCAAGCATTAGTTTAAATTCACAGATCTGGTGGCAGGCCAAAAAAGATTTATTAAAAGCGTGATCATGTGAATAATTATTAGCGACATTTGACAGGATACGGGCTGAATGGCGATGCATGGAGGCCCATTGGGAGGTAGTTTATAACACTGCAATGCGTTAGCATCGTTAACAAAAATAACTGTTTATCGCTAACATTACATGGAGCATAACATCAGCTGGTTTCACGGCCACAATGCCAGCTGCCTCAAACAAACATAATATAGGACCGTCTTTCAGGTGCTTCGCCAAATTCCAGGTGTTTCCTCGCTTTGCTTGAAATGAACGATAGCATCGGTTGCACACCGGAAACCGATACTAGCTTTCCTCTCAACGAGTCGGGGTGGAGCTAAACTTGTTAAGCCAAGCTAAACTTCTGTAGTTTTTTCCCGTGTGCTTGTAGGCGTTCCTCTTCTTCTTCACCACTTGGGGACCGACTAAACATTTGCGCGTATTTGTTGCCCCCATCAAGTCCGGAAGAATCGCAACCTCGGTACTTCCGGTACTTTCATTATACACGTCCTAACATTACTGCAGAAAAACAGGTACCGTCACGTTTCAAGAATGTTGGTACCGACTTGGTACAGAAGTATCGGTTCTCGTGACATGCCTATTAGTACAACACTTTAGAATTTTTATAATATACTCACTGGTCACATTAATAGGAACACCTGCACTCCTGATGATTCATTCAATTATCAGCTAATCATATCAGCTTTGTCAATGCATTGTAATGCATTAAATCATGCATATACATGTAAAGAGATTCAGCTAATGTTCACATCAAACAGAATGAAATGTGATCCCAGAGCCTGTGCCCACCGTAGCTTCAGATTCCGGTTATTGGCTGAATGGAGTGGAACCCGGCGTGGTCTTCTGCTGCTGTAGCCCAACCACGTCAAGGCTTTGTGTATGTTCTGAAATGCATTTCTGCTCATCACGGGTGTAAAGTATGATTATTTACTGTAACCTTATAGTAATTATTAAAATGGCTTTTTGTTTTTTATTCAGTACTAACCTAAAAAAACTATTTCACATAACAGATGTTTACATATAGTTCACAAGACATAATAATAATAATAATAATAATAACTGGATCTGCACAAATGAACCAGTTCAAAAGTTTATACACACTTGATTATTAATAGTGTGTGTTGTTACCTGGATGATCAGCGACTGTTTTTATGTTTTATGATAGTTGTTCATGAGTTCATTGTTTGTTCTGAGCAATTAAACTGCTCACTGTTCTCCAGAAAAATCCTCCAGGTCCTGCACATTCTTTGCTTTTCCAGCATCTTCTGCATATTTGACCCCTTTCCGACAGCAACTATATGATGTTGAGATCCATCTTTTCACACTGAGGACAATTGAGGGACTCGTACACAGCTATTACTAAAGATGCAAACATTCATTAAATCTCGAAAAGATAGAGTTTATTTAGGGCAGTACTAAATGAGAAAAAAACCTAATATAATGATTCCTCTTATAATTATTTTGAAATTATTAACATTTAGCAGATTCTGCAAGATGTATGTAAACTGTATTTCATGTTAATAAGTAATCTGCTAGCAATTGCAGGCACAAGAACAGTGACAAAATGCCAGTACCTTAAAATTTCCTTTTACCTTAAAAGTGCCTAGTCTTTGAAAAATGTTATATTCAGCACCTTTCTTTTAGACTTCAACTACACAAAAGTTGTGCATCACAATAACTGATGATACAATATTTGTGGATAAATTTGTGATGTAATTTTGGACCAAGCTCGGACCAGTGATGAACAGTAATGTCAGGAGTGTTGAGAATACAAGTATGTCAGGTTTAAGAGGTTTTAGCTTATACAACTCCAATTCTGAAAACATTGGGACAGTATGGAAAATGCTAATAAAAACAAAGAGGGGTGATTTCTAAATGTACTTTGACTTGTATTTAAACAATAAATGTACAGTGCCTTGCGAAAGTATTCGGCCCCCTTGAACTTTTCAACCTTTTGCCACATTTCAGGCTTCAAACATAAAGATATAAAATTTTAATTTTTTGTGAAGAATCACCAACAAGTGGGACACAATTGTGAAGTGGAACGAAATCTATTGGATATTTTAAACTTTTTTAGCAAATAAAAAACTGAAAAGTGGTGCGTGCAAAATTATTCGGCCCCTTTACTTTCAGTGCAGCAAAATCACTCCAGAATTTAAGCGAGGATCTCTGAATGATCCAATGAAGTCCTAAATGACTGATGGTGATAAATAGAATCCACCTGTGTGTAATCAAGTCTCTGTATAAATGCACCTGCTCTGTGATAGTCTCAGGGTTCTGTTGAAAGAAGTTTAAAGCCGGATTTGGATACAAAAAGATTTCCCAAGCTTTAAACATCCCAAGGAGCACTGTGCAAGTGATCATTTTGAAATGGAAGGAGTATCAGACACACTGCACAAATCTGGCCTTTATGGAAGAGTGGCAAGAAGAAAGCCATTTCTCAAAGATATCCATAAAAAGTCTCGTCTAAAGTTTGCCACAAGCCACCTGGGAGACACAACAAACGTCACACCAAACGTTGAGAAATGGCTTTCTTCTTGCCACTCTTCCATAAAGGCCAGATTTGTGCAGTGTACGACTGATTGTTGTCCTATGGACAGACTCTCCCACCTCAGCTGTAGTTCTCTGCAGTTCATCCAGAGTGATCATGGGCCTCTTGGCTGCATCTCTGATCGGTCTTCTCCTTGTCTGAGCTGAAAGTTTAGAGGGACGGCCAGGTCTTGGTAGATTTGCAGTGGTCTGATACTCCTTCCATTTCAAAATGATCGCTTGCACAGTGCTCCTTGGGATGTTTAAAGCTTGGGAAATCTTTTTGTCAAATCCAACTGTAACTAATTACTCCACAACAGTATTACGGACCTGCGTGGTGTGTTCCTTGGTCTTCATGATGCGCTCTGCGCTTTCAACAGAACCCTGAGACTATCACAGAGCAGGTGCATTTATACTGACTCAGATTACGATTACACAGGTGGATTCTATTTATCACCATCAGTCATTTAGGACAACACTGGATCATTCAGAGATCCTCACTGAACTTCTGGAGTTTGTTTGCTGCACTGAAAGTAAAGGAGCTGAATAATTTTGCACGCACCACTTTTCCGTTTTTTATTTGCTAGTATAGTCCGTAATGGATGGGCTCGGGAATACTTTGGTAAACCTTTGTCATTCAACACCATTTGCTGCTGCATCCACAGATGCAAGTTAAGGCTTTACCATGCAAAGCAAAAGTCATACATCAACACTGTCCAGAAGCGTCACCGACTTCTCTGGGCTCGGTCTCATGTGAGATGGACAGTAGCACAGTGGAATCGTGTTTTGTGGCCCGACAAGTCAACATTTCAAATAGTTTTGGACAAAAAGCCATCGTGTTCTCCGGGCCAAAGAGGAAAAGGACCATCCAAGCTGTAATCAGTGTCAGGTCCAAATACCAGCTTCTGTCATGGTATGCGGGTGTGTCAGTGCCCATGGCATGGGTAACTTGCACATCTGAGAGGGCATCATTAATGCAGAACGATATGTAAACATTTTGGAGCAACATATGCTCCCATCCAGAGCAGGACAACACCAAAATACATTCTGCCCAGATTACAAGCACATGGTTGTGTAATCACAGAGTGAGGGTGCTGGCATGGCCTGCCTGCAGTCCTGACCTGTCTCTGATTGAGAATGTGTGGCACATTATGAAGCCTAAAATAAGACAACGAGGGCCCCGTACAGTTGCTCAGCTGAAGACTTGCATAATGGATGAATGCGGGAAAATTCTGCTTGCTAAACTTAACCACCTGCTGTCTTCAGTGTCCAAACACTTAAAGTTTTTTACGATTGCTGAGACAATTTTTGAAAAACGATTGCTATGACAACTCTTAACGCACTGACACACCTACAACACACAATTGACAAAACAGTAAATTTCATGCACAAAATCACACATTGTAAACTAAACTCCAACACTAATTTTCAAAATATAATAATGCTCTAACACAATAAACTATGTCTACCAAAACACTAACACATGTCTTACAACAGGAACATTTAGTCAATCATAGCACAATGTCATAAAAACACTAGTATCAGATGGAATTACAAAAACTGCATTATTTTATGTCAAGTCTGCCCTTATACAATAGACAGTATATTGTATTGATCATAGATTGTGCTTTGCATTGTAGTTTCTTTTGAAGCCTCTCTACATTTTTTTTTGTCGGGTTTAGTAAATGCATTCAATACAAAAATGAATGACCCATCTCAGAGTAGCTTTATAGAATGTAAGGTTTATGAATAAAATAAGACAGAGACAGAATTGCTTCAGTAAAGTCTGTTTACAACAGGACATTACTGCAATAACAAAAATATGCAATATAGCTGCCGTTTATCGTGTGAAAATACAAAGTATACAAACCGAAAAAGCCACAGCAGAATAAAAAAAAAAGAAAAAAGTCATCTTCTAATTATGGTAAAATGACTGTATTTACACTTTGCAGTGAGAGTAGCCCTTATACAATATCCTACCTGTGAGTTTCTTGAAAAATCCGGACAATGTATGCCACTGTGTCCCAGCTGAGATTTGGTTCTACTCGTTCACCATCCTCACTGTATGATAGCCCGTTTTATGAGATGGTCTATGATAGTAGCTCTTATTTCATCAGTTACCCTAGCTCTGGCCCTTCTTTGAGTGCCTCCACGCATTCTAACTCCTCTCTCTCTACGTTGTTGTCCAGGTATTCCTCAGTCTTGCCCCACTCATCTCCCTTGTCCTGGTACTCGTCTTCCTCTCCCTCACGTAGGCATTTTTCTTACTTTCTTTTTGTTGCTCTATTGTTCCTTTTCCACACAAGATCAGCACAAAGAGGTCCTCTTTTACTGTATACATTATGGTCATGCGATTGAAAGAACCTCAACACCTGAGTGTATTTCCTAGATGGGAATCAGCTGTGATTGATGTATTTGCATAACTTCAATCAGCTGTTTCTCAGTAGCAATGGAATAAAATACAGGGGATATATAGGTTTTTCAATTCACAATATGAATAGCTGTTCACCTTGACTTTATCCTATAAGTTAGGTTTAGAACACGATGTTACCCGTTCTGACTGCATTTGGCAGTAAAAATCCATTGTTTTGGTCTTGGTTGAGCTTGTGTGTAAACGAAGTTCAAGCAGTTTCAATGTGTGTTAACTCTATGCATTTTGTCTCAAAGCAACAAGAACGGTGTTAATTATATAGCCTTCACAGACGGATGTTGTGCTAGCTGTGTTAGGAGTTTAAGAAAATTGTTAAAAGTATTGAAAAAATTGCCACAGCAATAATAAAAAACTGATAGTATTTGAAGAAGAAGTATTTGATCCCTGTAGACCTACAGGGACTGTAGACCTACACAAGTCTGGAATGGGCTACAAGACCATTTCCAAGCAGCTTGGTGAGAAGGTGACAACAGTTGGTGCGATTATTTGCACCAACCGATTATTGTCAGTGGGAAAACGTACAAAATCAGCAGGGGATCAAATACTTTGTTCTCCTCACTGTATATTTTCAAAAAGAAATTAAATCCGGTAGGTAAAACATCAAATAACGTGTTAATAATGTGTTTTCAATACAGTACAAGGTGAATTGAATTTTCAAATGACTTTTTCCTTCTTTTTTTTTTGCATTTTCAATACTGTCATAACTTGTTCAGAATTGGGGTTGTTTCTGACTTGAAACATAGACTTCAAAATCATGACACAGACCTATTGGCAAATATTTGTGCTTTATTATTGATTAATATCTCTTTATACAGTTTATCCCGGTATTCACAAGTGAATATATTAAAAGCATCTTCTGAACCTCAAAAACATGCATGTAGTAATTAATAGATCACAAACTGAGCTTTATTGGTCCAAGTACTATTTCAGATGTTCTAGTGTGTGTGAGATTTTTATATATATATATATATATATAAAATAAATAAGAGAGAGAGAGTACATGTTTTAGATGTAGTCATAACGGCCTCTGTTCTGCTATAATCAAAAGCACCATGATTTGTAATGAACTTTATATTAAGAACAGTTATATATCTTAATGTAGATCCTCTGTATGTATAGCAAGGCACAAGTATTCATCTGCCATTTCAGTGCCCTTTGCACAAGTAAGGCAGATAAATATTCAAATATATCTTCATCTCATTTGTGGAACGCTAAAAACAAAGCAGGATACTAGAATTTTCCCTTTTTAACCACTAACTAATAATGTAGTGGAGTCAAAGTGTTATAAAAAAATCCCTAAGTCTGCAACAGTACATCAGGACAATGGAAAGTGAGGGTGGTCAAGGGGCAGTGTATAAGGTGTATAAATGTAGCCTGATGCAGAGGTATACATGAAATATGTTTACGTCATCGGATTGTGTGCTGCTGGATGATTTACAATCCTTTCAGAAATGATTGGACCAGCAAGGCCAATTCTTTTGTTTTTGCTATACACTGAAGACATTTCGGTTTGAGCTCAAAAGAGAATTTGAGAATTTCAGCTTTCGTTTAGAGATATTTATGTCTAGATGTGTTCAACAACTTAGAACATGACATTTTTGGTGGCATATCACCCAATATTTAGTTGAACAAAATCATAGGAACAGATACGTTTTAAGTCAATTAAAGTAAATAATTTTGCTTGCAAAATAACATCAAATAACTAATAACTACATCAAGCTGATGACCCACTAACTTCACCAAACTGTTGCATTCTTCTTTAGTGATGCTTTTCCAGACTTTTACTGCAGCTTGTTTTGGGGGGTTCTCTATTCTGTCTCCTATTCAGGAGGTGAAATGGTTCTCAATTGGGTTAATGTCAGGTGGCCAGTCTAACCTTCCACCCCTGATGAAGTCCTTTGTTGTGTTGGCAGTGTGGTTTGGGTCATTGTCTTGCTGTATGATGAAGCTCCTCCTGACAAGATCGAATGCATTTCTATGTAAATTGGCAGACAGAATGTTCCTGTAGACTTCTAAATTAATTCCGCGGTAACCATCATGAATTCCTTCATCAATAAAGATCAATGAGCTTGTTCCAGAAGCAAACAGCCATGACACTACCTCCACAATGTTTGACCGATCAGCTTGTATGATTTGGAGCATGAGCAGAGCATTTCCTTCTCCACACTTTGGCCTTTCCATCACTTTGGTTGAGGTTAGAAGTCTGTTTATTTTTTAATAAAATAAATTAACTAATTGTGTTATTAATTGTGTAAATAATCAATCTAACAGGCCACACCTGGGCAACAAGAAACACCCATCAGTCACATGTTCCAGTATTTTTGATCACGTGAAAAAAATGGGAGTATTCAAACAAAATGTGTCATGTTACAACTTGTTTAGCACATCTATGTGTAAATATCAGGAAATGAAAGCTGAAATTCTGTTCTTTCATCTCACATTCATCTTTTGATCTTAAGCCCAAATTTCTTCAGTGTATAGCAAAACAATAGATCTGGCCTTGCTGTTCCGATACTTTCAGAGGGGACTGTCTTTGTGTCTGAGATTGTCATCTCATAGAATTGTTCAGTGTGTGTGAGTGAGTGAGAGACACAGAGAGAGAGAGAGAGAGAGAGAGAGAGAGAGAGTGTGAGAGAGAGAGAGTGTCTATATTGTGAATGTGAGTGCCTGTGCCTGTGTGTTAGGACTCCTCAGCTGTTTTAGTTGATTCCAAACTTTCAATAAGGTCTGCATAAATGCTGGAGCTCATGTAACGAGGATATGAGTCTCGCTGCATGAGCGTGTATATTTGTTGCTGTGCCTCATCAAAGGTTTGCGAGGACGGATCCAGCATGTTCTTGCTAATCACCTCCCGTGCACGTGAATCCAGACTCACCTAGTTAAATACACAACAGGCACCAAAACATAAAATGAATAACGATGCTATTCATAATTCTATGGTTACACCAATTAAGAAACCATTTGTGTCAGTGTGTGTTTTGTGTGTATGTTATTTGGTGTAAATATACCTCTCTAGGTGACAGCACTGAGACGTAGTCCTCATATATTTGCCTAACAGTCTGTTCCACTACAGTTCTGTTGGTTTCTTTCTTCAGCTCCTCACAGGCCAGCCAGAACAGCAGGTTCTCCTCACTGAACTCACTCTTAAGGAAATGACGGAAATTGGACCGGCCATTTGGGCTTTTAATCAAGTGCTCGAATGATTGTGCCCACAACTGGGCCTCCTCTAGTGTCAGAACAGCTCTGTACAGCCAAAGATAGAGATTCATCATTCATTACATTGCATTCCACTTGGGATTTTGACATTGCTATGATTATTCACTCACTATATGAATATTCCAGTGTTTTCAACCTGATCTCTCTCTGTCCACCACAGCTGTAGCATATTTGTGTTTGTCAGGGTCAAGAATTTCATCACCTTTTTGTGTACTTTGTGTACTTTTTGTGAAATCTCTTAATCTGCATAAATAATATTTTCTGAGATCAGACTACTTATTCAGATGGATGAATTTGTGGTTATACACAAGTAAAAACTGAAGTGGATCTGCTATGGTAGGGATACAGTGCCATAGGTAAGTGATCTAAAAGTGTAATAACCTGAATTGCTTTTTACTGCATTGCTTCAGTGCTCAATAAGTGCAAGGGAGAAAAAACAAAACAAAACACAGTACAGATTTGGCAAGTCATTATCTCACATCTGCCTTAAGCCTTCCATTACAAACAGGTTGGGAGTAAACAGGTTTTGGTTTATTTTGCCAGTCAGTAAACATTAAATTATTGTCTATGGTAACTGTATGCTTGAGAGGTGATGGGAAGAAATTAAGTTGAAAGTGCTGAAGTTTCTCTTGTGTGTATAATATTTAAACAGTATTTGTGTGTTATTTATTACATTAGAGTCTAAATGTAGGTCAACTAAAGTTATAGTATTATACATACACACACAATACATACATTATCTCAAAAAAAGTGAGTACACCCCTCACATTTTTGTAAATATTTGATTATATCTTTCAATGTGACAACACTGAAGAAATGACACTTTGCTACAATGTAAAGTAGTGAGTGTAATTGGGCCCAATTAGTCATTTTCCCTCCCTGGTGTCATGTAACTTGTTAGTGTTACAAGGTCTCAAGTGTGATTGGTCTCACACTCCCTCATACTGGTCACTGGAAGTTCAACATGGCACCTCATGGCAAAGAACTCTCTGAGGATATGAAAAAAATAATTGTTGCTCTACATAAAGATGGCCTAGGCTATAAGAAGATTGCCAAGACCCTGACACTGAGCTGCAGCACGGTGGCCAAGACCATACAGTGGTTTAACAGGACATGTTCCACTCAGAACAGGCCTCGCCATGATTGACCAAAGAAGTTGAGAGCACATGCTCAGCGTCATATCCAGAGGTTGTCTTTGGGAAAGACAGTATGAGTGCTGCCAGCATTGCTGCAGAGGTTGAAGGGGTGGGGGGTCAGCCTGTCAGTGCTCAGACCATAGCCCGCACACTGCATCAAATTGGTCTGCATGGCTGTCGTTCCAGAAGGAAGTCTCTTCTAAAGATGATGCACATGAAAGCCCGCAAACAGTTTGCTGAAGACAAGCAGATTAAAGACATGGATTACTGGAACCATGTCCTGTGGTCTGAAGAGATGTCATCATGGAGGAGTGGAAGAGGACTCCAGTGGCAACCTGTGTAGCTCTGGTGGACTCCCTGCCCAAGAGGGTTAAGGCAGTGCTGGAAAATAATGGTGGCCACACAAAATATTTGTGAACCAATTTGGACATTTGCACTTAGGGGTGTACTCACTTTTGTTGCCAGCGGTTTAGACATTAATGGCTGTGCGTTGAGTTATTTTGAGGGGACAGCAAATTTACAGTGTTACACAAGCTGTACACTCACTACTTTACATTGTAGCAAAGTGTAATTTCTTCAGAGTTGTCACATGAAAAGATATAATCAAATATTTACAGAAATGTGAGGGGTGTACTCGCTTTTGTGAGATACTGTACATATATACACGCACATATACACACACATATATATATATATATATATATATATATATATATATATATATATATATATATATATATATATATATATATATATACATATATATATATATATATATATATATATATATATATATATATATATATATATATATATATATATACACATACACACATATATATATATATATATATATATATATATATATATATATATATATATATATATATATATACACACACATATATATATATATATATATATATATATATATATATATATATATATATATATATATATATATATATATATATGTGTGTGTGTATGTGTATATGTGTATATATATATATGTGTATGTAATTACATACACAGGGAGTCCCAATACTCTCCATGCATAGGGGAAATTAACACTTTTTAGCATTATTTCTTTAAAAAAAAAATTCACACTTAGTTTATATTATGTATATTTTTTTTCAGATAACCATTGAGAATGCCTTTGATAAAAGAAGAATGTATTGAACTCATTCTCATTGCTGGATCGGGGAGCTGTCGCAAGGCTACAATGGACTTTAACAGGAAACATTTCGAGCACATCAAACGATTAGCATAATGTAAATGACGTTTTCTTTATACACTCTTGCCATACTTATTCAAACAAATTCACAAAGACTGGAAGTACAGCGGACCAACCAAGATGTGGACGTCTACGAACATCCATTGATGAAGGCACAACTGGTGTGGTGCTGGCAAACATAGACCCCTATGAATGGAGGCTTTTGGGACTCCCTTCTTATCTATCTATCTATATAAGCAATTGTACTTACAGTTCCTCAACTGTAGCTTCATTTTGTTTTTCCTGTATCTCCTCCTGAATTTTTTCTGCCTTAGAAGGTCTTACTGTAAGACTAAATACATACATATAACATAACATGTTTTGTTCCTTTTTATTTTGTACACTGTACAAAACATTAGTATAAGCAGTATCCCACTGTGTATACAGGTCTGTGCGTGTGTGGCTCCATAGGGACTATCAGGTAAACATACAGTCCTTCCAATAAACTTAATAAAGGCTCCCAGCACACCTGCACCTAATTCTGATGCACTCCCTAACAATCACACATACACAAATAAAAACAAAGTTTACAATAGGGTATACAGTCAATATAAACCAGTATACATATTAGACCAAAATCCCCACAGACCAGTCATTATTATGACTTTGAAAATCAAACTGTGCAGGAAGTTCCCACATTAAAATAAAGACCGATATTAAATCAGCTAGCTTGGTTCTACGCAGTGTTAAACAAAAATGTGCTCGTCTGGCTGGTCTGAAGTTACTTAGTCTGGCTTTATGAGTGAACAGATTTAAGTGTAGGTTCTATGTGCAACCACTTTCAAACACTTGTGATTTTTGGGCATGTCCTGCAGTTTGAATTATAGCAAAAATGCACGCCAAGCTGTCTAGAGTTGCGCAAAATGGTTAAAGTTCTTACCAGGAGCAGCTACAGCAACAGCACCAGCAGAAGCAGCAAGCGTTTGGAGGTGCGTTCAGCCAGCCAAGAGTGTACCTGTTCACGTTGTCCGGCATATCTTTGCTGGAAGAAGTGATCTGGACGGCATCTCCAGTGTCCTGTTCTGGACATTTCCCCATGTCCATCTGCTCAGACCCCATGAGCTACAACACAATAACATCACACATGGTATCAGACAAAAAACTGAAAGATGCATTGAACCTGATCAGTTGTACCTTACATAATAAGGAAACATGAGCCAACACAAGACATTGCCTTACTTACTGTATGTAAGTGGAATGTGTAGTCGGATTTTAGTGGTAGGCTGCAGTCTAATTGTGCAGGTGCCGCAATTAAAACACTAATGTGATGCAGAAACTCTGCAAGCTGTAACACTCTTAATTCATTTAAGCAGCTGTCCACTGGGACTAGTCCGGAAAAAAGGCCTGCATGCCAGAATACACAGCAGGCATTTAGCAAATAATGAAACTCCATTGAGATCAATTACAGCACAGCACCTGTGCACCAGCACAACATACACATGCATACGCACGGCTCTTCCAACAATTTCCATCAATCACGACCTGGTATTTCCAAGATAAAAAAGACATTATAACAATAGTTCAAAAAAACAAAACAAAAAAAAGTTTTCTGATTGAATCAGCGCCATGTTATAATAATACTTTTTTATTTCATTTTCTTAAAGCCGCATTTAAAGTCGTTTGAAACTGATCTTTAGGAATTTGAAATTGTATTTTAAGGAGAAAAATAAAAACTCCATAGGCCTTATATTTATAATAGCACACTAGCATACCATGCAAAGAAAAATGGCCCTTAAACGATGATTGATGCCAAATCAGTTGATTTGCTTCATTTTCAGTCATTCATCAATACGAATGAATTAAAACGCAGAACCGTGTAAAGCCAACATTATTATTTCACATATACAGGCTGTGATTAGCGTCGTGTCTCTTCCAGCGCATCCTCACATCCTGATACAGCCTGAGGAATCTGTCAAAGCACGAGCGTCATCAGCATGCAGTATACATGCCAGACATACTGTTACAGCACAATTACAACGCATAATCAAAGTCGGAATTGGTCGAAATACGTTAATTCGAGCACTGCTTACCGCATTACCACTGGCACCCGGTGTGGATAATTACAGGCGCGCTGCTTACACGCCCATTATCAACCCTGCGCTGTGCTCCAGTCTGCGCTCCAACTCCAGTGCGCATGCGCGCAGCTCTCTCCTGCGCGCTCTCTTCTGACGCGCGCGGCAACGGAAAAAACACGTGGCGAAGACTGCGTCCATAAGCGCACACTCAGCTAGACTATTACATGTTGTTTCGGGAAAACAGAAAGGTTTTCCTTTTATTTATTTATTTTAATAGGTTACCATAATGCGTTTTATTTAATCCTCTGATGTAACCTATTTCCCCCCACAAGAAAATATTTGGATAATACTAAATTATGTAATGTCGTTGAAGTAGTGCGGTTGAAATATGAATTAATGAACATACAAGGCCCAACATAATTATGTTCATTTGATTTTCATTAGAAAAGACTCTTAATGTGACCTAAACTGTTTATGTCACCGAGAAACAAGAAATTCTTGACTGAATGATAGCAGGTTGAAGGATTAAGGACAGTGATAGGCCACATCACCAACAGAGGGCACTAGCACTATTTCTATAAAGATGAGAGCACACAACCACAGAAAAAAAATTCTGAATCTAAATTAAATGAAAAACGCAATGTACCTTACACACACACACACACACACACACACACACACACACACACACACACACACACACACACACACACACACACACACACACATACAATGGATATTTCTGTAACGTAAAAAAAAACTGAAACCAAGATGAATCATGTCAGAGCCTTTTCTACCTTTGCTGTGAAATTGCAACCTATAAGCAAAGGTGAAAACAACAAGAAACATTGGGGCAGGGGTAAAGAAAAAAATGTACACTAACCAGGTTGCATAAGTGTGCACACCCCTAAAATAATGCTTAGTCTAAGCACCTTTTGCTTTTATCAAAGCATCAGTTTGGTACATCTTGACTTCACAATGTGTTGCCATTTGTCCTTACAAAAGCATTCTAACTTTGTCAAATTGGATAATCATCTCCTGTGCATAGCCATCTTCAAGTCACCCCACAGTTTTTCGACTGAATTTAAATCTGGACTCTGTCTGGTCCATTCCAAAACCTGATCTGGTTTTGGAGATGCCATTCCTTTGTTGATTTGGAGGTGTGCTTCCTGATGTTGTCATGATGAAATGTGAAAGTTCTCTTCATCTGAATTGTTTTAGCAGGAGCATAAATGTTTTGCAATAAAATTGACTGGTATTTGTAGCTATGCATGATTCCTTCCACCTTGACAAAAGCGCCATTTCTTCCTGAAGAAAAGCAGCCACTGTGCTTCACCAAGGGGTTTGTGTTCTTTTGTTGATGTGTTTTTTTTTTTTTTTTGCCAAACATACCTTTTGGAGTTATGGAATTATTATACTTTTTGAATTGGTCTCCTCAGACCATAATACAGTTTGCCACATGGTTTTGGAGTGATTTAGTTGAGTTTGGATGTTTTAGCTCACTGGAGTCAGTGGTAGCTCAGTGGTTAAGCTGTCAGACTACTGATTGGAAGGTCTTAAGTTCAAATCCTAGCACTGCCATTACTGGGTCCATGAGCAAGGCCCTTAATCCTCATATGCTCAATAGTGTAAATGTATGTCACTCTGAATAAGGATAAATGTAATGTTATGTTTTTTCGTGAGAAAGGGCTTCTGTCTAACCACCCTACCCCGTAGCCCAGACACATCAAGAAAATGAGAGATTGTTGTCACATGCACAGTAATCAGTACTTGTCAGATATTCCTGCAGCTCCTTTAATGTTGGTTTAGGTCTCTAGGGGTGGGGGTGGTGGATGGGGCAATCTCAGATGAAATTATTTTTTGGCAAAGAAAGGGCAGTTAGTATGCTTTGGATCATTATCCTGCTGAAAAAAAAACTCCACTTCTTTCATAATTTCTTCACTGATTTCTGCATCCATAATGCCTCTGTAGATTTCTCAGTTCATGATACTATCAATGAACACAAGCTCACCAACACTAACTGTAGGCAAATACAGACCCAGTCTTTGACATTTCACCACCATGCAGTTTGATTGGAATTACTTTCTTGGCACAAACACTCTACCATCAGATTCGTGGAGGTTAAATTTATATTCACCTGAAAATAAGACAGTTCTCCGGAAGCTGCTGTCTTTGTGTGCACGTTCTCCTGCAGATATCCTATTGTTGAGGCAGATGAATGGTTTCCACTGCTTTAATCTCCCTCTGTAACCATGCTTGATGATCCTGTTTTGTACAATTATCTTGAACAATCTGTTATTGGTCTTTCTGGGTCTGACTGTGCAGTCTCTGTTTTCGTTCACAAGTGTTTAAAAAAAATACAGTGGGCTATTACGAACAAAAATATTATACTAGACATTTTCTCAAAACAGAAAGCAGAGTAACCCCATGTAGATAGTAGTTCATTACATTTACTATGAATTAACTGTGACAACCAGAATAATCTGAAGTGTCCAAATACATGTTTGTTTCATTTAAAACAGTATCTCTTGGGTTTAAAAAAACATATTTTAAACATAACAATCTATTTGTTGGGCACTCTTGTGATTAATATAACTAAATGCTAATTCTTAACTGTTCTTAATTGTTAAGAAAAAAAATATGTAAAACCTTCTTTTCTGGTTAAAAAAAAGTATTGCATTGCAAATTAGATTTTAATGCACATTAAGAAGCAGACTGACCACTTGACTTGTTTTAGAGCCATTAGGGAACACCAGATGGCATACAACTTGAAAATTGTGGAGGTGTTAATGACTTGCAGCTGGGTGACACAGAATTACTATATATTTGTATCCAAATAATTCAAGAGGGAACAATTGAGACTTTGTGCCTCTCAGGGAGCCCAGCTTGGATTTTCTTTGAAAAGCAATGCAGATACCTCTCTTGAGATGACTTAAGGGTAGATTTGACAAAGACATGGGAGAGGTGCACGAAAGAGCAACAGTAATGTAATCCTAGGTTCTAATGTTAGGTTTTCCTGGCTTGATATTTTTGCCCTCTTAACCACCAATTTTAACAATAATATCAAGCCAACTGAAGCTTATTTCATCACCTTTGCAATGCAGTTAAATAAGAAAGGTTATTGTAAAGGTCTTTAGAATTTTTTTCCACAAATAGAATGACCAGAGAATAAATAATATATGCATCCAAATGTTTTCCCTAAAATATTAACAATGCTTTTTAAAAGCGAACTAAAAGTGCACACACACCTTTATACAGTGGTGCTTGAAAGTTTGTCAATTTTCTTTATAAATATGGCCTAAAACATCATTAGATTTTAGTCCTGAAAGTCCAGAAAATAGACAAAGAGAACCCATATAAACAAACTAGTCATTGGTCATTTATTTATTAAAGAAAATGATCCATTATATATTTGTGAGTGGCAAACGTATGCAAACCTCAAGGATTAGCAGTTTATTTTGAGGGTAAAATTAGAGTCAGGTTACAAAACCATCTCTAATTAGTTTGGAATCCAGAGTCAGATAGCTTACAGTGTACAAATGGAGGAAATTTTAGACCATTGTTAAGCTCCTCAGGAGTGGTCGACCATCAAAGATCACTCCAAGAGCAAGACTTTTAATAGTCCTTGAGGTCACAAAGGAACCCAGAGTAACTTCGAAGCACCTAAAGGCCTCTCTCAAATTGGCTACTGTTCACCATCGGGAAAACACTAAACAAAAATGTTGTATGGCAGGATTGTAAGGAGGAAACCACTGCTCTCCCAAAGGAACATTGCTGCCCTTTTGCAGTTTGCTAACAATCAAACCAGAAGGCTATTGGAAAAATGTTTTGTTGATGGATGAGACCAAAATAAAATTTTTGGCTTAAATGAAAAGTGTTATGTTTGGAGAAAGGAAAACACTGCATAAGAACCTTATCTCATCTGTGAAACATGGTGGTGGTAGTATCATGGTTTGGGCCTGTTTTGCTGCATCTGGGATGGGACGACTTGCCATCATTGATGGAACAATGAATTCTGAATTATACCTATGAATTCTAAAGGAAAATGTCAGGATATCTATCTGTGATCTGAATCTCAAGAGAATGTGAGTCATGCAGCAAGTCATTCACCTTAAGTTGTTCTACCAAAGATGTTTGGAAATGGCAAAGTCAATGTCCTGACCTTAATCCAATAGTAGTGTGGAAGGACCTGAAGCAAAAAGTTCATGTAAGGAAACCCACCAACATCCCAGAGTTGAAACTGTTCTGTACTGAGGAATGGGCTAAAATTCCTCCAAGCAGCAGATGTTTAGTTGGAGTTATGGGTGTACAAGAGTGCCGTAACATATACTGACAGCAAAGGTTCACATACTTTTGCCACTCACATATATGTAATATTGGATTGTTTTCATTGAAAAGTAAATTACAAAGTATAATAGTTTTGTCTTATTTGTGTAATTGGGTTCTCTTTGCCTACTTTTAGGACTTTTGTGATGTTTTAGGTCATATTTATGCAGACATATAGAAAATTCTCAAAGGTTCACAAACTTTCAAGCACATGAGTAAAATATTCCCACAATGTACTTACAATCAGATCCAGAATCATTGGTACCCTTGATAAAGATGGGTATATCAGATATAAAACTTATATGTTAAGTATAATGAAGCAGTCATTCATGACTTCCTGTTTCACTACAGTAGGTTATAAATACACAGAGGACAAATTTCCTTAGGCATTTCTCAATATTAGATTAATAAGATTAAAGAAGAGACAAACAAAATGATACAAATGTCTGTTGACTTTTATGCAATGCATATAAAAAAATACTGTAGCTATGGGACTGAAAATAACCATATCCACTGTTAGGGCAATAATTAAGATGTTTTAAACAACCAGAGCATTAATGAAATTGCCTGCAACTTAATGCAAGTGTATTTACCCCATACACTTGCAGAAGGTGGTTAGAGGCAAATTTTTCACAATTGGAGATTTGCAGAAGATGGTATCCCCCATGGTCACCCCCATAACCTAAACCCCATTGAAAATCTGTGGCTTTAACTGAAGAATTAGGACCCTGGAGGGTCTGGAGAGTATCTGTATTTAGAAGTATCATATTCCTTTACTTGTATTCTTCTGTATCTCATCAAGCATTATAGGAGAACACTCAGTACTGCTATTTTGGCAAAGGGAGCTTGGATAAAATCTTAAATCTTTAAATCTTATCTTTTATATTGTTTAATGTGGGATTAATGTAAATAACCTTAATTCCTTAATAATTCTTTCATAACCCCATTTATGCCCATCTTTACAAAGAGTGCCAATAATTCAGAAGCAGAACGTAAGTACAGTAACAAAGTATCCTCATTCTTTGGCTGTCACTTTCATGGTTTCCCTTTTCATGGGTCAGAGCCCTGAATGGAGCAATATGGCTCATCTCTCTCGCTACATGGTTTCAATTGAGGCAGTGAATGACCTGCTCAGCCTTTATCTATCTCATACTCTTTGGGCTGAACCCAGGTGTCATTAAATAAATACACTGTTCGTTTCAAAGGTTAGTAAGGCTTTTCATGTCTTTGCATCCCATTTTAAGCAGAGAAAGAAGAAATGGCAGAATCATTAGCATTTAGATAGAACTGTGAACAGCAACACAGAATGACTGAGCAGATGTAATCTTCAGCATGAAATGTTTTTATTGTAGGCCTACACAAAGCCATCCTTGATGCTTGATTGTTACACTCAATGTAGTAAATTGCCTTGAGTTATGGATGTTATGGATAGCCTTTAATGGGCCCTCTGTAAGTATTGTGGCAGTTTGCTGAAGACTCTGAAAGCTCATTAATAGCTACTTTACCTAATCAGCTCTACAGCAGAGGAAGCATGACGAGGTCTCTGCGCTCTGCTTTGCTCTCCAGACAGGAACATGCATAGAGTGAGCAAGAACATGGGCAGAAAGACTGGAACTGTACTAATGACCTGTCAGATCTCTTGTCTCTGTTTTCTCTCTCTGTCACTGTGCTCTTTTTGCCAGTGAAGGAGGGCGATCCAACACTTTGTGATCATAACATCCAGGCTTTCTGGTTGTAGGCAGCTGCAAGACTGCTCCCCAAGAGGAACTGCGATTATAGCCAAAGTATTCCTGCAGAGATGCAGAGATGAGAATCCTGGGTGTTTTTAGCACAACTGGAGCAAGTAATTTATTAGTCACATTCAATATTCATTGTAATAGTTTTTCAGAAGATGACGATAGCATTTGGTCAATAGTTAATGTTTTTTTTTTTTTACAAAATAGGAAATGACCATGATACCTTTGCTGATAATGATTTTGGTGTTTTCACATATTGCCATAAAATTCTTTAAACACTGCAGAAAAAATAACATTAAATGTGTCAAAATATATACTGTACGTAAAACATGACATTGTTTTACACATTAAAGTCATGTGCTTTTCTGAAAGGGATGTATATGAAAAAGCAGGAGAGTAAGTGAGCAAGTAATTTGGAGATTTTGTTGTAGAGATTTGTGGTTGCTTAAAAGTCTCAGCAAAGTTTTACTTCACTAATTCATTTGTTTGTATTTCCTGCTTCTCTTCCCATTATTTGTTCTGAGGCTGACTTTGGCATTTGTACATAATGGATTAATATAGACACATTTGCAAATGGCAGCTGAAAAATAGCCAGTCCAGTTGGTCTGATGGTAATAAGATCATATGATATATAGTTTAATAGCTTGACCACATTAAAGGTGAAAAAAATTATTTTAATGTTCCTGTGTTTGCTGTAAATTGTTTTCCGCAACCACATCTGCACCAAATATTGTTTTTTTGGTTTTTTTGGTTGCTATATGACGTAAATGACATTCTGCATAATAATGCCAAACTCAGATGTAATTTTCAATGTTGAAAGAATACAATAAGGAACATTATTGTTAATTAAAGGCTTCTGTATTATCATCGCTGGTATTGTTATTGGAGAGATGAATGATAGATTTCAAAATAATTAGGGAAATATTTAAAAAAAATAATTAGTTGGAAAGAAGCAGTTAAGGATACTCAATACAACTTTGACAAATTATATACATTTTTGCATCATTAGATATAAAACAATATCTAAATTTGAAACTAAAACAAGATGCAATTAAATAGCTACATATTTTGAAAAAGTGACACATTCCGAAAGTATTGAATGGCATGGCCAATTCTATTGTATTTGCTATACACTGAAGATATTTGTGTTTGAGATCAGAAGATTAATATCAGTTGATAGATCAGAATCCCTGCTTTTGTTTTCTGATATTTACATCTAGATGTGTTAAACAACTTTAAACATTGGACCTTTCATTTTTTCAAAACTGTGCTTTTTTGTTGCAGTGTAGTTGATTCCATGTACTGTTCTATGACCTGTGCTAAATAGTTTACTCCCCTATTTAAAGAGGCTAAGAATATGCATTCATTGACCTTTTCAGCCCGATTCATTACTGATAATTTCTCTGCCAGTGGATACAGCAACCAGTTAGAGAACTGAAATGTCATATCTGGACTTATGCATCCCACAGTATTGTTGTAGTAAATCAAAGTCATAGATTAGAAAAATAATTGAAAGCTGGTATAAATCAACATTAATTCAGCTGCTAACCTTCAATCCCCAACAGACAACTGTGAAAATGTTGACAGGTGTTGTTATTGTTATTGTGAGTCATTTCTCTGCAGATATCAAGAATTAGAAGAAGAAGCACACGCACATTACAGCACAGTGAAATTCTTTCTTCGCATATCCCAGCTTGTTACAAAGTTGGGGTCAGAGCGCAGGTTCAGCCATAATACAGCGCTCCTGGAGCAGACAGGGTTAAGGGCCTTTCTCAAGGGCCCAACAGTGTCAGCTTGGCGATACTGGGGCTTGAACCCCTGATCAGTAACCCAGAACCTTAACTGTTGAGCCACGTCTGCCCCAGGGGACCAAATGTCCCTTAAATACATCACACAGTGTTAAAAATACTTCATTTCCATTTGTAAACCATGTTTTGGATCATTCGTGTCAAGAAACCATGAGCGAAAATGAAGCATGAAACTTATTTTGACAGAATCAAGATTTAGCATCAGATTATCATATCCAATTTACACAAGAGATGTATGTCACAATTCTGAGCAGCATAAATCAGCATAAGAAGCTCAGCACTGCTGTATAGCACCAGCAACTCTGTCTTTCTTTTTCTTTTTGTTGGCACTGCTGAATTCCATTATCTGCCGATTGATCAATTTGCCCCATTGATATCTTTACTTATGCTATTTGGGACATAAAAACACTACATCAGCATGGTCATAACCTGTTATAGTGCTCTTGCATGCATGAAATGCAGCTTTGTAACTGTAAATTTATATTGATTACTACTTTTTGTGCCAACTAACTATTTAAACTAACTATTATAGCTTAGGACAGAAAATGTCTTGATTTCTAGTAATTGTATTAAATACAATAATTACATTTATTTATTTATTTTTTAACTTCTTTTAATTACATTTTATCAAGTGCAGCCGTACGGTACAATGATTAATTCAGCAACATGGCACAGGTATACATGTCTTACAGGGCAGTCCATTTCCCCATCATTGTCATAGCTCAGCCTGATCAGGACTAAGTTTCCCAAGAAGCAACACTCACCTCTCACGCATGCATGCGCTCTCCATCTCCAGAGTTCTAATCACACATACTCGCTCCATTAGTCTTTTGCAGTCATTCACTCAGAACTCTGTGTGAAGTATACGTTCAGTTTCCTTGTTCTCTGCGTTGCCATAGTCTTATTCTCAAGTTTGTCTTCTTGACCTTAGTTTCCCGTCTACGACTACGCTCACTGACTATCTTAGTTTGTTTTGTTTGCCCAATCGCCTGACCTTTGCCTGTATTACGACTACGTCTTTTGAACTTCCCTACATTCACGTTATCCACCTGACAATCGCTTCCGCTTCCGTACCAACCGAGGTCTGTGACACTCATGGGACAAAATGTTAAGTAAGGGGTTACAACCACCAAGACAGTAAATAGATCAAAATAAATAAATAAATCAAAAAGAGACAAAAAATAGGGGCACGGTAATAAACAATAGTAATGTGTGATTAACATCAAGATGACCTTCAGATTTAGATAACAAAGAGAATCTACTCCAACATGAGAAAATATGAGCTGATCAGGGCCCATTAAACTGAAAATATTTCTGTTTTTAGTTGTACTTTGCAATTATATATTCCATGTAATAAACATCCTTTACCCTTTCCCTCCATTGTGATATTGAGGGGGGCTGCGGCTTCAGCCAGGAGACCGTAATCATCTTCTTGGCTATTAAGAGCAAGACTCTCAGTAAGAATATCATATTATTGTTCTCTATCTCCTCCAGAAGTAATCCCAATAAATAACAAGATGGTTCTAAAGGCAGTTATATATGTAAACATTTTTTAAATCTCATTTTGTATGTTTTGCCAATATTCTGTTAATTTTGGACAGTCAACGAATATGTGTGTATGGTCTCCCACCAGGCCGCAGCCCCTCCAACACTGATCTGATTTGTCTCCAAATTTTTAGGTAATAAGGGGAGCTTTGAAAAATCTCATCTTGATTTTTTTCCATTTAAATTCCCTCCAAATGGGGCTGTTTGTTATTTTGTGTCCCTCTCTGCAAGGTAGTGCCCATTTTTCATCTGGATTAATAATTACATTTATTAATATGGCTGGAAACTTACAAATGTGGCAGATTATAAAAAATCCAAATATAAAACTTTTCAAAGAGCTGACTATTCTATAAAGATTTCAGTGTTTCTACCATAATCATAATCATGTACAAAAATAGCTGTAGAATAAACAGAAAGGCCAAAGAGCTGGAGTGAGTGCTAATATTACGCGTTAAAGACTAGTCATAAAGCACTCAGTCAACGTACATATAGTATATCAATCTCTCTGCTTGTATATTACATTCTAATTAGCGAATTAGTAAGACTTGCATTTTACTTGCTCTCTCTCTCTCATATTAAATAATGATCAGTGACCACCACAGCAAACAGTAGTTAGGCACCTGTCTTCTAGTTTCATCAAAACTCTCATTAAAAGAAAAACGCACATTATTGTATCTCAGAAACAAGATCAGTGTCAGATGAATAAGGTTTGATAGATGAGGCACACTATCTATCTATCTATCTATCTATCTATCTATCTATCTATCTATCTATCTATCTATCTATCTATCTATCTATCTATCTATCTATCTATCTATCTATCTATCTATCTATCTATCTATCTATCTATCTATCTATCTATCTATCTATCTATCTATCTATATGGCTTCACAGGTATTAAGGACCTGATGATGTGGGGGAGATTAGACAGGATTGGTGTTCAAATGAAACCTGAATCTCCCTTTAAATCCTTATGATGCGCAGCATCATCTCACTGTCCCTGATTCTGTCACAGTGTTTGTGTCAGGAGAAATTCTAAGTGTTGATAGTCACAGAGTAGTTTGATTACCTGGTAATCACATTACTAGGGAAGCTGCATGCACAAAAGCCTCTTTGTAAAGGCGAAACAATTCTAGTACATATGAAGTTTACAAATCTTTTAATACAAATATACATTCCCTTAAAACAGCAAAGGCATTTTGATTACCAACATTATGGACATTATATTATATATTTAGCTATTTGTAGTATTTGTCTACACCAATATCTACAAATTCATTAGTGTGGATGAATCCTGCCCTCAATTTATTCTTTATACTGCTGAATTAATTAAATAGGATTGCTCATTTGGGTGTCAAGGTTGAGTCCTCTAGAGGTAGCTTGATAACAAATACAACTGGAATGCCAATAGATGGTTTGTGATGTTTTATATTGTGCATAATTATCCATAAAACATGTTTTTGGGTCAGGTTTCAATATTAGTGCTGAGGCTTATTGATGTAAATATGCAAACAAGCCAGTGTGGGACAGTCAGTAAGCCAACTTCTGGTCCACATTTATTACATTTATCTGGCCAACATAGTTGGTCAGCATGCAGCTTAATACGCAAGTTTTCATTGTCTTGATTTAAAAGGCATTTTGTTTTAATCTGCTGTAAATCAGTAACAACAACTTGAATTGATTTAAAAGAACTGATAGCCTATAAAAACGCTGAATGTAGTATCGTAGTGAACGTGAGAGACTCATTCTAGGATATTGTTACATTTTAAGCCTGTAAATATATAGTATTGTGAAAAAATAAGTACCTCCCATGGAAATTGTTGGCTTTTTTGACATATTTGGACAAGCAAACATTTGATCATCTTTGGAACAGTGATAAAAAATAAAGTTGATAACAAAACCACAAGGAAAAATTACTTTTTCAAGTCATTCATTCAAAAGACACATAAGCAGATGCGATATTCTTCTGTTGAAAAAGTAAGTCGTCGTCGTCGTCCACCCCCCCATTTAAATCCCCAGTTCAACTGGGGAAGTTCATCGATGAATTTGACACGCTACTGTCCACCATCCCAGATGATGGAACTCCTCTTCTGGTCCTTGGTGATTTCAACATTCATCTAGACAAGCCACATGCAGCTGACTTTCTTGCTCTCCTTCCCACATTTGACCTTAAGCAGTTCACCACACCAGCAACCCACAAAACCGGCAAACAGCTTGACCTCATCCTCATACGTAATTGCACCACACACAATCTTCTCATTAGTCCTCTCCACACCTCTGACCATTTCTTTATCCAGTTCTCTATTTCTCTCCCCTCACCCCCTTCACTGTCTCCTCCTTCCATCTCTTTTTGTCGCAATCTTCGCTCCCTTTCCCCCTCACATTTCTCCTCCATTGTCACAACCTTACTTCCCTCTAACAACCACTTTTCCTCACTTGACGTAAACACCTCAACCAACATGCTATCTTCCACCTTAACATCTTCTCTTGACAACATATGCCCCCTAACCTCCAGACCTGCTTGCACATCACCCGCTAGTCCTTGACTCTCAGAAGCTCTGCGTAGCAATCGGGCCAAACTAAGAGCATCTGAAAGGAAATGGCGCAAATCAAACAATCCAATTGACCTAACCAATTACCAGACACTTCTCTCCTCTTTTTCCAAAAGCATCTCCATTGTTAAAGCCACATACTTCCAAGATAAGATTGGTAGTTCTCCCAACACCCGCATTCTTTTCAAAGCTTTTTCCTCTCTTCTCTGTCCCCCTCCTCCCCCTTCCCCTACCTCTCACTGTTGATGACTTTGCAACTTTTTTTCCAGCAAGGTTACATCAATCAGGAACCAGTTCTCAACCCCAGACATGCATAGACTGACTCATCCTCCACGTAACTCCCAACTGACTTCCTTCTCTCCCCTCTCACAGACTGAGGTCTCTAAACTCCTCCTCTCTAGCCGTCCCACAACATGTCTCCTTGACCCTATCCCTTCTCACCTTCTTCCGTCCATCTCTCCCACACTATTACCTGCACTTACACACATCTTTAACACATCACTCTCTACTGGCACATACCCTACCTCGTTTAAGCAAGCCCGGGTTACCCCACTGCTTAAAAAACCATCACTCAACCCTGCTATAGTTGACAACTACAGACCTGTTTTCCTCCTCCCCTTTCATTCCAAAACTCTTGAAAGAGCTGTTTTTAATCAACTCTACAATTTTCTCACACAGAACAACCTCCTAGACACCAAGCAGTCTGGCTTCAAGAGCAACCACTCCACGGAGACTGCTCTGCTTTCCGTCACTGAAGCCTTACGACTAGCAAGAGCAACCTCTAGATCATCTATCCTCATCCTACTTGACCTCTCTGCTGCTTTTGACACTGTGAACCATCAGATCCTCCTGTCAACTCTCTCCAACCTGGGCATCACTGGAACGATTCTACGCTGGGTGGAATCCTATCTTTCGGACAGATCCTTCAAGGTATCATGGAGCGGAGGTATTTCTGAAACTCAGCAACTCACAACTGGCATTCCACATGGGTCAGTTCTGGGTCCACTCCTCTTTTCCATCTACACTACATCTCTCGGTCAGGTGATTGAGTCTCATGGTTTTTCCTATCACTGCTATGCTGATGACACCCAGCTCTATTTGTCATTCCAGCCTGACGATCCATCTGTCTCTGCACGCATCTCTTCTTGCCTGTCAGACATCTCGGTCTGGATGAAGGAGCACCATCTTCAGCTTAACCTGGGAAAATCTGAGCTTCTCGTCATCCCAGCCTACCCCTCAATCAACCAGAACTTCACTGTACAGCTCAGTTCACTTACACTCATGCCAACCAGGACGGCCAGGAACCTAGGGGTGATTCTTGATGACGACCTTTACAGACCACATCTCAGCAACTGCAAGGTCCTGTAGATTCATCCTGTACAACATCAAGAAAATCCGACAATACCACACCGAACAGTCTACACAGATACTAGTCCAGGCTCTGGTCATCTCTAAACTGGACTACTGCAACTCACTTCTTTCAGGCCTCCCAGCCAGCTCCATCAAACCCCTTCAGATGATTCAGAATGCTGCAGCGCGCATTTTCTTCAACCAGCCCAAGACAACCCATGTCACACCCCTCTTCATCTCCCTCCACTGACTTCTTGTAGCTGCCCGCATCAAGTTCAAGGCCTTGATGCTCACCTACAAGACCTTGTCAGGAACAGCACCCTCCTACCTGAACTCTCTCCTGAAGGCATACATTCCTTCTCGCAATCTACGATCGACTAGCGACTGACGTTTAGTAGTTCCCACTCAGCATGGCGTAAAGTCCCTTTTCAGAACCTTCACGCTTACTGTTCCCCAGTGGTGGAATGCACTTCTGATCTCAATCTGGACTGCAGAATCTCTCACTATCTTCAAAAAATAGATAAAGACCCACCTCTTCCGTGAACACCTAATCAACTCCTAGACAAAAAAGAAGAAAAAAAACCCACACACAACGCACTTACACCTCTACTCTGTGCACTCTGCTTCCTCTGGTATTCAATTAATGGATCTTGTATAGTAGCACTACTTGTATTGTTCCCTGCTTGATATATCGCTTTGCTTATTTGTAAGTCGCTTTGGATAAAAGCGTCTGCTAAGTGAATAAATGTAAATGTAAATGGGACTCATTAATTTCCCCCTTTTGACTAGGCCATTCCATAACCTTCCAGTTCTTCTTTTTGAACCATTCCTTGGTGGATTTGCTAGTGTCCTTAGTATCATTATCCTGTTGAAAGGTCCACTTTCAGTTCAACTTCAAGTTTCAGACAGATGGCCTCATATTATCTTCAAGTACTCTTTGATATAATACAGAATTTATAGCTGAATCAATAAATGCAAGCTAATGCAAGCAAAGCAACCCCAAACCATAACATATCCACCACCGTGCTTCACAGTTGATATGAGGTGCTTCTCCTGAAAAGTTATCTTTGTTTGCGCCATATTATTCCAAAAGGCCTGGTCTTTGCCTATATGCTGATTGGCAAACTGTAATCTTGCAATGGCTTTTTCCTGGCATGCCTCCCATGCAGGTCAAATTTGTGCAATCTCATTCTGATTGTCGAAGCATGCGCTTTGACACCAACAGTTGTAAGACTTACTAGCAGATCCTGTGATGACATTTTAGGGTTCTTGAGACTTCTTTTTGCATCAGACGGTCTGCTCTTGGAATGAAATTGCTGGGACGGTAAGTACTGAACAAACTGGCAGTCATTTAAAATCTGTGCCATTTGTAGAATATTTCAAATAATTTGGAGGTCTTTTTAAATTCCTTGCCAGACTCATAGGCATCCATGACCTTTTCTCTGAAGGCCTTACAGAACTCTTTAGATCTTTGCCTGATGACCGCAAACACCTCAATATTAAAGGGAACACCAAGCACTAGATATGAAAGGGGCATAAAAAAGACAGGTTCCACCTTCACTACCTAAGCAGGTTCTAATCATTGGCACACAATCTTGAACACCTGATTCTAATTTTGTGGATTTTAAGGTGTGATATAAATGTCTTATTTTTTTTTTCCTTGTGACTAATCTGTATTTTGTTCCTTTAAATTGTGACAATGACTACAAAATGTAAATTGTCATTTGATAGTGTATCGACTTTATTAATAGGAACTGTTTCAAAGAGGATCAAATGTTTGCTTGTCCAAATATGTCAAACAAATAAATAAACCATTTCTATGGGGTGTCCTTTTTTTTTTTTTTTACATGACTGTAAATTATGCTGTTGGGGACGCTAGGTTAGCTGTTACACAATTAATCTGTATCTTGAATAATTAATAACTGTTTGTATCTAATGAAAGTCAAGCACAAACAGAATAGAATATTTTATTTTAAGTATTCAATGAATAAAACAGTTTCTTATTATAGGTTTTAAGTGAAGGCTGTGTATTTGTCACAATCACAAACTTGCTCTTTGACATTGGTATACACTATATAGCATACAACATATATGGTATTTCACATTATGGCTGAACTGACAATTCTTGTTGTTTTAGGCATCATAACAGATATCTACCTTATAATGACCAGGTCAAAGTCAGCCTTTAATTACTGAACAAGACAGAAACATTCATTTAAATGTATTTTGAGGACAAACTATTTTTTCTTTTCTATTTCCTTTGCCATAACTACACATTTAGGAAAATAACAGAGCAAGATATTCAGTGAAAATGTGACATTTCTACTGATAGTATAATTATTATGCGTTCTTCTTACAGACTGCATGTCACGTTAGCCATGGTCCCATCAGAGTGAGCTACTTGATTAATTCTTGCTGAATGAAGATGGATTTATTTCCTGAGGGAAATAGCTGTTAGCTAATAATTATATTTAATATTTAAATCTAATATTGTCTGGCCATTGTCTGGCCAAAGCCCATTGTGAATGCAAAAGATAAAAAAAAAAAAAGTTCTTCTAGTCTCCTTTATTCTGAGCTGCAGGTATTTTGTGATTCCATCTTTCACCATGAGTTGCAATTATTTCATTACATCAACATTATTATAGTTCTCTAGTTGCCAGTTCAGTAGCTTGAGATTGAGCTGAATCAAATACTGTGGGTTAGGAGTAGTCTGAAAAGAGAAAAGTGCAAATGAAGTTGTTAGCAGACATTTGGCAAACATTCTTCTACATTTAAGGAAGTATAATTGGTCTAGTTACTTTTATTTTTATTATGAATTTTCAATTTGTCATGCAGGAATTGTAGAGCTCTTATTGTTACACACAGTATGTTTATAAAGAATGTCCATGTATTATTAGCAGTTCTTGTAAATTGAAATGTGGTCTCTGTCAAAATATATATAAAATTTATAGTAAAATTTTTTTTTCATATGAACATGGTTTAGGGCGCACGGTGGCTTAGTGCATTTGCCTCGCACTTCCAAGGTTAAGGGTTCTCCCTGTGCTTCAGTGGTTTCCTTTGGGTACTCCGGTTTCCCACCCCAGTCCAAACATTGTAGGCTGATTGACATGTCCAAAACAGTGTCCGTAGTATATGATTGGGTGTGTGAATGTGTGTGTGGTTGTGCCCTAAAATGGATTTGCACCCCAACCAGGGTGTCCCCCGCTTTGTGCCCCATGCCCCCTGGGATAGGTCCAGGTTCCCTGTGACCCAGTAAGGATAAGTGGTACAGAAAATTGATGGATGGATGGATGGATGGATGGATAAACAGGATTTTCTGTTTGTGGTCAAATATAGCTTCTTCAGTGTTCCTAGAAGCTGCTTATAGTGTTAAATCAACTGAAACTTGGTTTGGATATATTTTATTACCTCAAACCTGACACTGTACTTGTTACGGTTACATTTTGACCAGTCAAATTGACTACATGACCCAATAAGAACTTTGATTTGTTCTATAATGCTCCCATTGTGCAGCAAAGATTGTAATACTTCTTCTGAAAATAATGTCAGAGTCAAGAACTAATTTGTGCCTTGGTCCTCAATATTCTATGGTGTATTTTCAGATTAGTTTTAGTGGCCCTTATTTGTCAAAGTGGAGTAGAACTGAGTGCAGATATGAACTACTGCAATGATGTATGAGTGAATCTGTGATGGAACTTGAAACATGAATAAAAAATGTTGTACAACATTAAAACTGGATGTGATTTGAGGGCAAATGATTAGCTTCAGCTGAGGGGATACAAAAAAATTTGCACAAATTAGCCTCATACATATACATTTACATCAAACACGCTCTAATGTATTTAGATGTTGCAACAATGAGCTAACAAAATGGAAGCAGTCAGTAGACTACAAAATTAATTTAAATTAAGTCAGGTTAACAGTTCTTGTGTCTGAGGTTAAGATAAAAACATTCCTCTCAGACACCTCAAAAACATAAAAAAAAGCAATCAACAGAGCCAATAGATTGTCTTATAATTGTTTTTATTTTCAGGGTTATTTTTACAATTTTGAAAATATCAAATATACCACATTATAAACAAATGTCATCATGGTATCTCCTTTAAGTATACACAAGAAGGTGTTCAGAACTGTATTGCCAGAGCTGCTGAAGCAGTGTTTATATATAGACTTTGAAGTAAATAATTCAAATAAGTCATATATTTTAAAGATAATCATCAGATCTTGATCAAAGATGATGTTTAAAACATCCACCAAAAAAATGAGTAACCAAATTACGATCCAGCGGGCATTACAAACAAGTAAGCCAAAGCTAACAAAGATAGCAGTGCATTTAGTGTCATGTAAACTGAACGATTATCTCACATTTTTGCTTTTTCTAGTGTACAATAATAGTTTTGTGGATAAATATATTGATAGAAACCTTGTTTCTCCAAATAAATCGAACTGTCTGTCCGTGTGAAAACCGTTACCTCCACCTGAGGGGAATTCAAACAGTCTGCTCTGAGTTGATTTGACCCAAGGAGCTGGGCTGAGGTGTGGAGGAGAGTTGCATTGATTCAACTGTCAGTGAAAATGACCCAGCCACTAACCCAGCAGTTGGGTTACACAAAACTACCCAAGACTGAGAAATTAACCCAATTAACTGACCCAAAAGGTTCAACCCAGTATTTGGGTAGAAAAAATAACCAAGTTTTCTTTTCTTTTTTTCTGAGTATAGAAATTACAAGGAGCTACTCTTAGTTAACTTGAAATGACTCTATGTTTGTACCCTCACAGAGCTGATCTTAGTTCTGTATTCCATCCATTTACATTTACATTTATTCATTTAGCAGATGCTTTTATCCAAAGCGACTTACAAATGAGAAAATACAAACAAAGCAATATCAAGCAGAGGACAATAGAAGTAATGCTACCATGCAAGATCCATTAATTGAGTTCCAGAAGTAGCACAGTGTGCAGAGTAGAGGTGCAATTTATTTATTTATTTTTATGGGTTGGTTAGGTGTTCACAGAAGAGGTGGGTCTTTAGCTGTTTTTTGAAGATGGTGAGAGATTCTGAGGTCTGGATTGAGGTTGGAAGTTCATTCCACCACTGAGGAACAGTTATTTTGAATGTTCTTGAAAGGTACCTGGGGAAAGGGAGCCTGTAGTCTATCCCGGGTAACTCGGGGAAGAAGGTGGGGGACACCCTGGACGGAGTGCCAACCCATTACAGGGCATAATCACACACACATTCACACACTACGGCAATTTGGAAATTCTAATCAGCCTACAATGCATGTCTTTGGTGTAGGGGAGGAAGCCAGAACACCCAGAGAAAACCCCGGGACACGTGGAGAGCATACAAACTCTCGAGCTCCCAACTCCAGAGGTGCCAGGCAAACTTGCAAACCACTAAGTCACTGTACACCCTCCATCTCCCCCATGTTCTGTATTCAACAGAGAAAACAAAATTTTTCTAATGTATTTATGCAATTAACAATGAAATCTTTGATATATTATACATATCTCTATAAAACAGATTATCTCTGAGGTCGGACCTGGATTCATAAAATGAGAATTAAATCCAGACAAGTATTAGATTTTTTTTATTTTAAACCTTTACTGAGAAATAGTTTTGAGGTACTGAATTTTTTTCTTAGTCTGTGGTTTCTACTGATCCTCCTTACTTTGTGGTTCTACATACGCAGCTTGATTTATTGCTTGTCTGCGCATTGTTATTATTTGTCACAGAGATAAGCCTGCAGGTTATTTATCACATTTCCTGGAGGGTAATTTGTATAGGAAAAAATTACATCTACCTTTGACCATGGAAAAGTTATTTTCTTTTTCTCTTTCTTTGTTTCTTTCTTTCTTTCTTTCTTCTCTAATATGTGTGTAGTTGACCTTCAGTTGACATTGAGTTTATTGACACCTGTATTTATACAATTTACAAATTTATTGGTATATCCATTTGTGTAGGATCTTTAGCAGACACTATTTGGTCTTATTAAGATTTGCTTTCTACTTCTTTTTCTTAGATTCTAGTTGTGTATGTGTGCTCAGTGATTAAGGTGAGAAGTTGAAATTTATACCTTCAATAGGTGTATTGTGACCTCAATATTATCATTTTTATGTGGCATTTTCGTATAAAATGAGTTAGCCATATAAACGTCATCAGTGGGTGCTATTCTCCTGTGTGTGTTTTCATTTATTTTGCAAAGTTCTTGGTGTAAGATATTATAAGGCTCTATCTGTTAGCTAATCACCATGCAGGATGAGCATGGGATGATCACAACATAGGTAGCCTTGAACAATCAATATTCCTGTTTTATTTACATTACGACAGAAAAAAATACTTGAAGCCTGAGTATGGCAAACCAAGAGGAGAAAGTACTGTTAGTTGTAGATGTTCCACTAGTGCTCCATTAGATCAATAAAAAGTAAGTGTTAATTTCATGGTTAATTTGTTTAGGAATCTGTTACATTTTTTAAAAGTCAAATCTGTTATATTTTAGATACTAGAAAACACACTCGGGCACACGGTGGCTTAGTGCTTAGCACAGTCGCCTCACACCTCCAGGGTCAGGGTTCAATTCCCATCGTGGGGAGTTTGCATATTCTGTGAAATTCCTCCGTTGAAATTTGGCTTCCTCCCCCAGTCCAAAGACATGCATGGTAGGTTGATTGGCATGTCTAATGTGTCCATAGTGTATGAATGGGTGTGTGATTGTGTGTCCCAGTCCCTGTGATGGACTGGCACCCTGTCCAGGGTGTACCCTGCCTTGTGCCTGATGCTCCCTGGGATAGGCTCCAGGTGACCCTGAAAAGGAGTAAGCGGTATAGAAGATGGATGTAGAAATACACTGAGAAATTTCAACTTAAAGAATAAGATTGATTATCATACATGATGTGGTCTCAGCAAGCATTTATTAGTTATTTGATGAGATTAAGAGATTACTTAATTAGAAATAGACAGATAGAAATTTACAATACCAAGCAGTAATTCTTACATGATGATAATAATAATGTTCTATCAGCAATTGGCAAGTGTTAAAAACTAATAAACAACTTGCCTCAGAAAGAAAACTTTCACTAGCTGGAATGTCAAAACACCCCACATCTCAAAACAGCTCTTCATCCAGATGGAACCTTATAATACAAAGGTCACTGTATATCTCTGTTGTCACACACATATTTTACAAAAGCAAATAAAACTATTAATGAAAAAACAAAAACCTAGGAGTTATAATTCCAATGTAGTTTTGTATTTAATCAATGTATGTTTAAGCAAAGCTTAAAGATAAAATAACTTTACAGTCCCTGGTTTGAACAATTACACATGTTTAAGAGGTGGTTATTAACAGCTCATAATTAATTGGAGATATTTTAGAGAGACCCTTCATTAAATGTGGATTAAATATCATTAAGTATGGAAAAGACGATACTACTGACAGAAAGAGAGAGAAAAGTAGGTAGTGCTTCCTTCCGTCTAAGGGAAATGAGAGGACGTGTTTCATCAAGACATTCTATCAGTCCTCCTTTCCTGCAACTGTGCTCATAGACACACACACACACCAAGTGGGCCAGAGATATGCAGGTGTGTGTATGTGTTGATTACTGAACCGAAGGCTGTGCTGATAGCTGGGACTCTTCAGTATGAGAGAGGCATAGGAATTAGAGTTGAAGACAGCGTGAAATAGTTCTCTGGGTTTCTCTCTTTTAATATTTATATTATTTTAATGAGAATGTTTATTGAATGTGATTAAGATTCAATAAAACAAATCCTGTCAATATGACTGTATCACTATTCTGATTCTGTTACAGGCAAGTTTTTTTTGTTTTTAGTTTTTTTTAGAAAAAAAAAAACCTGACACAGCAACCAAACACAAACAACGAAAGTTAAACTCTAATTTTTAGTGCAGATATCTTATGAAGATCAAAAAACATCAATACAATGTTATTTTGACCTTTTGTGGAATCAAACATAACAGAATTACAAATTGTCATAAGAAAAATATACAGAATGGTATGAAGACTGAGGCTGATTTCTTTCTAGCCCAGACTGTAGAGTGATGCAGCCTGTCAGTGGCAGTGATTAGACACTGGGTGAAATTTCCTCTCCATTTGAGCTCATATTTTTCATGACACTTCACTGACATATCTGTAATCCATCATGTGTATGTGTGTAATACATTGGCCCAGTAATCTTTTTATACTATCAATGAGACCTCAAGGCATACTGCGTTGATCAAACCTAATAGCTAAATTACAATACTTGTATTGTTCCCTCCTTGATATATCGCTTTGTTTATTTGTAAGTCGCTTTGGATAAAAGTGTTTGCTAAGTGAATAAATGTAAATGTAAATGTAATGTAAATTGTCAAGTTACAGTATCGATAGAGATTCGATTTTTGAGATTAGACCCAAATGAGCAACATTAGTGTTTCATAAGATGATGTAATTATTGCATTGCTCTTCAGATAATGTTTTTAAGATCCAAGTTAAGATGAGGTCTGAGCAGTATCTATTACAGCAGTAGTCACCAACCCTCTTTATTGAGATTCCTGAAGGTTTCATCTCTAACCAAAATCTAACACACCTATTTTAGTTGATCAAGAACTTCTTATAGAGGAATAGAGTTGGTGACCACTGTCTTACAGCTGTATGCATATGATTAACACTTATCTGTCTGTCTCTGAAAGCCATTACAGTGGCAAGAAAAAGTATGTGAGCCCTTTGAAATTTCATGGTTTTCTGAATAAATTTGTCATAAAATGTGATCTGATCTTCATCTAAGTCAGGGGTATTGACAAATATAATGTGCCTAAAAGAATAACACACAAAACAAATTCTGATCTTTCATGTCGTTATTGAGAACAACCCAAAAACTTCATAGTGCTTGTAGAAAAAGTATGTGAACCCTTTAGTTAATGACCTCAAAAAGCTTCTCTTTTTTGCACACCTGGACTCTCGTTAAGAAAATGAGTTTGGAGGTGTCGACTACAGCTACTTTGACTGATAAAAACCCCTCAAACTTTTGGAGTTTGCTCTGCACAAGAAGCACATGCTTATGTGAGCCATGCCTCGCCAAAATGAGCTTTCAGAGGATCTACGATCAAGAATAGTTGATTTACATAAACCTGCCACGGGTCACAAAGTGATTTCAAAGACTTCAGAAATTCACCAGTCTACAGTTAGGCAAACATTCTACAAATGGACACTTTGGGACTGTTGCTAGTCTACAAAGAAGTGGGCGCCTAGTAAAAATGACACCAAGAGCACAACGAAGACTCATCAAAAACAAATTCGGCCTTTTGGAGTGGCCAGGTCAGAGCCCAGACCTCAACCCAATAGAGATGCTATGGAATGACTTGTAGAAAGCCATACACAAGACCTCTAAAGAATATGACCGAGCTAAAGCAGTTCTGCCAGGAAGAATGGGTTAAAAATCATCCTGAATGATGTGCAGGTCTGATCCACAGCTACAGGAAGCGCCTGGTTGAGGTTATTGCTGCCAAGGGGGGTCAACCAATTATTAATTCTAAGGGTTCCCTTACTTTTTCCACTGCTATTTTGAATGTTGAATGAGTGTTTTCAATAAAGACATGATAGATCAGATTTTTTTTGTGCTATTCTTTTAGGCACATTATATTTGTCAATACCCCTGACTTAGATGAAGATCAGATCACATACTTTTTCTTCCCACTATATATTGAACTGAAACATAAACTATTTGACAGTGACATGCTGGATGAAGAGTAACTCATTGGGAGATTTATCTCTCACTGTCTCACAGGCAGTGCTATGATGATGCATATTTTGTGAAGGATGATGAATCTTCTTCCAAGAAATAAAACTTTTCTTAACCCTGTCTTCTTAGATTATTTCGGTTCTCTTAATTCATGGCTTGTCCTGGTAAAATGCCTTTAAATGCCCTTCAAATGTTTCAGTAGGAGGTGTGAATTGTCCTTTTTGTTAAATAAGGGTACTAGATAGACTGGCCTGTAAAATAACACCTGGCATGACCAATATTCCTTAGTTATATGTGTAATACACAGCAAAATCCCCATTGTTGATTTAACACCCAAAGTGTTGAATTTATACACCACAGTGTTTATACAAGTTCATTGGACACAAATGAACACTCTGGGTGTTAATTCAACACTAGGGATTTTGCTGTGTATGTGTGTGTTTTTCTGTTTGACAGAGTTCATTAGGAAGACAAATGCCTGCTTTCATGGTTTTGACCTGTGACTGAAGAACTGTCCCAGAGATTTTAAATGAAGGCCAAAGCACAGAAAACAAATGCTCAGTCAGGCTCAGCACTGAGACTCATACACTCATAGTTAAAAAAAAAAAAAAAACACTCTCAATGATTTATATGGATTTTACAGGGACTCTTATGTGAAAACTGGTTTCATCTTGTGTGTCTATGAATTTGTGTGATTGGTTAGTAATTTTGTAAAGTTGAGGAAATATGAAATCTGTATTTATCACAGTTATAATGGTGACTAAAACATGAGGAATTCATTTAAATAACCTTTCTGCAATTGAACCATGGCTGAAGTTAAGATACAACTCAACCATCAAAGAGGTTGTGCCCCAAACCACATATTATGGTTTTACATAGTAGGGTACTTCACTATATAAAGTAACAATTGGTGGCACACTTTTGTCACATTCTATTTAGTGTACTAGTATGTGATTTGTGATGATACACACAGCTCTCTAGTTGCAAATTGTAATTTATAACTCGCAACTTACAGTATAACGCAAACTCAAAATGAGGAATGAAACAAACATGGAGAAATGAGCCACTATTTTCATTTGTTCTTTCAACACAAAGCTTTTCCTTTTATACTCACAAAACAGCTTTTAGGACAGCATTAAAAAATACAGGCCAGCATGACTGCCAGTTTTGACTTACTTCCTGATTTCATGAAGGCTGTGGCTCAGGTTGTAGGGCGGGTTGTCCACTAATTGTAAGGTTTGGGGTTTGATTCCCGGCCCACATGACCCCACATGCCGAAGTGTCCTTGAGCAAGACACTGAACCCCAAGTTGCACCCAATGGCAAGTTAGTGCCTTGCATGGCAGCTCTGCTACCATTGGTGTGTGTGTGTGTGTGTGTGTGTGTGTGTGTGTGTGTGTGTGAATGGGTGAATGAGATAAAGTGTAAAGTGCTTTGGATAAAAGTGTTATATAAGTGCAGACCATTTGCCATGAAACTGAATAAAGAATCAGCATTATTACTGCTTCAAATAGCAACAGATTATTTAATTTAAAAGAGGACATCTGCATGAATTGTTGTTTAAAATGACCCCCCCCCCTCTATTAAGAAGGCTATTAACATGACTAAAAATGTTTTGAGATCTAGACAAGACACTGTCATAGACACTCAGAAATAATACAGTATGTCTGAAAAAATTCTGAAATAAATTAAAATTTTATCATTTTAGTCATAGTGACCAATTAAATGAATCTTTCTTCAAACACACCTCTTTCTCTTCACAGTGACATATGGATATAGTAGCCTAGATAATATGTATATCTAGGTATGTGTATATCTAGGCAGGCTACTAGATTTACAATGTATTCATAACATATACTGTATAGTAATATAGTGTCTGTAACGTATGAAGACATATTTTCCTATTAGAAGGGCAAGAAACTACCTGAATGCCAGAAAACATTGTGTGTTTTCCACAACTGATTTTCACACAAGCCTCACTTGGGTGAGGAAATGAGGAGGTGGGGATGTGCAGTATATTGCATATTGAACAACAAAAAAGGGCCATTATCTATTTTGTAAATTTGGCTCATTTTAGAAGAGAAAAGGGAAAATATATGCTAATACAAGCTCAGAGAATATATTATGGCATAACGAACTAAGCTCAGGAAGGTGAAAGGCAAAAAGGAATATACAGTATATATATTAACACCAATTCCAAAAAAGGTGGGACGCTATGTAAAATGTAAATAAATGTAAGTAAAAACAATGCAATCATTTGCAAATTTCATAAACCCATATGTTATTCACATTAGTATATAGAAAACATTTCTAATGTTTAAACTGAGTAAATGTACAATTTTAAGAGTAAAATAGGGTCATTTTGAATTTGATGGCGTTGGGACAGGGTCAACAAAAGGTTGAAAATGTAAGTGTTACTGAAAAGAAACAGCAGGAGGAACATTTCACAATTAATTCGGTTAATTGGCAACAGGTCTTTAACATGATTGGGTATAAAAAGAGTATCTTAGAGACAGGACAACTGACTTCCAAACAGTTTCACTTTCGACTCCTCGACCCACAGAACATTGTCTCAACATTTTGGGCATCATCAGGGTATGTTTTTGGCAAAATTCAGATGAGCTTTAATGTTCTTCTGGGTTAGCAGTGGTTTTCACCTCACCACTCTTCCATGGATGACATTTTTGCCCAGTGTCTTTCAGATAGTGGAGTCATGAACAGAGACCTTTATTGATGCAAGAGAGGCCTGTAGGTCCATTGATGTTGTCCTTGGCTCTCACTGTGATAATGGCTCTCACTGTAATTCTTTGGAGTCCCAGAGCCTTTCAAATAGCTTTGTAACCCTCCCCAGACTGATGTATTTCAATAACCTTTTTCATCATTTCTGGAATTTATTCCAATGTTGGCATAGTGTGTTACTGGGTAAGACCTTTTAACCAACTTCATGCTGTTGAAAAAGTTCTATTTAAGTGTTGATTTGATTGAACAGGGTTTGCAGTAATCAGGCCTGGTTGTGTCTGGTCCAGCTGAACTCCATTATGAATGCAGTTTCATAGATTTGGGGAATTAGTAACTACTAGTACAACACAGTATCAAGTACAATACTAGTAAAATACATTATTGGATAACTTTTTTACTCAATAAGTAACATTATCATTTAAAAACTGAAACTGTATTTTGTGTTTATTTAGGTTGCCTTTGTTTCCTCTTAGATTTTGTTTAGATTTCTGAACCAATTTAGTATGAGAAATACACAAAAACAGAAGAAATAAAATACTTTTTCACAGCACTGTACAAAACCACTGGATTTTAGATAGATAATGTTATTGTTAATAAATGTTGTTAAATTGGTATGATGATGTGACTGGTAAAAAGCAGAAGGGATTCAAATACAATTTTACCCAAAACACAGAAATCACATAATTTGTTGATTGTTGCCTGTGCTGTGATTTCAATATAAATAGTTTCTTTAAATTTAGCTACTCTAAAATGCCCAAGATGTGAAGTGAGCAAATGTTGCATCTTATCTAGGGTGCATTCCCACCTCACACTCAGTGTTCCTGGGATAAGACACAGATCCAATATGACCCTAACCAGGATAAAGTTGAGATGAATGAATGAATGACACTCATGAAAAAGTAGTCATGTCTCAGATAAATCATTTATCACTTTATATAAGCAATGTAACATGAGTACGAGTGTACAACAGCATGATTTTGAGTGTGATATTGCTTTTATACAATTGTAATCATGAAATGATTATCATCTCACTGACATTTCAAACATAGCATATCCAAATATTTTGTTTATTTTTGCTCTGTCAACAAAACTAATTCCCAAAGAAGCCAAGCAAGACGATGTTGTATGTTGCCATGGTAATGCACAGAAAACATCCTATAGCCCATAGTATATTGGTTTTGTTTATTAACATTTGTTACTACTGCTACTACTTTCAGAACTCTTGGAACGCTTGTCCAATCAAATTAGTGCTAAACATTTCTGCTAAACATTTCTGCTAAACATTTCTAATGCACCTTTCTATTGAACCTTTCTGCAAAGCATTTCTAAATCGCCTTTTCTGTTCTGTCCTCCCCTCCTTTTCCCAAAAATAAAAACAAATTGAGCAACAGCATTAAACATTGTTTTTCTTTTTTTTTCTTTTTATACAAAGGAAAACAGAATGAAAAATATCGAAACCCCACAACAAACCCCTCCGGCTCATCATGGCTACCCAATAACTGTCGCTGGTTATAAAGATATTGTAAATTTCAACAACAGGCACTAAACTTTAAGTGGGAAGTGTCTGTAACTCCATAAAATATGCAATAAAGGGATGCCATTTATGAAAAAACTTGTCCGTACAACCATTAATCGTATATATCTTATTTTCTCGAGTTTCAGAAAAAACATCACGTCCTTTATCCACTGGGCGATAGATGGGTATTTACTAGGGTATTTAGTATAGCAACAGTAGGGAATGTCTTGCTATAAGGGATGTGAAAGCAATAACATCCTTTTGTATCGAGCTCAAAGGAATTGAGGCTTCAGGAATCCCAAACACAGCAATCAATGGACAAGGCTTTAAATGTACTCTGAGAATAGAGGACATGATGGTAAAAAAAAAAAAACAGCCCAAAAACCATAGAGATCAGGGCAGAAAAAAAACATATGGCCATGATGACAGGGAGAGCCATGGCATTTATCAGACTTGTCCTCTACATCCAGATACATCACAGACATTCTCGACTTGGACAGATGGACTCTATTTAAAACTGTATAAGTCCAAGACGAGCACAAGCAGTGGTAGGCTGTACCCTCCCTATAGTATGTTCCCAACACTCCTCACTTATCTGTACTCCTAACTCCGTTTCCCACGCATTCCTAATTTTGTTACTCAACTCTCTACCTAGCGTCAGAATAAAATCATAAATCTTAGAAATCATTCCTCTCTGATGCAGATTATTTCCCAAGTATTGCAGTCTTCCCAAGCCTGTTCAGGAGGCGCAGAGGGGAAATCAGGAAAACATCTAGAAACGAAGTTCCGTATTTGAAAATCCTGGGATAAGACACAGATCCAATATGACCCTAACCAGGATAAAGTTGAGATGAATGAATGAATGACACTCATGAAAAAGTAGTAATGTCTCAGATAAATCATTTATCACTTTATATAAGCAATGTAACATGAGTACGAGTGTACAACAGCATGATTTTGAGTGTGATATTGCTTTTATACAATTGTAATCATGAAATGATTATCATCTCACTGACATTTCAAACATTGTATATCCAAATATTTTGTTTATTTTTGCTCTGTCAACAAAACAAATTCCCAAAAAAGCCAACCCACGCGATGTTGCATGTTGCCATGGTAATGCACAGACTAACTGATATCCCATAGTTCAGGCCTGGCCAACCCGTGGCTCCCGAGCCACATGCAGCTCTTTGCCTGGTTTCATGCGGCTCTTAGGTTCATATCAAAGTTTGTGTTTGTGTTTTTTTTTATGTTCGTATTCGCTCCACTCGAGTTTCGGCCCTGATTTCCGATCACGTGATCAGATCGGGACATCCCTACATTTGAGTAAACAATTTGTGTCAAGTTTGCTTTCAAAATGGCAGGGAAAAATGCACAGCAAAACGAAAATATGAAGATGAACACAGGAGGTTTTAACAGAGTGGGAAAATTTATATTTTATTGTTGAGCGCAATGGCAAGCCATTCTGCCTTATATGTCAGGTGTCATTAGCGCATTTCAAAGCTTCAAATCTTCAGCGCCACATCAGCTCACTCCATGCTAACATCAACCAGGAATTTCCAATAGGGACTGAACTTCGCAAGCACAAGTTGGTCACTTTGATATGCCAGGCAGAAAAGCAGATACAGTTTTTCCAAAAATTTACGAAGCACTCAGAGACCGTAACGCTTGCATTGTATCAACTGGCTAGGAACGTTGCACGGGCTAAAAAGCCATACAATGAAGGGGAGTTCGTTAAAAAATGCCTCAGTGATATTGTTGAAATCTTGTCTCCTGAAAATGACAAACTAAAACGAATAGTATCAGATGTCCAATAGTTGCACTCTGACCTTCAAGCATGTTAGTATTTTAGTGTCGCATTGGATGAGAGTTGTGACATACAAGACAAGCCTCAGTTGGCAATATTTGCACGGTCTGTGTCAAAAGATTGTGTGATCAAAGAAGAACTCCTTCATATTGTGCCATTAAAAGACAGAACCCGTGGGATAGATGTGAAAGAAACAATGATGGCTGCATTTGCGAAAGCAAATCTGCCCATACTGAAACTAAATGCAATAGTCACGGATGGAGTGCCAGCCATGGTTGGATCTGTGAACGGGCTTGTGGGGCTGTGCAAAGCTGACCAAACATTTCCAGAGTTTGGGAATTTCCGCTGCATCATCCACAGGGAGAAACTCGTGTCTAAATCATTGCATTTAGACAACGTCATGAAGCCTGTGATGGAAATCATCAACTACATCCGCACACATGCGCACAGGCAATTCAAGAATCTCATCGCTGAGCTGGATAAAGAGCTTCCAGGTGATCTGACGCTACACTCCACTGTGAGGTGGCTGTCAAAAGGCCAGGTACTCTCTCACTTATTTGAGCTTTTGGATGCCGTGAAACTGTTCATGGAAGAGAAGGACAAGGACTATCCCAAGCTCTCGGACCTCGAGTGAATTATGGATCTGGCCTTTTTGGTTGACATGCTGTGTCACTTGGACAGACTGAACTTGACCCTGCAGGGTAAGTTAAAAATGCTGCCTGACCTGGTGCAAAGTGTGTTTGCATTTGTCAACAAGCTGAAGCTGTTCAAGGCGCATGTTCAAAAGAGAGATTTAACGAATTTTCCCACTCTGCTAAAAGCCAGTGGGCAAGTCACCAGCGTCGCCCTGAATAAGCAAATAGCCAGATATGCAACACTAGTTGAAAACCTGCACGAAAGCTTTGTGACCTGGTTCCGTGATCTACAACTGAAAAGGCCACAGATTACGTTCCTCGTCGACCCATTTAATCAGAGACGGACTGTTTGAAAGCCCCGCTAGTCACAGATGAGGCTGCGGCTGAGTTGGAGATGATTGATCTTTGTGAGGAGGACCAACTGAAACCTGCTTTAAGGGAAGGGACCATTGAGTTCTGGAAAAGTGTGCCAATGGAAAAATACCCCAATGTCAAACGGGCTGCGCTTAAGAAACTGTCAATGTTTTGGTCAACATATGTCTGCGAGTCTGTGTTTTCTACCCTGAAACATGAAATCAAAGCATCGATCTGTTCTGACTGACACCCATGTGAAAGAATTGCTTTGAGTGTGGCAATAACGGAATACAAGCCAGATTTGAAGAGGATTGTTCATGGCAAGGAATGCCAGAAGATCCACTAAGTAATATGCCTAGTAAATTATTATATTTTTCTTTGTGGACTTGGTTCAATTGAGAGTTTGTGTGTTAGACAGTGTACACAATGTTCATGTTGTTGAAAATGACTGGCCTGTAGTCACTGGCCAGTAGTACTATAGGAGTCAATTTCATATTGGTGTGTGACACTTATAATAAATCTGGCTGCGCAAAGGTCTGTGTGTGTGTGAGAGGGATGGGGGTGATGTTCATCTGTGCCCATGTGTATGATGTGGCTCTTTGCGGTAACACAGTAAAAAATGTGGCTCTTAGTCTCTGACTGGTTGGCCACCCCTGCCCTAGTTTATTGGTTTTGATGTAACAAACTATTGTTATACTACTACTGCTGCTACTACTTTCAGAACTCTTGGAACGCTTGTCCAATCAAATTAGTGAACTGGAACTAACTGTTGTATAAGATATATTTTTAAATACATCTATTATAGATTGATTTGAGGTTTGAATAGCTGGTGGCCCTCAACACATCCATATGTGTATGTGAGGTGTTTGAAGACTAATAAATAATCAATTTTTCTTCTTGTAATTTGGAATTGTGCATCTCCTTTACCCTCTGTGTCCCATAACAACACATACACTCACAGAGAGAGAGAAACAGTGAGTCAGAGTGGCTCTGTGGTAGTGGTGTGTTTTTTAGGTTTGTGGGTGATGCTAAATGCCAGATCTCCATCTGCTGTTGTGATTTTTGCCTGAACCAATACAAATTGTGCCTTCTGGCTACCAGTATGTTGCCAAGGCTTAGTGATGTCAGTATATACTAATATAGTGTACAGTAATAATAAGGAAGGTGCTAATATTTATGTGCTAACGTCTGTCATGTAACTTTTGAGCAAATTGTATGATTCATGCTCACAGTCCTCAAAACCAAAAGGAAAATATTTGATCCTATTTCTATTAAATCTAAGCTTTGTTACTGTTGATGACGTTTCAAGTCTATAAAATGTCATGTTCAATGGAACAAGAAAACTCTAATGAATTTATATTGTGTTAACACAGTATGACATTGGAGATTGTGCACAGAGAGCATATAAAAGCGAGAAAAAAACCTGCCGACTCTGAGGCTGATGCATTAACACAGTAGAATAAAAGCACACAATCAAGAATATTGAGTTGTGATTAGTTGAGAGTTATGAACATGCACTTTTAAATTAGCATAATTTCAAAGATTTCAACCATTTAGATTTTTTAATGGAATGCCAAAAATGTCCTATATATTAAGTGCTTGGTGAAAGCTGGCGTACTGAAGGAAATGTTATGTAGAAGTGCTATATATTGCTATCATATTGCTATAATAAACAGAAAAAAAAGTATTTCAAAAAGAATGTTTCTGTAGGGCCTCCATGTAGATGTTTGCCATGCCCAACTTTTTCTCTATAGCTTATTATTAAGGCTGGTGTTCCTCAGGGCTCCATGCTGATCTCATACCACTTTTGTTCTCATCTGGGGCATAACCTGGCCTGGGCATCCAGAGCTGTAGCCTTGAAGGTTCTTTCTTTAGCCCCTAACATTTCTCCACATGGAACGGCTTATCACTATGCACCTTAACGTCAGTTAAAGAAGACAGCAGTGTTATATTTTATCTTCAGTGAACAGACAGAGGCATGACCAATAAGACAGGATTTACAGGAAAATACATGGAAATACTCATTTATTTATTCATTATTACTTATTGGCTGACAGCTCTCAATCCTGCTAAATGCTAGCTCACACAGTCAGTGTGAGGGGTAAAGTGGATATATGCTGATTTTTTTGTTTGTTTTTTTGTTTTTATTTTATTTTTTTACCAGTAATGGGGTTGAAACTGAAACCTAAACATCTTCTCATGCTGAGCAGGAAAAGAAGGTCTGTAAAGGTCTATATGTGTTATGTGAACATGATATGAGCAGAGCATAGGGACAGCTAACATACTGTACAATGATCGCTTAGTTGTGCCTCCCTTTGTTTGACACCAATTATTTTTAAACAGAGCATTAATTAAACAGCATACACAATATAAAAATATTTCCACCAAAATAAAGGAGAAAATATTTTTTGGTCAAACTAAAAACATTCTTATTATTACTTTCTCAAAAATAAATATATTTATATATATATATATATATATATATATATATATATATATATATATATATATATATATATATATATATATATATATATATATATATATATATATATATATATAGTAGCGGATGCGTACAAACAAGAATACAACATAGTAATGTACTTGTGACGGGCAGTACCTAGTGGGTGGGGAATCCCGGAACGCCTGCCTGGCATCCCTCGCGCTGCCGTTCGTCGGGCCGTCTCGGTGTCGGTGCCTTCCAATACAAAGAGAGAGAGAGATTAATCCACATAAAAAACACAAAATCACGTTAAGTACTATGGCAGCACTACGAGTGTGAAGTCCTCAAAGTACGCATCCCATGGCTCCTCCTACTCCAGGTCCGTGCTTCGGCATGCAGGAGCCGGCAGCTCGCAGTACCCCACTCACTCCCGTGGGAAGGTCTGAGACCTCTGCACCTGTAGGTTGCCTGAACAATGCGGGGACACCAGACTCAAGTCTCACACTGCTCACCAGAATCGGGGAGGTAGTACCTCACCCGATGGCCCATTTTAGGGTTCTACTGCGGCTTCTCTCTGGCGGAGCTCGCTGATGAAGTACGGTGCTCTTCTCCTCAAGGCTTGAGAGCTGCTAGTGGTGTGCACCAAGAAGGGGAGCGGAAGGGTTGCAACTCACTGGTGAGGGCTTTAGCGGAGGCTCGGCGTGGGCGGTCCACCTCACTTGGTCCGCGCCCTTCTTTGTCAGGTCTGAAAGAGGAGAGGCTACGAGAAGTTAGGGACAAACTCGACAGTATCCCCCAACCCCAAGAACACCACTTTTTTCGAGGGACCTACCGCACTTTTCTGCTAGGCATAGTACCCAGTACTGCTCTTAGCCCAAGGTGACTTTCTTGGGTTGGCAGTCAAGCCAGCGAGTCCCTTAGACCCCCCAATGAACATTCCATGAAATGGATGACTACTCATCAGGTAGGGCTACAGATGGGGCGAGGACGATGTCATCAGCCTTGGAAGGTGGCGGGGCCCATGTAGCCAAAGAGACATAGGCTAAAGGGGGCCCACTTCATTACAGAGCATGCAGAGACCATCCAGCAGTTTCACCTGTGTGGGCCCCGCGCCAAACACCGGCTACTGAAACCGGGACCCCACGTTAATTCTTTGGAGTACGGCTAGCCTTCCCAACTCCGTACCCTGTCCACACCCCCACGGCCCATAACCGGCCAAACACACTAGCACCCTAAAAAAAAGCAAAGAACGGGCCAAGGGCACGGCCTACCCACCACGGGTAACCCAAACACCCCACCGGGCACTGGGGAGGGGTGCGGCACGGCGTCCGGCTGTATGCGACGCAGCACCAGCCGGGGTCGCTGAGGACCAGCTCTGGCTGCAAGGTGGGTACTGTTGCTGTAACGCTGCACACTGTAATTGCTCCATTGTGTGGTGTTTTTTTTTTTTTTTTTGAAAAGAAGAAAACTGATAGTTCTCATTCTCTTTTTTTTTCCTGAAAAGAAAAAACTGATAGCCCTTTTTTAAGCTTAAACCATGTAGCGGATTAAGAAGGAAGAACTGTGTACCTGTGTGTGCGGTTTAGGTGGACCGCGGCCCCCTCAGCGCGGTTCCCCCCGCCATCGGGGGGAGAGAGAGAAAATCACACAATAAAAGGAGCACGGTAATACTCAGTCTCACATGTTATCAATCTTGAAGGTTTTACCCAGTAGCGTGTGAATTTATACGAATGGTGGCCGCAGGCTTTTACTCCGCGGAGTTGGCAAGGAGCGATCCCTTTCTCCTCCGGAGTCCAGTCCGTCGCGACAATATATATATATATATATATATATATATATATATATATATATGTGTGTGTGTGTGTGTGTGTGTGTGTGTGTGTGCATTATGTGTACCCTTAAAAATGTGAATTAATGCAAAACAAATTGTCATTCTTGTTCAACTCAAGGATGTGTTGTTTCCTTTGTTTGTATCAATTCTTTGCTCATTTTCATGATGGGTGCCATTAATTCCGGAGAGCACTGTAGCTAGCTTCTTATTTTCAGTACTTCCCCAGTAATCCACACTCTGTACAGTGTGAGATGTATCTACTGATCTGCAATTCCAGTATTACCTATAATCTTGCATTTACCTATAATCTTTGGAAATGTGTGTGTGTGTGTGTGTGTGTGTGTGTGTGTGTGTGTGTGTGTTTTGTAGTTTGCTGATGTGTGGTTTTGTGATGCCTAAGCTGCACTGCTCCTCAGCTGTGGACATTCAATCCAAGTCCCCAGGGTCAGGCATCATTCACTTTAAAAAATGAATGATTCCTCAGTCGGTTTTCTTCCTTTCCCCTGCTTCACTTAAGTTCTGCAGCAGCTCTATAAATCATTTAATAACGTGAATCAGCATCCAGTGTTCCTATTTTTCATTTCCATATGCAAAGTGCATTAGACTGAGTTGTGTAAGAATTCTTTATATGCTTTATGGAAATGCAAACCAGTTGTACAGAATATTTATATACAGTATAATAAAAGGACATTATCATCACAGTAGAGTACACATACAGTATGTACCATCACAGGAAATCTCATCACCACACATGTCACTTAATAAACAGTATGTTTGTGGGTCAAATTCATGAATTACTGATTCATGATTTCTGTGCGCATGCACACTCTTGCATGAGGCTAATCTCTTCATATTCCACTCCTGTCACCTCATTTTAAGTGCCTGAAGCCTGAATTACATTTAACATTTACAGCAAGACCTTTAGCACATTCTTGTATGCTATATGCATATAAATGTTATCATAAATTTACCTCCAGCAGAGGTCAACAGAAATCATGAAAGTTGGATGTGAATTCAATCTTACAGAAATGGGTGCTGCTATTTCAACAACTACAGCACTATTCTGGAAATGGTGCCTTGTACAGTAATTGCCTATAGAAAAGAATAAATCTAGAATGAAGATGGAGAACTCCAAAGCTTTCTTGTGTACTCATAAAAACATTGTTTCTTATTGCAGCATGAATGCTGTGAGATAACACTGAGACAACATACAGAATTCATTAAAGCATGTGCGGCTAGTCAAGCATACCTAGAGCACTCTGAGAGAGATAGAGAGAGAGAGGTGTCTGAAGGCATATAAAAACAAAGACATAAAAAGATGTTGAAAGAGACTGAAATTCACTGAGAATCATTGCATTAGGAATCTGAGGAATCTCACACGCATCCACACCTACTGACATCACCCCTCATTTCCCTAATTTACATATATATTAATATGTGTGACAAATAAGCGTGCACCCTGTCCAGGGTGTACCCCGCCTTGTGCCCGATGCTTCCTGGGATAGGCTCCAGGTTCCCCGCAACCCTGAAGAAGGAATAAGCGGTTGAAGATGGATGGATGGATGAAATAAGCGTGCGATGTATGGGTGTGTGATTGAGGGGGTGAAGTGCGATTGAGAGACTGTATGATGCAGATATGAAAAATGAGTGTGCCTGATAGCCATGTTGCACTCACACTCAAACACACACACACACACACACACATACACACACACAATACCAATGACATCCATTGACATATCATGGGGACCAGCCAATTGTCCAACAATCAGATATTAATATCCTTGTGTCATTTGGCCTCCACCAAGATATAAAAAATATATAAACATATATGACATAGACAAACAGAATTTTGTACACATAATTCTCTTTATCCATAAAAATAACACACATACAGTGCCCTCCAAAGTTATTCGCATCCTTTACTATACATATAGTGTAATATACTATCATATAAACATCAGACACAATGTAATATTTTGGTCAGACTAAAAGCATTCTTATTATTATTTTAAAAAAAATATGTGCCACAATTATTGATGTCCTGAAGAAATATTTATAAATAAAAGCAAACAAATTGTCATTCTTTATTAGCTTGCATGTGTTGTTCCTTTTTTGTATTAATTTTGTTTTTGGTCATTTTCATAAAAAGTGCCATTAATTCTGGAGAGCACTGTAACAACTTACAATACCCTCCACTAATATTGTCACCCTTGGTAAATATGAGCAAAAGAAGGCTGTGAAAATTTGTCATTATTGTTTAAACTTTTGATCTTTTGTTCAAAGAAATTTTAAAAATTCTCTGCTGTCATGGATATCAAACAATTGCAAACACAATACAGGTTTATCAAAAAAAATATCTTTGTTAAATGTAGGTGTGCTACAATTATTGGCACTCTTGTAGTCAATACTTTGTGCTACCTCCCTTTGCCAAGATAACAGCTCTGAATCTTCTCCTATAATGCCTGATGAGGTTGGAGACAAAGACAATTTACACATAATAGACTTTTCTGCTCATATTTACCAAGGGTGTCAATATTAGTGGAGGGCACCATACTTGTAATAGTACTTCCCCAGTAAGGTGGGCATGGTGACTTAGTGGTTAGCGCGCATGCCTCACATCTCCAGGGTTGAGGATTCGAATCCCACCTCTGCCATGTGTGTGCAGAGCTTGCATGTTCTCCCCATGCTTCGGCAGTTTCCTCTGGGTACTCCTGTTTCTACCCCCAGTCCAAAGACATGTGCTGTAGGCTGATTGACATTTCCAAATTGTCTGTAGTGTCCAGGGTGTCCCTCACCTTGTGCCCTGGTATAGCCTCCAGGCTCCCATGACTCTTTGTAGGATAAGTGGTACAGAAAATGGATGGATGGACGTCCACAGTCATTCACATGACTCATTCACGCTGAATAAAGCGAGATGTATCTGCTGATCTAGAATTCCACTATTACCTAGAATCTAGCACTTTGAAAGGGGGATGTCCTAGAGCTTTCCTGTTCCTGTTTTTCTCAGTTTCTCTTTCAGCTCTGCCTGGTTTTGGGCTAGTTTGTTTTTGGTTCCCAGTCCGTATGCATTCCAATGTTTTCCATTGCTAAATTTTTTAACTGTATTTCCCAGTGGTTTCCAATATTTCCTTGCTTAAGATTTCCTAAAAATGTTCTGTGCTGAACCAAACTGAGTATTTGTCAATCGGAAAAACTTCCAAACTAGAATCCTTTTAGGAATTTAAGAACACTTAACTCTGCAAATAATGCAGTCACGCATTGACCTTAAGCTGCTTGTCTATGTCAAATTAAATATGGATTTGCATATGATATCCCTGTTTGCCTGTGGTTTAATTCCAGCTATCTATTCAGACCCTAAACAAAGAGATTTGGTGCATGCTGTAAATCCAGTTGCCTCTGGTGTGTTACAGGGGAATTTTGTATATGATAATGATAATAAATCTCTCAAATATAAGCTACAGATATGCAGTGTCATTAAAACATATTAAAAATATGTTCGTATCATTTGATACAAATTTGCTTTACATTCACACTCCGTTTTTAACACAAGTGACAAGAGAAGGACACAACAAAATAGTGTGCATGGTATCTTAGTTCATCACATTACCACCATCTTATGTGAGCCAGTTTGCTAAGGTCCATTTCCATTGCTGCTCATTATAGTGGGGCACACAGACTATGCAAATGTGAGAACACACCACAGGCAACCAGAATAAATGGTCTAGGAGGGCTAATCTTCCCCTCTTTCAAAGATAAAAAGATATTCAAAAATGTTTCATTTTTGGTCTCAACGTCAGATAACTTACTTCTAATGAATGTACAGGTACTAACAAATTCTGATTATTTTGAAGTTCATAGAACCAAGCACAACAGCACTCCAACTGGTTGTGAGTAGAATGAAGTGATGCTTGGGCTGATTCTCTCTAGGCCAGAATGTGGCTTCAGTGACAGGCATGTCAAATGATTACACAGACCATAAGAACAGACCATACGTTTAGAGTTTTTGTTTGTTTGTTTGTTTGTTTGTTTGTTTCTTTGAGCTAAAGGGTTACAACTAATATGGCATGAATCCAAATATTGCAAACTTGAAAGACTTTAAAAAAAAAGCTTCAATGCAGCTGCTTATCTCTTTGTGTGTGTGTGTGTGTGTGTGTGTGTGTGTGTGTGTGTGTAATAGTTTGCCCATCATAATTATTACTATGCCTTTGATGAATTGCATTGTTCAACCCTATTAGTTTAATTATCATTCTACTGATTGATATTAGATTTTAGCCATCCCATCATGATCAGCCATACATGGTATGCACACACACAAAGTAGTACATTCTTTTAAAATCTTGATACTAAACTACATTTTTGAAAACAGCTGCATATTTGAGAATGTAGGCTGATGCAATGAAATCAGTCTGTTCATTATTCATTCCATGGAGTCTGCACTGAAAATCATTTACACTGATTTAAATAGACCTAACCCAATTTAACCCAGAAGGAACTATCCTGTATTAAGACCACATAACAAGCACATCAAATATCAATTAAAGAGCTCCCCCGAGTTATAGTCATTAAAATAATCAAGGATGTCTGTGTTTTAATGACAAACACTAGTTGCCTGTCAATCAGGCAAAAACTCCTGAAGAACAGCACAAAATATTGAAATGCACAGTTTATCATACTTTATCTTTGTGCCACATATTGCCTTTATTGTCATTATACACATACACATGTTTAGTACAACTGTTTGTACTAAATGATTTTTTTCCATATCCAGGCTTGGATGGAATGATATGTTATCTACAGTGAGTGGGTTTTAAACTTTCAACCTTTAGATAAATAGCCCAAAGCCCAGTTTGTCCACAGAACCAGAATACCAGGAGAAAACCTCTGTACCCTGGAGCTGTGTCAAGGACACCATGTCACCAAGAAAGGTGTACAGGTTCAATCTCTATAAGAGATGCTAAATAATCTCATACATACGTTCCACATAAGCTGCCATCCCACATGTCAACTGCAGAATTATGGATATGAATTTTCAAATCTGGCTGGCAAAAGAATTTGCCCTGAAAGCTAAGTGTTGGCCCATGTTTGCCAGTTACACACTTGCCATAAATTCAACTCTCTTTGACCTGGAAATGTAGCTCAGAAATACATTGAGAATAAATGGGTGAATTATACATTTCATTCTTTTGGAGTATACCTTGTCCTGCACATTTTAGTAGACAATGACAACCCAAATAAACAAATGAAACAAAAATATTATACTTGGTTGTTTACTTATTGAGGAAAATGATCCAATATCATATATTTTTGAGTGGCCAAAGTATGTGAACCATTGCTTTCAGGATCTGGTGTGACCCCCTTGTGCAGCAAAAACTGCAACTAAACATTTCCAGTAACTGTTGATCAGTCCTGCACATCGACTTGGAGACATTTTAGCCCATTCCTCAGTACAGAACAGCTTCAGCTCTGGGATGTTTGTGGGTTTCCTCACATGAACTGCTTGCTTCCGGTCCTTCTAGAACATTTCCATGTTGGACAAGGGAATATTGTGTGGCATGGCACACAGCCAAAAAACAAACAAACACATAGGTGAACCTTACTTACTATTTTTTCTTCTAATGAGCTGCTACTGTAGAGCAAAACATGTCCTGGGGTCAGGACATGTATGTTCTAGAGAGCATTTAACTGAAAGAACTGGTTCTCGATGGGCCTTCAAAAATGTTTAATTGTGGTTATATATATATATATATATATATATATATATATATATATATATATATATATATATATATATATATATATATATATATATATATATATATATATATATATATATATATATATATATATATATATATATATATATATATATATATATATATATATATATATTCTTATTTTAATGTTATAGTCAATACACTACAACTAGATTATACTTTTAAAAATGAGAAAATTACAAAAATGGTTTATCCTAGATGTATTCTCATACTGGTGACGGACAGGTACAAAACACCTGTTTTGATTTCAGGTGCATTTTAACTGTCTGTAATTTGAAGAAATATCCATGAAATCATGCCTGGAAATCCTCACCTGTGCAAAGTGGAGCGTGTAGAGACGGAGGCAACTCTGTTGATCTGTGATGTCATGTTTGGGGGGGAAAGGGTGGATGAGGAGAGAAATAGAAGAGGAGGGTGCAGGACCCGGAGCACATTGAACCCTCCACACTGCACTCGTACAGAACCGACAGTGACAAAGTTTATCCAGCGCGCGTTTTACTGCGCCTGAGGACCAGCAGCCCTGCTTCTTCCTGCACTCTTTACCTTCTACCGCGTTTACTCCAGCATCCAGGTCAGCCGATATCTAAACGAGATTGTAAGCCTACTCTAAGTGATGTGTGTGAAATTTGTAAGAAACAGTGAATTGTGGGTTGTCACGGAGCAATTTCAGGCGACGTCTGCATAAAATGCAATCTGCGGAATTTAATTGATTAAATATGAAATGAATTTAGTGTTTGCGCATTCGTTAAGAAGGTTGTGATTAGGTTTGGGGCTGGGGTGAGCAGTTTTCATATAACTTTATGCGTATAGTTCAACATTGCGCATTATGTAAGTGCGCCTTATTAAGTTTGTCTTCCCTCTGACAGCACGGAGACATGGACTCGGACCTGGTGGACATCATGAGGGAGGATAAGTATATGTCTGAGTGTGAGCTGAACGCGTCTGTGAGCAGCGAGGCGGATCCGCGCAATGTGCCGCCTGAGCGCATGTCGCCTCTCCTCCCGGTCATCACCGCCGTTTACTCCGTAGTGTTCGTGGTGGGGCTGACGGGGAACTGCCTCGTTATGTTTGTCATTATCAGGTAATGATCACAGTCATTACAGTCAATGGTGAAACAATATCTAATCTGAATTTCCCATTTAGAAAACATAAAAGAACATTAAGCCAGCCTTGGCCCGTTCACTGCTTGTTCTTCCTTGGAATACATTTAGTAGGCACTATTCCTGCATACCAGGAACAGCTGACCTGGAGGTGCTTTGATCCAGACGTCTAGCCATCACAATTTGGCCCTTGTAGAAGTCGTTCAGATCCTTACGCTCAACTTCAGCTGAGTATTGAGTGTTCACTTACTGGTTAATATATCCTACTGAGCCGTTGTAATGAGACAATCACTGTCATTCACTACACCTGTCAGTGGCTTTAATGTTACAGCTGATCGGTATGTGTGTGTGTGTGTGTGTGTGTGTGTGTGTGTGTGTGTGTGTGTGTATGTGTGTGTGTGTGTGTGGCGCGGCCTAAATACAGGGCTGTAATCACTATAGAAACTGAGGGGGACATGTTCCCCCAATGATGAGATATGCCCAAATTGTCGAGTGTGTTCCTACCCACCCCCCACCCATGGGCTACTCTTCTGACTATTCTTCTGACTCCCTGGTCAGAAATATTGCGAGGAGCTCCTGTGCGTGGCCAGTTGATGACAGAGTGATGTTGCTTCCACTTGTGGATAATGGCTCCAGTAGTGTTACTGGAAGATTCAGATGTTTTGGAATATATCTGTATCCAATTCCATCAATATGTTTTGCAACAATAAGGTTGTGAATGTCTTGGGAGAGCTCTTTGCTTTTACCCATCATGAGATGTTTCTTATGTGACACTTTTGTAACGAAAAGCCTTTTTATAGACCATCAATTTACTAACCTATCTGATATTAATTTGCACAGATAGGAGGTATAATTACTTACGGATTTCAGTTGGTTCCTTGCCTTACTTTGCCTTGGAGAACTGCCTTTTCTTACCATGTTCAATACTTTTTCCCTGTGTCATTCCACTTTTTTCACATTACGGACTTTAATGTTGTGAATTGTTTATATTTTCCAGATTTCTTGAGTTAATACTGATGTCTGGTGAAAATTTTATGTGAATATCCTCATTGGAAATATATTTACTGAAAAACTAAAGTTTAATATTTGACAATTGGTTTACTACAGAAACATTAAATGACCAACAGTATTGTCCAGGGATGCCAACATTTGTGTGATTCATGTAACGTAATGTGGTATTGTCAATGTGACGAGACAAGAAACATTAACGGAGCTGTTTTCACTATATTAGGGAGAAGATGGACAAAGATGTGTGCATATTGTGAATGAATGTAATGAACCTGGCTTTACTGCTAGCCTTTCAGTAAATTCACTTTTCTAAGAAAATGATTCATAAAACAGAAAGTGGGAGAGTTATCCTCCTCAGACTTAAAATGTGGATTAGTGGATTTGACTCAAGTGTGTTTTTAGGCTGTGTTTGGGACAAGGTCATTTATTAAAATAAAAATATATTATTTGCAAATCTAGTTATTTAACTATTTTTTTTAGTCCTTTAATTTTCTTTTCTGGAAAGTAAACCCCGAAGGGTCTGCAACTATTGTATATTGATGCTAGTCTATATGTCATTGTCAGGTCTGTGCTCAAAAAGTTAAAGGGATAGTTCATATAAAAATGGAAATTCTGTTATCATTTACTTCCCCTTATGTCATTCCAAACCCAAATACTGTTATTTTTCATAACATAAAAGAAGATTCAGCTCTATTCCATTAAATGGCAGAAGATAGTGATCATGAGCTTTAAAGGTGCACTATAAAGGCATCATAAAAACTATAGTCCAAATGGCACATGAGAGTTTTCTGTCATATGGACTCTGTATAGCTGTGTAAATATTCTTCATAATTCTCCTTTTGTGTTACACTGAAAACAGCATACAGGTTTGGTGTAAGTGGGTAAGTCATTTTGTCTGGCTAGCTGACACAGTCATGTCATTTTACAGAGACATTATGACAATAATGAAAAGACAATAATGAAAAGACAATCAAATTATATATTTTTTTTTCTTTGGGACAGCAGAAAAAATGGTAAACTGACAGGAACAGGAAAAAAGTTAGCAGTATATACACAGTGGAGGTTTTGTACTTCATATTTTGGTCTGCTGTACTGTTTGGATCATATTATTCACTATATCTGTGCATAATAAGATGAAAGGCCTGCCTGGGGGTAGAGAGTGACTACATCTGAAATATAATAATTATTTATTAATAGTATTATTAATAATAAACCATCTAATCTAACTTATTTTTGTATTGTAATACACACTGACCTTGCTGTAATTATTTTGGTCCTAAATATGAAGGTCTTGCATTGTATATATAAATAATGTATATATAAATATTAAGGCCTTTATTACATAGAGAACTAAAAAGGACCATTGCATTTGTGACCCCCACCAAATGGTTTGATCTCCCCCAATGTTCAGCATGTGGTTACAGCCTTCTCAATAATGCATAGGTTTACATTAAGTGTTAGACAAGGGTGTTGCTGCCTCACAGCTCCAGGGTCCAGGTGTGCGTGTGTGCGTGTGTGTGTATGTATGTAAATATCTGTACACTGCTCATACAGACCCATGTTTCAGGACAGTGTACCCCAGTATGGATACAGTACGTACCTATCAAAGTAGGTATGATCTTGGTTACTCACCACTAGAAGACTTGCTAGACTTGATTATAAATTTACATGTACACAGGCTATAGACTGTATATAATCCCACCATTTCAGGTATCTGCACAATTTGTAATGTCCCATTTCTATTTATCACTGCATGTGGACACATTTGTAGGCCTGAATTCTTTATAATCACACTACATATGGCTTGAGATCGATATGTTCATCTCAGTAGAGTAGAGTTTGTGCCATAGGCTAAGATTGACCAGGTCTAGTTTTAATTAGTTTAAATGGATTGTTTTGAGCAGGCATATAAGAACTTTAATTCTTAATGTTTTAAAGTGTGTTGTGTGTGTGTGTGTGTGTGTGTGTGTGTGTGTGTGTGTTGCGTGCATGCGTGCATGTGTGTGTGCATGAATGGTACTATCCAAATGTCCCCGTTTTTTTGATAGCAATATCTAGTTTTGATTGTGTTTTTCTTCAAGTTCTGTTCATACTGGCCAAAGACCAGTGTGAATAGGGACAAAATACCGATTTTACCTTTTTTTTTTTAAGTAAAAAAAAACAACAACAACGTTTCCAAAACATTTCCCTTTTGTTATTGAGGTTAAGTTCAGGATTAGATTAAGGTGTATCAAGTTTCATTAATATTTATGTCAATGTAAGGTTCTCAGAAGGATAGTAAGACAAACATGTGTGTGTGTGTGTGTGTGTGTGTGTGTGTGTGTGTGTGTGTGTGTGTGTGTGTGTGTGTGTGTGTGTGTGTGTGTGTGTGCGAGAGAGAGAAAGAGAGAGAGAGAGAGAGAGAGAGAGAGAGAGAGAGAGAGAGATTTAAACCAGTTGTGGTTCTTTCCTGTAATTCACAGAATGCTGATATAGGAGTTTTTAATAGCACTGCTGTGGAAGTGTGAAGCTAGAGTTCAATTTATGAGTTATAGCTGAGATATATCAACGCTCAGACCTGGAGAAAGAGAGGGGTAGAGAGAGATCATTTTCCCAATTTCCCCCGAGTCAAGTTAATGTTACTCACTGGTGATCCTTTGTAGATCCAACTTGATTTATCAATATTAAATTCACATGCTATCTACCAGCCCTTTGCTGATGCGTCTCTCTGGGATGGATGGCTTTATTTATTGCCTTTACATCAAAATGAAATCTAGATTTATGTAACTGGATAGATTAACAAGATGCTCAGTCTCACATCTCCTTGTGAAATTTTGTGCTAGTCAGCTGAAGTTTTTAACATTTATTCCCAGACCTTCCAGTGAGCCTCAGTTAAGAGCATTAGTGAAGCACTTCTACAATATGCTTGAATAATATACTACCTCTTTACAAGCTGGTGTTGGATAAAAGCATCTGCCTAATTACACAGTGGTGGCTCTGAGCAACTGATTGGAAGGTTGTGAATTCAAATCCTGATCTTGAACTCTCATTATTGGGTTCTTAACCCTCATCTGCTCAGGTCAATTCTAAGTCACTTTTGGAAAAGCATCTGCCAAATGAGTAAATGTGAAAGTATATATTTAGTAAGATTATCACAGCGTCCATATGCAATTTTATTATAGATGTGAGTTGCAGTGGTTTCATTTAAAGTAACAGCTGTAAATACTACTTTCAATACCGTCACTCAAAACCACACGAAGGACAGGGTTAGAATTTTATGTTAAAACTGCAGTAAAAGATGACAACAATGTGAATAGTGAATACCTACAATTATTTCCACAGCTATTAATACTTAAAGCTAATTTCCCACACCATGTTTTTATTATTATTATTATTATTATTATTATTATTATTATTATTATTATTATTACATCAATAATAAAGCCTTGAAAACAAATGGGCAGTGACATATCACAGGTTAACTAATGTGTTTTATTACAAGGCATTTCACATACCCAACAGCATGCATGCCACATGAGCACCTTATAAATAAGCATAATCTCAATCAGCAATAATTATCTTTCATTTGATAAAACGAATATCATACAATTATCATAACAATAAATGAAATGATCATAGTGTATAAATGAAATTATCACTTAGTATAACAGAATAATAGCAGTATAATAATCAGGATGAAGCCCTCAGCAACTTGTTTTCAGGTTGCTGCTTACATTGGGTTTGATAAGCTAAATGAGAAACACCATTAAACTTGGAGCAATGATTTGGCACTTCTTAGCTTACATGTGCACTTCATCCAGCTTAATCTTTTTCCAGCACCTGCCTAGACACTATCTTTTAAATTAAAGAACTCCTTTTTAAATAAGTCATTTTCAAAGTAAAGGAGTCTGTTTTGACTACTACTAAATAATCCAGTCCACCCAGTATAGTCCATTTGTGATGCCTTCTAAAGATCCTAAAAGCTCTTCCTCTGTCATTGGCACCTTTGTCAGTGATGAGAGAAAATTAATGAGTGGGAAGAGATAAGAATCCACAAACAGATGCATCTGTCACTGAGACTTTCACTTGAAGATCTAATCAGGGGTCTTGTTTCTCACTCAGTCTCTGTTTCTCACACTCAAACCCTCCTTCTGTCTCCAAATGCTGTGAGATATTTATTCATTTGGATACTTCAAATGAATAGCTTTGCTTTCTCTCTACTTCTCTTTAGAAGGTGCTGAAGTATCCGCATGTGAAAAAGACTTCAAAGAAATGAGAACGTAGAAAGAAATCATGTAGAAATGTAGGATTGCTTTGAACATCGCAACCATTTAGCGCTAAGAATTTCTGGTAAGCCATGATCTATTTTTTTTCTTCTTCCTTGTTCTGCTCCTCCTTAGATACACCAAGATGAAGACAGCAACCAACATTTACATCTTCAACCTGGCTTTGGCTGATGCTTTGGTTACCACTACAATGCCATTTCAGAGTGCAGACTACTTTTTGAACTCTTGGCCATTTGGTGAAATAGTATGCAAAGTCTTCATCTCCATTGACTACTACAACATGTTTACCAGCATTTTCACCCTGACCATGATGAGTGTGGACCGTTATGTGGCCGTGTGCCATCCTGTCAAGGCACTAGACTTCCGTACACCACTCATGGCTAAGACCATCAACGTGGGCATATGGGTACTGTCCTCAGCAGCAGGAGTGCCAGCCATGGTGCTGGGGGGAACACAGACTAATAATGGTGAGCTACAATCCCAGTAGGCCAGGGTTAAGCTTTCATGTATCTCAACCAAGTTAAACACCAACCAAATTTACATTTGGTTCTTTTACTTGGGCCAGACTGATTATTAGTGATGCCATTATGCTCTTAAGGGGTGGAAGATTAATATACCTTTATGAATACAGAGCAATGCCAACTAATACTGGGTAACCAACAGAACATAGAGTGTGGCAGTTAAAGATCTCCTCTCAATATGCTGAGCTCATTGCAAGCAGCACTCTTAGAACAGAAGCGTTCTTTGGTTTGTCTTTATGGGTGAACCCTACACAAGAAGATTCAAGTAGAAACTCTTTAAAAAGCTTTAACTGTTACCCATGAAAAAGAACCACTGAAGAGTTTTTTTTTTTTTAACAATGGTATGGCGTTATGCAAGTTTCAGTTTGACAAATGTGAGAACTTTGAACTGGCTGCATATTATTTTGTTAGCAAAATTGTTAGCCATTGTCATTCCAGGTTGCTGTCAATATGGTAACTATTAAAGGCCTTCTCATCTAACTCTGCATGAGAAATCAGGGTATATATTTAAAAAGGCAGTTCAGTGCTAGCTTGTGTTGACCCTGGCCAAATCCTGTTCTTTTATATAATCATGCCTTGTATCATCTAGTTTACCTCCAATGCCTACTCATTGTTTGTACTTCTCTTACAGTTTCTGAACAAATTATCCTCCTTCTTCATTCGTTAACAATTTCCTTCCTTTCTTTTGCAGGCACCACAGAGTGTGCCCTGCAGTTTCCTGACCCTTACGAATACTGGGACACTCTAATGAAGATCTGTGTGTTCGTTTTTGCTTTTGTTGCTCCCGTCCTCATCATTAGCATCTGCTACTCACTCATGCTTCTGCGACTGCGTAGTGTCCGCTTACTCTCTGGTTCTCGAGAGAAAGACCGCAACCTTCGCCGCATCACCCGTTTGGTCTTAGTGGTTGTAGCAGCTTTTATTATTTGCTGGACTCCTATTCATATCTTCATTCTTCTGAAAGCTGTAGTGGCCATTCCTGAGACTACACCACTAATGGCTGCCTATTTTCTATGTGTCGCTCTTGGTTACACCAACAGCAGCCTCAACCCTGTTCTCTATGCTTTTCTAGATGAAAATTTTAAGAGGTGCTTTAAGGACTTCTGTTTGCCAGCAAGGCGAAAGGGAGATAGAGGGGTTGGAGGGAGCAGACTAGGGAGGATTGCATCCAGGCAGTCTCCCCAGGCTGCAGAGAGTGTCCCAAGGACAGCAAAGCCAGCATGACTAGCCGTGGAATTGTCCTTCATCACACAATCTGGAAAGGAAGACTCCAACACAGTGGGACTGACACAGGTCTCTTCTGCACTCTGATCATAATGCAGCCAAGAGGTGGTGTGACTCGAAGAGTGCACTGTGAGAAGACTTGCTATATTACACCCTGAATATAGTGTGATGATGTGAGAGCCTATTGAAGTCTGCTGAGAATTCTACCATCAGCTGCCAGCAATGGTTTTGCTTTGGTATAATGGATATATACATGTAGATATATATTTGTCTCTGATATCTCTGACAATTTTCTCATTTAGCTTGATTTGATTTGAGACTCTCACCCAAGCATTCATACACTAATGTCTTTTATATATTGTAGTTCATTCAGTCTTTTATTCATTTTTTAATCTTCATAACGATTTTATCCCAGTCTGAGTCACATGGCTATGGAGCATACCCCAGAAATGCTGGGAGCAATTTGGAAATGCACCTTGGAAGGAATGCCAGTCCATCACCGAGCACCATGTACACCCATTCACACACTCATTCTCACCGTGGGACATTTTAGCATAGCCAACCCACCTTATGGCATGTTTTTGGGAGGTGAGAGGAAACTGAAGAACCTGAAGGAAACCCACATAGACACAGGGAGAACATGAGCAGAAACTCTAGTGCAATAAAGTTGCCAGAAAATGAATTATTAGGATATCTGCAGTAATTACTCATAAGATACCATTCTGTCATCTTCTAAGTCACATTTTTAAACAAATACACTTAAAATAATTACAAACAACTGTACTTGTCCTTTGTCAATACTTACATAATTATTGAAACATTCACAGCAAAAAAAAATTTTTTTAAACTATGTGAGACTCTGGGTTAACAACATCTCCAAACGCTAACAGGCTTTCGGTGTTCCAACTAATGAGATAAGATTGCAGGTGTGAGTTGCAGAGGTTCTTGATAATCAGTTCACAATAAGACAAATTGTCTACAAATGGAGGAAATTCAGTACTGGTGCCAGTCTCCTAAAGGAGTGGCCATACAACAGATTACACCAAGAGCACAGTGTGCTGTGCTGAATGAGGTGAAAATGTAACCAACAAATATTTCTAGAACTAGTCATTCTCTGTGTGTCCACGATTGCAAAAACATAGAACAAGAATGGTGTTAATACAAGGAAACCATGGAGGAAATCACTTCTCTCCCAAAAATACCTTGATGCTGCACATCTCAAGTTTGCAAAAGAGTTTTCATCCATCTGGATGTTTAATATCAACATATAACACCAACATACATTGCCTTTGGGAAAATGTCCTGCAGACAGGTGAGACAAAAGCACCTATTAGTAGCTCTTGACCTTGATGCAGGGTGCATCATGGTTTTTTTTCATGGCTTTGCTTCTTTAGGCCTCAATAACAGCTTGCAATCATTGTTTCCACAATTAATTTATTTATAAATTGTATCAAGATATTTTACAGGAGAAAATCAAAGTAGTGGTTTGTTTTACATTATCTTAATCTCAATAAGTGTTGAATGATACAATAAGACAGTGACCCAAAACCAACAACAGAATGGATTAAAAATAAGAAAATGGATGTTCTGAATTTTCCAATTAAGGTTCCAGACCTTAATCAAATCGTAATGCTATGGCATGACCTGAAGTGGACTGTTTATGCAAGAAATCCCAGAAATATTGATTGACCTGAAACAGGTTTGTAGAGATTAATCAAAAATTCTTACTGACTGGTGTACAGGTCTGATCAGTAGCTACAGAAGAAATTTGGTGGACATTATTGCTAGTAGAGGAGGTTCTACCAGTCATTAAAGCATCCTTTCAGTAAAGACAACCAAAAGTACAATTGTGTTATGAGTTCAGGCAAATGTTCTATTACAGTCCCTTCCAAAACTATTGGACCAGCAAAGCCATTTCATTTGTTTTTGCTGTCTGAAGACAGTTGGTCTTGACATCAAAAGATGAATATGAGAAGAGTTAAGATTTTCCACTTTTATTTCCTGGTATTTATACGTAGATGTGTTAAATGACATCGAACATAGCACATTTTGTATCAGACCACCCAATTTGAATGTGAGCAATAATATTAGAACATGTGACTGACAGGTGTTACCCGGGTGTGTCCTGTTAAATTGATTGTTTAAACAATCAATAGCTCTGAACATCTACTCTTTGTTTTAGCCTTCAGTTTTACCTGTAAACACTGTATTTATTGTTAAAAAAAAAAAAAGAAGAAGCCAACATGAAGATCAGAGAGCTGTCTATGGGAGAAAAAATAACATAAAACAGTAGCATTTTTCGGACCATAAAGCTCTCAAACTCTCTGCTCTCTCATCGCTCTGCATCTCACTGCATTGTTTTATATTTACTTCAGTTAATTCACATGCCCTTTGTTCTCCTCGACATCAATACTCTAAATTAATTTCTTTATATTATTACATTCATTGTGCCATAAACTGGTTTCAAATGATTTATGATTACGTTTAACCCTAGACATTTTCTGTGTCAGTAATTCCAGTTTTTTTTGTATCTGCACGGTATTATGCACATATCATATAGAGATGAAAGACAAATTAAAGGGGAAAAAAACAAAATTACAATGGCACTGTTGTGCTCTGGAGGCATTTTGCTGGTATGGTTTGGGTCCACTGGTCCCCTTAGAGGGAAGGGTCACTGCAAATCAATACAAAGTTATTTTGACTGATCGCATTTACCCTATGATGTAACATTTCTGTCCTGATGGGAGTGCTCTCTTCCAGGAAAGCAATGTCCCCCTCCACAGGACTCAAGGGTCCACTGAATGGTTTGATGGATATAAAAATGATGTAAATCATATACTATGGTCGTCACAGTCACCACATCTCATGTTTTTTGAGGATTTTGATACATTATATATATATATATATATATATATATATATATATATATATATATATATATATATATATATATATATATATATATATATATATATATATATATATATATAATAGTGTGCATTTCTGTCAATTATGTGTATATAGAACACTTATCTGTGACTATCCAGTGTCTCAACTATATGTAATGATGTACTGTTAGTATTTTTTAGCATTTAATTAACCTGTACCTCTCCTTATGGAATGTAAGCAGAAATACTATCAGCAATTCATGTTACATAAATATGCTATATATTGTATTTTAATTTATTTGAGTCAACTGCTTCTGCATTGTGTGCATTTCTGTGCTGCTGTAAAGTTGTCACCAGGCTGGAAACAACGCATGTGTATAAAATTCATATGTAAAATATTGCTTGTACATACATGGCTGTTTACCATAGAAGATGTCCTGGGAGTGTTAGTATGCCAACTGCTATATATGTGCTAAAGTTGACAGTTACTTAATTTGTAAATTGACTCAATAAATAGAGCAGAGAAAACACTAAATACGAATATGGTGTTCTGGGACTGTGACTAGCCACACAAACATTTCTCTCTATGTGTTTATCTCTGTGTTTGCATGGTATCATCTCTAGCTTTAATAAAAATGAATGCTAGTAACAGGTGGTTGTTGTTTTTTTCTTGGTTTTTGCTCATCAGGCCTTAGATCTATCTCCTTTATGATTGTGCAGAATTGTTTATAACAAAATTTAAAGTAACAAATATATTGTCTAATATTTAATGTATGTACATTTTATTTCAGCTTTTCCAAATGTTGAGAAGGAAGTCAGCTGTCATAACATAGCATGTGTAGCATAAGAGATATTATAATACCCAGAATATATTAATCTAAATGTGTAATCTATACTAACATTAAAAAAGTATGCTAGCTTTATTACTCATTTGCATTAACTTGTTTAATTTCAGTCAAATCAATTAATTTAGCAAAAAAATAAATAATCTAAAGTGTCTTATTGTCACACAGCTGAGCAATTGGTTAGGGGTCTTGATCATGGGCCCTAACATTCATACCCTTTCTATATATTATAGCTTGTTTATATTTGGAGAAAACCCACATAACATCACAATGGCTATTGCTAACTGTATAATTTGCTGGTGAAGTCAATGGTGGTCATCTTTTGTCAGTAGGTCTGTAGATATTTCATCTGAAGCTCTCTTGTTGAGCGGTCCAATAGCCACAGGTGTCAGGCCATTCAAACTGAGGGTTTTCTGGAAGTATTCATTTTTTTATTCATTTTTAAATCAAGATACATTTTACAAGTCTTTAAAGAGATGTGAATGCAGCACAAACTGGAACTGGCTACAGCCTGCACAATATTAGGCAGGTGGTTTTAATGTTATGACTGATCGGTCTTTATAGAAATACGGGCAGAGCAAACAAATATATATGTATCTGTCAGAGCGCAGCCCAGTCGGGACGCAAATTCCCAACAGCCCACACGAGCGCGCATGCGCACTGCCCGGAGCGTCCCGAACTCCAACTCCCAGAAACCCCCACGAGAGCGCATGCGTGAGAGATCACCGGAATACTAATGAACAACACCTGGTGTCGGCTTTCTTGGAGACACAGGTATTTAAGAAGCCACATTCCGAGTTTACGGTGCGAAGTATACGCTCGTAACATTTGTTTGCTGCGATACCGAGCTAATATCTTTACGACTTCCTGGTTTACCACGACTCTCTGCCTGCCTCTGACCACGCATTTGGATCTTCCGCCTTGTTTAACGCTTCCGCTTGTTTACCCCGACGCCCTGACAGTGTCCGACCCCGTCCCTGGATTATCCCTCATTCCTTTCACGCCGTGTTCGCTGTCAGCCTCCACCTGCTCCCGCGCCTGTGTCCTCCCCACCGCCTGACAGAATACTTCGCAGAGTTACACGCCCAGCTCGCGCGCCTCACTCCTCCTCCCGCTCCAGCCACGGCTTCTCAACCTCGCTCCCGCTCTATTCCACAACCGGAAAAATACGATGGGGACCCCGCGCGCTGCCGCGGGTTTCTCCTCCAATGCTCCCTGTATTTCGCTGCTCACCCGGAGATGTCGGACACGTGCAAGGTGATCATTTTTATGGAACTGCTCACTGGGAGAGCTCAATTATGGGCAACTGCCGAATGGGAGCGCAATCCCAACCCCACCTACGAACAACTCGTTACCCGCTTTCGCACTGTTTTTGATTACTGCCCGGATAAGCGAGAGACTGGGGAGGAACTGCTAACCATCCAGCAAGGGTCACGCAGTGTGGGGGAGTATGCCCTCGATTTTCGTACGGTGGCTGCTCGCAGCGGCTGGAATAACGCCGCTCTTAAGACAATGTTCAGGAGAGGACTGAATGCTGATGTTACACGGGAGCTCGCGTGTCGCGATGACAGCGCCTCCCTGGATGACCTCATCACCCTGGCTAATCGCTTGGACCGGTTACTACGCCAACGTGAACCGGGACCAGGGGGGGAGACCCGGTCCTGCCAGGAGACCAAGGAGGAACCCATGCAACTGGGGCAAGCTCTCCTCCCTCCTCAGGAACGGGAACGCCGCCGCCAAGAACGGCTCTGCTTCTACTATGGTGAGAAAGGACACTTCATCCGGGGATGTCCCCGGAGGCCCTCTACCCCTGAAACAGCCCAGAAATTGGTGAGTCCGGCACCCACCTCTTCAACACTAGTTTCGGGTGGAGCATTTGTGTTAGAGTGGGGCTTGAACATGCTTCTGGTCTCTGTGTTTTAGAAGCACTAATCGATTCCGGAGCAGCAGGAAACTTTCTGGACCAGGAGGTGGCGCGCCATCACAACATCCTCACCGCGCCCCTCGCCCTCCCGTCACATTCAAGCCATCGATGGAGCACCCATTGGAAATGGTCTCATCACCCAAGTAACGGAAAGTCTCCTCCTGCATGCCAGCGCCTTGCATCATGAATCCATTTCATTTTTTGTCATTCAAAAGGCCCAATATCCCCTGGTCCTCGGATACCCCTGGTTAGCTTAGCACAATCCTCAAATAACATGGGACAAAGGGGACATCATCCGTTGGTCCCTCTACTGCTTTCAGCACTGCCTGTCCTGCGATCAGTCTCTCCTCCACTTCCATCGAGAGCCCTGATAGCCCGGTTCCTTCCACCATTCCCCACGAGTACACGGATTTGAAGGAGGTATTCAGCAAAAGAAGGGCAAGTGGATTACCCCCACATCGAAGCTACGAATTGCGCCATTGAATTCCTACCGGGGGCTGTCCCGCCTAAAGGGGGGGTGTATTCACTCTCCATCCCGGAACAACAGGCAATGAAGGACTATATTCGAGAAGCCCTCCAACAAGGGTACATCCGGCCCTCAACCTCCCCCGTATCCGCCGGGTTCTTTTTCGTTGAGAAGCGGGGAGGAGGCCTGCGTCCCTGTATTGACTACCGGGCGCTGAACCGCTGTTGTGTGCGCTACCGATATCCCCTCCCGCTGGTACCGTCCGCCCTGGAACAGTTACGGATGGCCAAGATGTTTATAAAACTGGACCTCCGCAGTGCATACAACCTAATTTGTATTCGGGAGGGAGACGAGTGGAAAACGGCGTTCAGTACACTCACCGGGCACTACGAGTACCTGGTAATGCCCTATGGGCTTTCTAACGCTCCATCAGTATTCCAGTGCCTCATAAACGACGTGCTTCACGACATGCTGGGAAAATTTGTCATTGCCTACATTGACGATATCCTCATTTTCTCTAACTCACCGGAGGAACACCGGTCACACGTGCGCCAAGTTCTACACAGACTGTTACGGAATCAGCTGTACGTCAAAGCAGAGAAGTGTGAGTTCCACCGGACCACCATAGCGTTTCTGGGATATGTCATTGGTCCCGAAGGGGTGTCCATGGACCAAGAAAAGGTTACCGCGGTGCTGAAGTGGCCGACACCAACCAGAGTCAAGGAATTACAGCGATTTTTGGGGTTTGCAAATTTTTAGCGAAGGTTCATCCGCACTTCAGTGCGATTGCCAGCCCCTCACATCCCTGTTGACGGGGCAGCGGCGCGCTTGCCTGGACCCTCGAACCGGCCCAAGGAGCCTTCAATAAGCTCAAGACCGCCTTTACCACAGCGCCCATCCTCCGGCATCCTGACCCGGACCGTCCCTTTGTGGTAGAAGTTGACGCCTCAAGCACAGGGGCCGGGGCGGTCCTCTCCCAGAGGTTCGGGGACAAACCAAAGCTGCATCCTGTTGCATTCTTCTCGCGCAAATTTAGCCCCGCCGAGCGGAATTATGGGGAGGGGGACCGAGAACTTTTGGCCATAAAGCTGGCCTTCGAGGAGTGGAGACACTGGCTGGAGGGGTCAACCCACCCATTCATGGTTTTTACTGACCACAAGAATCTAGAATACCTCCGGACTACCAAGAGAATGAACGCACGTCAGGCCAGATGGAGTCTGTTCTTCACTCGCTTCAATTTCATGGTCTCCTACCGTCCCGGCGCCAAGAACCTCAAAGCGGACGCCCTCTCCCGGCAAGAGGGTCCGGACCAGACTCTCGACCCGGCGGATCCGATCCTCCCTCCCACCTGCTTTCTCAGTGCCATCGAGTGGGATCTGGACCAGGAATTAGAGCAAGCGCCCACAGACAGCATCCCCGCTAATTGCCCGTCCGGGAAACTGTTTGTTCCCGAGAACCATCAAACTAACCTGATCTCCTGGGCCCATTCAGTCAGAGGAACCGGGCACCCTGGGGCAAAACGAACCTATCAGCTCCTACAGGAGAAGTATTGGTGGCCGGGCATGGACCAAGAAGTCCGAAAAGCGGTGGCGTCATGCTCCATGTGCGCCCAAGCAAAGGTACCTAGGAAACTGCCAGTCGGTAAGCTAAGACCGTTGCCCATACCCGAAAGACCGTGGTCACACCTGGCCATCGACTTTATCACCGATCTGCCCGTTTCGCAAGGGAACACAGTAATCTTCATAGTGGTGGACCGATTCTCGAAGGCCGTCCGTTTTATCCCCTTGCCCGCGCTCCCCAGCGCCTTCGCTACCGCCACTCTCATATTCCAGCACGTTTTTCGTTATTTCGGCATCCCCGAGGAGATTGTCAGTGACCGGGGCCCCCAGTTCACCTCCCGGGTATGGACCAGCTTCATGGAGAAACTAGGGGTGACCGTGAGTCTCACATCAGGCTATCACCCCCAAGCCAACGGACAGCGAAAGAGTGAACCAGGAACTAGGACGCTTTTGCGAACCTTTTGCGCTGAAACCTGGAGGACTGGAGCACTTTCATACCCTGGGCTGAGTATGCTCAGAATTCCCCGGCGGCACTCGGCCACCCAGCTAACTCCATTCCAGTGTGTGCTCGGGTATCAGCCACCCTTGTTCCCGGTGGAACGCTGCTCTACGGCTGCACGCGCTGTCAATCGGTGGTTCGAGCGGAGTGAGCAGATCTGGGCAGCGACCCACCGGTGCCTCGAAACCATCTTGGGGAAGTACAAACACCAGGCCGATCGCAGACGGAGTGACCACCCTAACTATCAACCGGGGATAGAGTGTGGCTCTACACGGGATTTGAAGCAACCTCACAGCTGCAAGAAGCTCACTCTGCGCATACTGGGCCCTATCGAATCCTCCACCAGGTTAATGAAGTTACGCACCGCCGGAAGTTGCCGCCACATAGTTGAATATCCCTCGTTTGCTCCATGTGTCTCGTCTGAAACCGGTAATGGATGGTCCTTCGCCGAGGATGTGCCGGCAGCCGAACCCCCGACTCCCCTCCAGATCGAGGGCAATCAGCGTATCGAGTGAGTCACATCCTGAAATCTCGGCGACGAAGGCAGGGCTTGGAGTATCTAGTCGCGTGGGAGGGTTATGGACCAGAAGAGCAGTGTTGGACATCCTAGATCCCGAGCTGTTAGAGAATTTCCATCGCTCATACCCGGGTCTCCCAGGTCCCAGGCCACGAGGGAGGCCGAGGAGCGTTGGGGCTCCCGGAGTGAGCCCCTTGGGGGGGGCGCTCTATCAGAGCGCAGCCCAGTCAGGACGCAAATTCCCAACAGCCCACAGGAGCGCGCATGCGCACTGCCCGGAGCGTCCCGAACTCCAACTCCCAGAAACCCCCACAAGAGCACATGCGTGAGAGATCACCGGAATACTAATGAACAACACCTGGTGTCGGCTTTCTTGGAGACACAGGTATTTAAGAAGCCACATTCCGAGTTCACGGTGCGAAGTATACGCTTGTAACATTTGTTTGCTGCGATACCAAGCTCTCTAATATCTTTACGACTTCCTGGTTTACCACGACTCTCTGCCTGCCTCTGACCACGCATTTGGATCTTCCACCTTGTTTAACGCTTCCGCTTGTTTACCCCGACGCCCTGACAGTGTCCGACCCTGTCCCTGGATTATCCCGCATTCCTTTCACGCCGTGTTCGCTGTCAGCCTCCACCTGCTCCCGCGCCTGTGTCCTCCCCACCGCCTGACAGTATCCAAAGATAGTAGGTCAATAAGACCCAATAAGTTGTGTGTGTGTGTGTGTGTGTGTGTGTGTGTGTATGTGTGTGTGTGTTTGTGTGTGTGTGTATGTGTGTGTCCTCTACAAGATTATATATTTTTTATAAATTGTGAAAGAGCGATTTTGAAACAGACTGAGCAATTTTAACATAGTATGAGAAGTCTACAGATTTTTCACACTATTAAATTAATAAACATAATTTAATCTACATACAGAAAATGCCTATTGAGATTGATCTAAGAAAAAAAATGAAGGACATCTTTGTACGCTACCAAATAGTAGTGATGGTATTTCTGCTGTGATTTGATAAATACCCTCTGGTTTGGTTGTGGTATGTTTGGCAGCTCTTTACATACAGCAGGGGTGATAGCCTAGCCTATTGAGGTCTGTCATGACTCATCACTGATCTACAGTTGTGTTAGAGATCTCACAGTTCTTCTTGCCATCCTTCACCATTATCTGTCTTTTCTAGTCTTAGATATGTAGACTAAAATGTAATTTCACTTTGACCACACTATTGTTTTACAGTTTTATATGACTATATTACCTATGAGAAAACTTAATAACCTGCTGATTATTGCAGCTGAATCTCTTCTAGCTAGGCCTCTGAGATACCTACACTATATGGCCATACATATGTGGACTGATTATCACACCCATATGTTGTTCTTCCCCAACCTGTTGCCACAAAGTTGGAAGCAAACAACTGTCTGGAATGTATGCTGTAGCATTACAATTTCCCTTCACTGGAGCTAAGAGGTCCAAACCTGTTCCAGCATGACAATACCCCTGTGCACAAAGTGAGGTTCACAAAGGCATGGTTTGCCAAGATTAGTGTACAAGAACTCGAGCGGCCTGCACAGAGCCATGACCTCAACCCAACTGTGTACCTTTGTGATGACCTGGAACACTGACTGCACCCCAGAGTCCTCCTCACCTGAAATCTTATGGCTGAATGGGCAAATCTGCAAAGCCACACTCCAAAATCTAGTGGAAAGTAATTTAGCATAGAAAGTATGTTCACTGACAATAAAACATACATTGTGAATGCATGGGAAGACAGATGCACAGAGAAAAGCCTAGGATAAATCTGCTGTTTAATTAAGGGGATCATGGCTCCCTCTAGAGGGTGATGTTTATCTCTGCAGGTTAAAATATCTCAATAATGCCTATGTTTACATTAAGTGTTAGACAAGGGTGTTGCTGCCTCACAGCTCCAGGTGTGTGTGTGTGTGTGTGTGTGTGTGTGTGTGTGTGTGTGAGAGAGAGAGAGAGAGAGAGAGAGAGAGAGAGAGAGGTTAGCATGTTCTCCCTATGACTATGTGGGTTTACTCCGGATTCTCCAGTTTCCTCTCAGCTCCCAAATACATGCCTGTAGATGGATTGGCTATACTAAATTGATGTGAATGTGGGTGTGCATAGTGCCCTGTGATGGATGGGAACTCATCTCTCACCTCACGCACAGTTTCCCCAGGATAGGCTCTAGCTCCACCTCAACTCTGACCAGGATAAAGTGCATACTGAAGGATGAATGAGTGAAAAACACAAACATTTAAAACAATTAAATAACAACTATAATAAATGACTTGTGGCTGCTGACATTATTTCTAAGCAGTATCTGCATCATCACACAGATTTTATAAGCCTAATCATTTAAATGAATCCAAAATGTTTGTTAAAATTAAATATGACAATGTATATGTCATTGTTTTATCTTGTCCCAGTAGCAGTTACTTCCTTCAACTTGGCTGGTCCAAAAGCACTAAATTACACATGATACGTTTAAAAATTAGATTAATCCTTTTTACATACTTAAATAGCATAGTGGGCATGGTTACATTTACAATGGTGAATGTGATCTACAGAGCAGGTTAGTGAACATTTTATACATTGATATACATTGTGTGCTTGTGAGAAACTGTTCTTATTCAATATACACTCACTGTCCACTTTATTAGGTACACCTGCACATTCATGTAGTTATTTAGGGTAAGAGACCTTTCTCCTGGGAACATAATACATGAGTTATTCTATTCAATATAGAGAGTGGGGGAGACATGAGAGATATTTCACTCATAGACACCTGAGAAAACTGTACTGATTAAGGGTTCCAGCATTTGCACAACTGGCGCTAAACAGATCTGAAACAAAGATAAATGTATACCTTTAAGAACTATTGCTTTAATGTAAATCATTCTAACTAAAACAACAATTCGGTGAATACTCTTTAGAAAAATGGACTCTGCGATTCATTGAAAAGCCCTCGCTCGGCTCTGTGGATGCGTTCGTGTCACGTGACTGTCGTCAGACTGAGTCTACTTCCGGGATTTGGAGGTGGCGAGTTTCGCTGTTATTAGGAAGCACGATTTGTTCTAGAGGTTGTTGTTGTTGTTTTTTTGTAAAGTGTCAAAATGAACCGCATTTTCGGCAGAGGAAAACCCAAAGGACCACCGCCCAACCTTACGGACTGTATAGGAAGCGTAAGTGTTTGTTTATCGGACTTTTCAGAGCTGTCTAATGAAGCCAACAATGACGCTGGTTTGGTTGCTAGCTCGCTGTAACAATGAGGTGGGTTTAGTGTCCCACACAGTAGAGTCTATGAAGGGAAAGCCTTTTAAATATGTGTAGCCTGGTACAGAACCGTGTCTTCAGCCGGATGTTTGTTGTTAGTTGTGTTTATTATATGTGAGTACTAGTCATCCCGTTGTGTGTTTTTAAACTGTAACGTTAGCTCACCAGCTTCCCCTGACAGCTAGCCTGTGTGCTCACTGACGGGAGTTCTGCTGTGTCATGTGGCGGTGTACTACTGGAGATACACACACATATGTTTGGGGTTTTTTACTATAGGATCTTAAAGCTTATAGTCAGAAACGTTACAGTTACAGGGTCCGGTGCTGTATATTTTGTGCTCTAGTTGTCTTGGCAACTGGCTGTGCCGCAGTTTGGGGGCGTGATGTACAGACCCCGGGTTGTGACGTCATTCCTTCTTCATTCACATAAACTAATATCACCTGTCCACGACTGAAGAATACAGTGACTCGAGGAATAAAACTAATCCCCTGTGTCTCCTTAAAAGATAAATGTGCCCTGAATGACACGAATGTTTACAGTTAATACTTTGATCTTCACTGGTTCCCCCACATTTAATACACGTCTGAGGTTTTAGGGGTTTAGTTTAAACTTTTCATTGACACATGGTCAGTTTTCACTTTGGTTAACAGTTCCCTATTACCCACAATGCCATTCAACTAGATAGATCGATAGATTATTCATCCCAGAAGGAAATGGAGAAATTCACCTATTACAGCAGCACAGAGTTAATTACTAAGAGTACTTTAACATAATAAATTAAACAAAATAAAAATGTGTGTGTGTATATATATATATATATATATATATATATATATATATATATTACACACACACACAGTTTACCTGTCAAGAGTTTGGAGACACTTGACTGCAATGTTTCTCTTGATCTTAAAAATCTTTTGATCTGAAGGTGGATGATTAAATGTTTGAAATCGATGTTGTACACAAAAATATAATTGTGCCGTCAGGTTAATTTCTTTCATTAGAAAACCTTTTTTGTTTTTTTTGTTTGGTTTTTTTATATCTTTTTTTTTATTATTTTTAAAAATAATATTTTTATATGAACGACTTGGAGTGAAATATTCTGAAAACCAGCCGATAAGTGTCGAGCGTAGGTGGGAACTCCTTTAATATTCAGTTCAATTCCATTTTTTTTGTATAGCGCTTTTTACAACAGACATTGTCTCAAAGCAGCTTTACAGAAATATAAACACGGTATACAGATATTAAAGGTGTGAATTTATCCCAACTGAGCAAGCCACTGAGTGGCGACGGTGGCAAGGAAAAACTCCCTAAGATGTTTTAAGAGGAAGAAACCTTGAGAGGAACCTGACTCAGAAGGGAACCCATCCTCATCTGGGTAACAACAGATAATGTGAAATAGTACAGTATGGATGTACATGAAGTCAGTATGGTCTTCGGAGCAGCCGCAGTCCCAGATACTGTTTAATACTGTTTAAAAAGCATCTCGGGGATTTCCTCAAGAAATTGGTTGAGAAAATGCCAAGAATACATTTCTGGAAAGGGAAAAAGGGCATCTTCTTTGAAGACGCTAAAATCTAAAATTATTTTTTCATTATTTTGGAATTTATCACAACATAATTCCCATAGTACCATTTGCGTTATTCCAGACTTATTTATTATTTATAATAATAATAATAATAATTTATTATTATTATTATTATTATTATAAAATGTGGAGGAAAAAATTAAAATAAAGAATGAGTGTGTCTAAACTTCTTACTGTGTGTGTGTGAAAATAAAATAAATACAGTGTAAGAGTGTGATGTGGTAGTGCAGTGTAAACAATGTGAAGAAAGAAAAGTGAATGGAAGTAAAGTGGCAGTGCATCTACATATGAATAATGAATGGTAGTAGTTCAACTATCATCCAATGAGTTTATCTTATGACTGGTTCAGTGCAAAACAGTGTCCCAGCACAGTGATGAGCTGCTGTACAGTGTGATCGCTGTTGGTACAAATGACCTCCTGTACCGCAATTTTTCACAGCGGGGCTGAATGAGTCTCCTACTGAGGTTTTAATCCTTTAGTCTGTCCAGATCTCTCACCTTCTGTACATCTTTATATTCTACTCAAACAGATAAAATAACTCTTCAACTTTCATTTTAACATCTTGACTAGTTAATCGTCTCTCTAACTAGACAAGCCAAGTCAAGTCTCGGCTGTAACTCGGCACAACCGTGTCGTATAGCTGCATTGACTTCAGCGTTTGCTATATCTCCACTACTTCAACATTGGATCTCAAATTAATGACATTGATTGTCACTGGAAAATGGTGAAGAAGCTGTTGCTCTTTTGTTTTTGGAACCTGAGCATTATCCCTTATGTTTGAGCTTGCTGAATGTCTTTCCCCTATTTAAGGCCTTGTGACATCAGTGTGGCGCACACTGCTAACTTCTCACAGGGATTACAGAAATACAGCACCAGTCAGCAAATTATCCCCAGTATCACTAAACACAACATATGTGTTTATATTTAATGTTTCAGGGTGGAGTTTTCCTTTATCTTGCTCCCACCCCTTTCTAAGATGAGGTCATGCATTAGAAACCTGTTCCTACGCGTCATGACCATTCACTATGTTTATTAAGCAGGGATGTCACTGCAGAGATACATAGTTAATAAAGGAAGGGCTGTGTTAAGTATTTCCTTCAGGGTGAATGAGTGTGTAAATGGCATGTGACCAAACCGGTTTTTGCAGATGTGATTGAATCACAGTGGCAGACACCAAGACATTGTTGTGTGCATTCTTTACCATGTGAAGTCTTTACATTTCACCACATGACTGATTGTAATAAATATTATCATTTCACTTTACGCATTAACTGCAGTTTCTCCAATTTCTAATTTCCTTTAACCCTAGGTTGATTCTCGGGCCGAGTCAATCGATAAGAAGATATCCAGACTTGATGCTGAACTCATGAAGTATAAAGATCAGATGAAGAAAATGAGAGATGGTCCATCAAAGGTAAGGAAAATACAGAAGCTATGTAGTGTCAGTCACAAATGCCTGAGCAGGAGTGCAAAATTAGTGCAGCAGGATTATTCATTCATTCATTCACTCTTTGGGTGTTGTCAAAATCTTAAATCTCAGTTAAATGAGGGAGTCAAAATTGTACCTGAGTGATAATTTTCATCCAGGTTTAACATACTTAAGTATTTAAAAATCGAGAATAACCTTAACTGAAATTAGATATTAGGCATCTATATAAATATGATTACGTGTAGTGTTATTATGTGTTTAGTATTCATTTGTAGCTGGGCAAAATAAAAGTAAATGAGTCATTTGTATTGGGACATTGTAAAGCTAAATAAAAGTATAAGGAGTAAGAAGTATGTTTATATTAATGGAAATTAATTATAAATTTTCAGTTAAACAAATCCCCTAAAATACTACTAACAAAGTATAATTACGTAAATACATTTCACCTCTATTACACACTTGTCTGAACATGCATGTCTGACCCTTCAAAGTACTGCTGTAATGTCTGAATTTCTTGAATTATCGGTATAACAGTGGTGAATGGCATGTGAGAACATTAACATGAATTAGATTCTGATTTACGCAGCATGTTGACCATTGTCTCTGCACTGTTGTCTCTTTCAGAACATGGTGAAGCAGAAAGCCATGCGAGTCCTCAAACAGAAAAGAATGTGAGTATAATTTGCTGTAAACAAAAACCTTCCTACCATTGTGCCATTGTATGGAATTAAAATTGTGCCAAAAATATTGAACGTAAAAACATAAGAAATTAACAAAACTATACATCTAGAAGAAAAACACTCTGAAACTGGAAACGGTGAACTCCGTTTTCTCAGCTTGCTTTTGGTTTTTGGTTTATAAATGCACTGCCAGACTTTTCGTTTATGCTCCATAAGTTTACATTTGCCATTCTGGCACAAACTTCTCGTGTGGGCAGGGCTCAGCAGAGATTTACTCTCATTGGCTAGTGAGATTTGGATCGACAGCTCCCTGACTAGGAAGTAGATACTTCAGTGGCATGGATTTTGGAGAGCATTCTGGATGCGAGTATCTATAGTTCATTTTTGCACTTTGTAGTGGAAATTACTTACTTACAGTTGCATCACAGAGAACTAGAATATCATTTAAAAGTTAGATTTTCTGTAATTTAATGCAAAAAGTTGAACTTTCGTGTATTCTATACTGATGTATAACCTTTTTTTTGTTTGTTTTAATCTTAATTACAGGTCATGGAAATCAAAAATCCAGTATAGCAAAATATTACAACAAAGAATTTATAATACAGAAATGTCGACCTTCTGAAAAGTATTTTAATTTATGCACTCAATACTTGGTCAGGGTTGCTTTTGCACAAAGTACTGTATCAATGCAGCGTGGCATGGAGGCAATCAGCCTGTGGCACTGCTGAGGCGTTCTGGAAGCCCAGGTTGCTCTGATAGCGGCCTTCAGCTCGTCTATATTGTTCGGTCTGGTGTCTCTCATAGATTCTCTATGGGGCTCAGGTCAGGGGAGTTGACTGGACAATCAAGCACAGTAATACCACGGTCAGCAAACCAGTTACTAGTAGTTTTGGCACTGTGGGCAGGTGACAAGTCCTGCTAGTAAAGGAAATCATCTCCATAAAGCTCGTCAGCAGATGGAAGAATGAAGTGTTCTAAAATCTCCTGGTAGATGCTGCATTGACTCTCGACTTGAGAAAACACAGTGGACCAACACCGGCAGATGACACGGCACCCCAAATCGTTACTGACTGTGGAAACTTCACACCGTACTTCAAACAGATTGGATTCTGTTCCTCTCTACTCTTCCTCCAAACTCTGGGACCTTGATGAAATCCAAAATTTACTTCCATCTTCCCCATAATTGTGGTTGTGTGTATTGAACAAGACTGAGATTAAAGGCTCAGGAAAGCTTTGCAGGTGTTTTGAGTTAATTATCTAATTAGAGTTCTTCTCAGCTCAACATTTCTGTATTATAAATTCTTTATTTTAATATTTTTGAGATACTGTGTTTTTGATTTCCTTGAGTTCAGCTTTAATCAAGATTTCAGCAAAAAAGGCTTGACATATTTCATTTTGTGTAATCAATCTAGAATATATGAAAGTTACACTTTTTGAATTAAATTACAGAAAAAAAAAATAACTTTTCCAAAATGCTCAAATTTTTTAGTTGTGCCTGTTCTCACTTATTTAATATATTATTTCATAATTAATATTTAAGGTTTGAGTAGTCTCATATGACTACTTTTTTCGAGATCAGCGTCATCCTTCTCCTCTGAACTCCATGTTAGATTTTTGTCACTGAGTTCACTGTTTAGTTTGAGTGTTTTTCTTCTCTCATATTGTATATATTTTTTGTTTCAATAGTTTTGGCAAATTTAATTCCATTCCATTGCTATTAGTTTTTAATACTGTGTGTGTGCGCAGGTATGAAGGACAGAGAGATCAGCTGATGCAGCAGTCATTTAACATGGAGCAGGCCAACTACACCATTCAGACACTTAAAGACACCAAAACAACTGTAAGGACATTATCTTATTCCAAACCACAGCAGTTATCCTTTGACTATAGAATCCCTGGCAAAAAGTATGGGATCACCACACCTAGAGGATGTTCACACAGCTTTTTTACTTCATAGCAAATACAGACAAGTCACACAAAACCAATCACAGATATGACTCGAAACAATTCTTGTTTAATAGCTGAATATTCTATTTTCGTGAAAAAACACCTCAAACAATTCAATTATTTTAATGAATTCTATTTTTTCCCAGTTCAAGTAGACAAATTATGGAATAATCCATGGCTAGGTGTGTGTTACACGTCCTACACATCCGCACATGAAGGACAGAGAGATGCACAACGTGAAGGCATTAAAATTGTGTAACACTCACCTAGCTGTGGATTATCTCGCTTACACTATGGTCACTTGCCAGCATTGACAAGATAATGCTGTCATTGATGTTTGCAGAGCACAATTTGACTGAAAGGATTAAATAAATAAATAAATAAATAATGATATATGGGTCGTTAGATCTAGAATTCTTCCTGCTCAAAATCATACATGCAGATAGAGTAGTGCGATAAGATTACATTTATTTGAATGAATTATAATATAGTTATTAGATAGAAATAGAGCGAGAGAGAGATTGTGTGTGTGTCTGAGACTTACCTGTATCTGTGCTGCGTTTAACTACTGTATGTAACTGTATGTTAATATGGTTACAGATGTTTATAGGAAGCGCATTCATTTAGAATGATAAAACTGACGGTTTGAATGCACACCTTCCAGCCAATCAGAGTCAAGTATTCAGACAATCCATGGTATAATGTAAAGTATGTAATATTTGTTTACTATGAGCTAACTCAAAGACTTGATGGGCTTGTGTTAAACAGGTGGACGCTATGAAGATTGGAGCCAAAGAAATGAAAAAGGCTTACAAGAACGTGAAGATTGATCAGATTGAGGTAAACACCAAGTCTTTTCCATTCTCCACTCAAAATCATTGAGGTAAACACCAAGTCTTTTCCATTCTCCACTCAAAATCAGCCGTCTGCAGACAACTCTCTTCCTATTACTATGTATCGATGCATCATTTAAGTTTTCAAATATATCAAATTGACCAATGATCTAATCATGTGTTGTGAGAAATGTTGATAAAGCTTAATGTGGGTTTGTAGGATCTTCAAGACCAGTTGGAGGACATGATGGAGGATGCTAACGAAGTACAGGAGGCTATGAGCCGCAGCTACGGAGCGCCAGATATTGATGAAGATGATCTAGAAGCAGGTTAGTATATGATGAAGTGCAGAATGTTATCACCTAGGCATGACTAACATTTTATGGCATTATGTTTCAGGTTGTCCGTCTGTCTGAGATTCGTTAGCTAGCTATCTCAAGAACGAGGGGTTGAATGTTTGTAGGATTTAAATGGATTCTCATTGTAACTAGCAGATGTACCGGGTAGATTTTGGAATTGATCCAAACAGTGGCAAGGTCAAATGTTTGAAATAGTTTTTCTTCAATAAGTTCCTTCATGTTTGGAGCACATTCACTGTCCACTTATATAGGAACACGTGCACTGCTGCTCATTTGTGCAGTTATCCAATCGGCCAATCATGTGGCAGCAGCACAGTGCATAAAATTATGCAGATACAGCTCAGGACCTTCAGTTAAAGTTCACATCAAACATGAATGAGGGGGGTGGAAGTGTGAAATCTGTGACTTTACCCATGGTATGGTTGTTGGTACCAAATGGGCTAGTTTGAGAAACTGCTGATCTCCTGGGATTTTCACACACAACAGTCTGTCTCAAGAGCTTACATAGAAAGGTGTGAAAAACAAAAAACATCCTGTGAGCAGTGGGGTCTGCAGGCTGAAACACCTTGTAGATGAAAGAGATTAGAGAGAATGGTGTAACAGGAAGGAGCTCAAACAAATACCTAAAGTGGACAGTTGAAGACTGGATAGAGTGATTATTTGAGTTTCTATATCGCTCTTGGCAGCGTGAACCAATCTGCCCATTTTCCACGGACCTCTCATATCAACAAGGTGTTTCCACCCACAGAACTGTCAATCACACAATGTTTTTATTTTTTGCACCATTCTGTGTAGTTTTGAAACATCATTCTGATGTTTGATGTGAACATTAACTGAAGCTCTTGATCTGTATCTGCATGATTTTATGCATTGTGCTGCTGCCACGATTGGCTGATTTAGATAACTGCATAAGAGCAGGTGTATGTGTTCCTGTTAAAGTGGATAGTGAGTGTACAGTGAGGTGGGAAAAAAGTATTTGATACCTTGCTGATTTTGTACGTTTGCCCACTGACAAATAAATGATCAGTCTATAATTTTAATGGTAGGTTTATTTGAACAGTGAGAGACAGAATAACAACAAAAAAACACCTGTCCACAGAAGCAATCAATCAATCAGATTCCAAACTCTCCACCATGGTCAAGACCAAAGAGCTCTCCAAGGATGTCAGGGACAAGATTGTAGACCTACAAGTCTGGAATGGGCTACAAGACCATTGCCAAGCAGCTTTATGAGAAGGTGACAACAGTTGGTGCGATTATTTGCAAATGGAAGAAACACAAAAGAACTGTCAGTCTCCCTCGGCCTGGGGCTCCATGCAAGATGTCATCTCATGGAGTTGCAATGATCACGAGAACAGTGAGGAATCAGCTCAGAACTACACGGGAGGATCTTGTCAATGATCTCAAGGCAGCTGGGACCATAGTCACCAAGAAAACAAATGGTAACACACTACGCCGTGAAGGACTGAAATCCTGCAGAGCCCACAAGGTCCCGCTGCTCAAGAAAGCACATATACATGCCCATCTGAAGTTTGCCAATGAACATCTGAATGATTCAGAGGACAACTGGGTGAAAGCTCTTTGTCATCAACTCAACTCGCCGTGTTTGGAGGAGGAGGAATGCTGCCTATGACCCCATGAACACCATCAAATATGGAGGTGGAAACATCATGCTTTGGGGGTGTTTTTCTGCTAAGGGGACATTAAGGTCCTGCAGTGGCCTAGCCAGTCTCCAGACCTTAATCCCATAGAAAATCTGTGGAGGGAGCTGAAGGTTCAAGTTGCCAAACGTCAGTCTCGAAATCTTAATGACTTGGAGAAGATCTGCAGAGAGGAGTAGGACAAATCCCTCCTGAGATGTGTGCAAACCTGGTGGCCAACTACAAGAAACGTCTGACCTCTATGATTGCCAACAAGGGTTTTGCCACCAAGTACTACGTCATGTTTTGCAGAGGGGTCAAATACTTATTTCCCTCATTAAAATGCAAATCAATTTATAAAAAATTTTACATGCGTTTTTCTGGATTTTTTTGTTATTCTGTCTCTCACTGTTCAAATAAATCTACCATTAAAATTATAGACTGATCATTTCTTTGTCAGTGGGAAAACGTACAAAATCAGAAAGGCATCAAATACTTCTTTCCTTCACTGTATATTTTAAAGGAATTTCTGGCATGCAAATTATTAATTTTCAAGTCTGGTGGTGGAGCCCCCATCAAATCCTTTGCCATTTAGTTTCCTTTTTTAATCATTTTATCCATTGATGGATGTGTGGTATACTTGTTAGAGCTGGACGCACTCGGCGATGAACTGCTTTTGGATGATGACAGCTCTTACCTTGATGAGGCCTCGTCAGCTCCAGCTATACCAGAAGGCACTCCAGGAGAGAGGAGCACCAACCGGGTAATGACGACAAACACCTCTGTTAACTATATTCAGATTCTTGCTCCAGAGCTGAATGTATTTGGTGTTGTTCCTTACTTTTAACGTACCTTGCCAAGATTAAAATGATTATCAATTTGATATGTATTCATTTTTCCCCTGGCACAGGATGGAGTTCTGGTCGATGAATTTGGACTTCCTCAGATTCCAGCATCATAAAAACACGACGAAACCATTTTATCTCCTTTAAACTTATGCATTTGACTTGTAAAACACTGCGATCCTTGCATTTACAGTTTTCTATGAAGCAGGTTCATATATGATCAAGTGCTCTAGGGTTAAGGATTAAAAAATATTCACAATTGTAAACACAGCCAGTCTTTATCTAGCTCTCTGCTTATTTTCTTGTTGGAATGTAGTCACTTTAACTAATTGTCAGGAATAATCATTAAGTTGATTTATTTTTAATCATCATCATCATCATTATATATACACACACACAATTCTTTGTATTTTGTTTCTAAAGAAAGTACCTCATTGGCTTTGTACAGCGGCAATGGGTTGCCAACTACCGACAAATAAATTATTCTATATTTGGCAGTGTGGGTAGGGGCTTTGATTGCCTTGAGAAGGTGCTGCATTTCATTATGATCAGTGCACTACACCTGACTTGGATGACAAACTGATGCATATTTGATTACCTGAAACGGACAGTTTACTCTCAGTTGAATGGAATTAAATGTTATGGAAGCGAATGATTCCACATATGTAAATGGGTGTGATATTACAACTGAATGTATATTGCCTTTTATTTGATAAATGACAAAATAGCACCATAGTCCTTTTCCTTTATTTAAACAAAATTTATATAGTACATATCACTCAAGTTAAAAAAAAATACATTGAGACTATAAACTAGAGCTCTTTTTTCTTTTCTTTTTTTATATAAACAGCCGTACAAGACATTAGCTTCAACATGTAATGCGGTCCTTTTTCTTTAATCTTCTGAATGTATTTGACGGATAGAATCAGAGTAGTCTGCATATGTTTGAGGGAGTGAGGCTGGTGTGAAACCTTCTGCATGTGGAAAACTAGTGATCACCAACTGAGTCGGTACGTATGAGGGAAAATCTTCTTGTGCAGGTACTCGACTGTGTTTATCTTGTCCTTCAGCTTTTCAAACTCATAATAGGGAATCTACAGAGAAATAAATTTAGACTTTTAGCACAGGTACAGTCTGTGATTAAATATGCTCGAAGCAGAGAAGATTCGGTTTTGGTTTGAAAAAAATAATTACCACCTTCCTTATCATTCTGTTCTATTATGCTAACCAAATAATACAGGGGCTGATCATGGGATTTTACCAGAATATAAAATAAATGTAAAAGTTTAAACAGTATGGAAAAGTGAGTGAACAAGCCCAACCATATCTATTTTAAATATTAATACAATCTGGAATAAATGAATGGGGGAGAAGAAAAAAAAAAAAAAGCATTGTACTACATTCTAATGCTGTATGCTTAGAACAGGGCAGAGCGAGAACACTCACCTGAACAACTTCATATCCCAGAATCTTTAGGTGTCGCTGCTTGATAGCTTCCTTCCCCAGAAGCTGTCTGGCATTAGCAGCAAAGCGCTTTGGCCCATCAATACAAACAGCAATTCTGGAGTGTGTACACAGATATGCTTATTAACATAGTCCCAAATACTAACAATCATACACTCTTTTAAACACTTATTACCTTTTATATATTTCCTCAACTTGGCTGGCAGGTAAGACATAGCCATCTTCATCCAGTTTTATCTCCACATCTGAAGAAACAATTATTTTGGACAGTTATAACTGGTTTGTTCAAGTCTGTAATCCAACACATTTGGGATCGAGACAAAATGCTGACCGTGTAATTTGTCTTAAAAATGTTGTTTAATTTGAGGTTACGTTGAACCACTGATTTTGAACACTCACATGACATTTTGCACTTTAACATCAGCCATGATTCTATTTCAAGTGAATCCAGTATGCTGGACTACACAGCTAATACAACAGCAATTGTACTCACTGTACATGTAAGCATATTTATTGGGTCAGATATCATAAGGACTAGAATGAGCTGGTTTAATTACAGTCCAAGTGCATATTCTACAACATGTATTTGTGTTTAAGGTTTGTTTGTTTTTTGTGGTTGTCTGGATACATTACCAAGTGTGTAACAGTATGGTGTAAGGACCCTGGAAGCAAAGTAAGTTCGATCCCCCAGCAACTCCACCAGGCCATTCTTCACCCCATTATAGAGATGAGGGTCCACCGGACTTTCCAATGTACACCCAGGAGACAGAAATGATTTCACCCGCAGCTTGGGTAAAAATTGTGGACCCTAAACAATCATACAAAAAAAGACCGAGTATTAAAGGCACTTTTTTTTTTTTTTTTTTTTTTTTTTTTTTTTTTAAACATGGCATGTTGGTTTAAATGTGCAAGATGCATAAATACACACCCGATAGAATGGACATTCCAGTTTCATGGTCATGTAGAGCTGTGTAAGCTGAGCCAGCACTCCATGATCCATTACACTGCCCTCTGACAAAACAAAACAGGGTCCTTTTTTTTTTTTTTTTTTAAATCTACTGTACATACACACACTCACTGTACATTTTATAAAGTACACATCCTGTATATGTGCTGTGTAGGTATACACTTCACTGTTCTACATTAGTATAAAGTGACTGAGTGGAGGCCAGAGTATGGTGGAGGAAAGGGGGTTGTGGTTTCTGTGATGCAAGGAGGCATTACAATTCTTAGTTACTAGCTGTATGGATCATCGCAGGATCCCTGCTGACCAGATGACAGACTGTGTATAAGGAGTATAAGGCATAGTGGCAGTGTTGTGGCACTTAATAGACACATCATTATACTCCAGTACTTGTTAGTAGGTACACATCATCAGTGCCAATTCTCTGACCACAGCACCACTGCTGGATGGATATTTTTGGTTGGTGGGCACAACCCAGCAGACACATTGTGGTTTTTATCCTGCAAGTGCACCTACATCGTAATAAATGAATAAATAAAAGGCTAATTGTGTAGGTACAAGATATTCCCTCTTACCCTGAAGCTGCTGTAGGAAGAATGGGCTGAAGACCTTTGAGACAAAGTTGAGTGGAAATCTCTGTAGAAGCGTACAAGCATGCAGCAACTCGAGCAGAGTTCGAGGCTGGAAGTGCGAAAAACGTGCATTCAAGACAGACTCCACCTTCCGGAAAAGTCGGCCAGCCTCCTGAGGTACATATCCCACTACTCCCAGTGCCACTATCTGCCGAGATACCTGTTCCGTGGTGTACTCATCTGCCCTGTACACAAAGCTTTCAGCCACTGCGTCAAAAACCCGAGGAGAAAAAATGCGCCGTCGCCCAAAATATTGCATTACCCTGGTTACTGTCTCAGGATGCGCCGTAAAGGCTATTTTGGGTACATGGCGCTCCAGAGCCTCAATGAGAAAGTGATCGCTGTGTCCATAGTGCATAAGTGCAGACAATACAATCGACAGTTCTGTATCCGCAAAGTTCGGCACGTGACGCACAGCCTGTTTGCACAGTGCAATCACCAGTGGGATTGCCTGGATTTGGTCCAGTATCACAAGAGCTCCTAAAGTTTCGCTAACAGTTACAGGGTCCAGTCTTGTGGCAAGTCTCAGTGCACGAGTGTTCATTTCATTCAGCAATTCCTGGTAACGTCCACCCTCACCCAACCCTGCAGCTAGCAGTTTATAGACAGAGGTCAACTCACTTGGATTCCAATGAGCTGGATCGTTGTTCTGGATTTGCCTCATAGCCTGCTCTAGGATGCCACAGTGAGGCCCGTCTACTGCGAAAAGTGCTTGCACTAAGTCACACAGAGTCTCAATGCTCATGCAGCCCGAGTTTAGTCGTACCTGGCTCTCGGACATCAAGCTCATCACTAAGTGACTCTGTGGGTCTAGATAGAGACGTGTACAGCCCAGCAGAGCTGTTACCACCACCTCGTCTTCTAGCTCATCAACATCTTGCTGTAACCTCAGACACATCTTGTTCAAAGCCGGATCAGACAGCAGCACCTCTGGCTCGCGAAGTCCTCTGGCTCCGTCACGCTCCAGATCAGCCAGTCGATGGAGAACGGCAACGGCACCTGTACTTGAGAGATGTGGCGTGGAGTGCACAAGATGCAGCACTTGTTGAGAGGTCATGCAGGAGAAAAGGCGATTTTTAAAGGCACGTTCCTCATCAGAGCTCAGGCCATGCAACAGAGAGGTGAGAGCTCCTCCTGTAGAGGGGTCACGGGGAAGCCGTATGGATCCGGCTACAAGAAACAGAGGCTCGCGGGACGTGATGCACAGTCGCTTTTTTCCCAGTTTTCCCTCTTTCCCAGAGAGAGAATGACGGCAACCCTGAAACAAGGTGAGAACGCCTGGAGCACATACATGTTGTCTGAAGCACACATTCAGAATGGTGGGAGAGCGCAGATGGGGAAGGGCCGCTTGCCTCAGCGCGTGCAGCCTCCGCACCAGTTTCAGAGCCATGAAAGAACGTTATGACATCCTTCACCTACAGTGATAAAGCAAAAAAGGAACCAGAGTGGAGAAGCTCAATCAGAACTAGGCATTGCCTTCATTTTCAAGTGCACTGTTTCCCAACCAGGACTTTGTGGACCACTAGACATTTGAACAATATATTTAAACAATCCCAGCTCTCCCCACTACCAACCCTGTTCTGTGTTCATGATCGCTTGATTCAAGCATTGAGATGGTGCTTGGGGACTGGCTTGGAAAACACTGCATGCTAGTACTTTAGTGAATGGAATCCCTCAGGGTGTTTTCACACTTGGTGTTTTCCCAGTGCTCCAACTGGATTGATGACCAAGCACATTTTTGTCCATATGTGAACAGGACAAATGAACTCAGACAACTCTAAAGTGACCCACAAGCTTCTCAAACGTTCCAAGGTGAGCCGATTACGGTTCGTTTTTGTTGCCCACTTCATGTGTGCATTGTGAAAACAAAGTGGTCTCAGTCTGCTTCACATTTTCTTTTATAGAGCAGGAACGTCAGAGTTGCTGTACATACATAGCTTTAGTTTCCGGTCATCCAACACAAAAACAATTCAAATATAACATTATATACAGTGCATGCATGTACTTTATCTACCCCAACCCCTCACACCAACCAGTACTACAGTCAGCACCTCTATGGTATGAAGCACGAGTTCATTTGGATGGTTCAGCATCAAAAATGCGTCTGGTATTTCACTTCCAATCTGCTTCGCCTGTTTGGTTTTTCCAGATGAATTGTAACATTTCTGACAAGTGACCGGATCATGTAAAGCAAACATATTGAATGGCATTATTCAGTGTTACACAGCCATGGTGCGAACAAGTGGGTCTGAGATCGCCTCCGTGCTCGAATGTCCAGAAAAAGAACCGAGTCCACCTTTTATAACATACAAAAGCACTGAGGCCATTTGCAGCTAGTTCCCCTTCAGGTCCACTTTCACAGAGTGTGGTTCATTTAAAAAGAGAACTACATGTGGAAAAACACCCGTTAAACTCATTCTTACATTTGTAACTACATACTCTTTTTCTGTAGAGCCTGAATAATGCATGCCATGATGAGCAACTGGGGGGAAAGGAGCTGTTTATTAAGTTAATGATGGTTTACACCTTACTAGAAATAAAACACTGAGAAAAAGCATATGCTGTTAAATAATATCCAGGTAATAAATAGTACATGTGGTGATTCTACTTTTGTTGGTTGAAAGTCCCATGACTGATTGCTCAACACAGGAGAGGAGAGGAGATGTGTTGATGTTCTGCAGACTGGCAGGCACCAAAACAGGCGGTTACATTCTCTATAATCGAGCCTAGGAAACATTCCCACGGACACGTTATAATGTCCCCTTATGCCATTCCGCTTACTAGAGGCCGGTGTACGCGGAAGTTGATGTGTCTACCGAGCTTAATGTTATCCAGCTAGCAGTTACAAACGAGACTGACATCTTAGCTGACACCCTAGACACGTCTCCAGACACATTTCGATTCATTTAACTACAACAACAACAATAACAACATAGTACTTTACCAGAATGATTATCAACCGCTGTTGCTGTGTGACTCGGCGTGCTCTTACTATATTCTGTAATGTACGCATGTGCGGTATGTTGCATTCTTATTGGTTCAAGTAAGGTGGGCGGAGCTTAACCCAGCCTAGAAACGTGCCAGTAGAAACGTTAAGAGAAGTGCCCTCGAGTAAGGACGCGACCACGGCAGCTATTCTTATACTCGTCCTTGGTTGAAGTGATGAGAAACATTTACTTTTAAGTGCTCTTCTAACTACGGAAGCCCTAAGCGGCCGTGCAGTTTTTTTTCTTTGTGTTGTTTTCTCGTGATCTCGACAGAATTGTTCTGTGTACTTGGTTTAGGTAATTTAGCAGAGATATGATAATAAAACAGCTTTTATTCAAAGAGACTCAAGTGTGCTTCAGCTGTGTGTTTACACTGGCCCAGGAAACCTTCAGACATGTGAAGGGCGTACAAACACACACACACACACACACACACATTTTTCTGCATACATCACTCATGATATTTATATATTATGTGCCCAAATTTATCTATTGTTATATTAGTTAAATATTGTACCCATATATGAGCCTTCTCAAAAATATAATAATAATAATAATAATAATAATAATAATAATAATAATAATAATAATATAATACATCTGGGCGCACGGTGGGTTAGTGGTTAGCACGTTTGCCTCACACCTCCAGGGTTGGGAGTGTTAATTCCTGTTGCGGCCCTGTGTGTGCGGAGTTTGCATGTTCCCCCCATGCTGCGGGGGTTTCGTCTGGGTACTCCGGTTTCCTCCCCTAGTTCAAAGACATGCATGGTAGGATGATTGGCATGTCCAAAGTGTCTATAGTGTATGAATGGGTGTAGGATTGTACCCTGCGATGAATTGACACCCTGTACAGGGTGTACCGCACCATGTGCCCCATGCTCCCTGGGATAGGCTCCAGGTACCCCATGACCCAGTAGGATAAGCAGTATAGAAGATGGATGTGTGGAATAATAAATCTTTTTTTCCATAGCACATTTCCTACAAAAAGCAGTTCAAAGTGCTTTACAAAAACAATTATATTTACAGTTTATATTAATCCATCCAACCATTTTTCACACCGCTTATCCTGCACAGGGTCACAGAGAACCTGGAACCTATCCCAGGGAACTTGGGACACAAGGCAGGGGACACCAAGGACGGGGTGACAATACATTGCACAGCACAATCGCACACACTGGAAAATTGAGTGGAAGAGTGGAAATTGAGTGAGGGCACAGAGCCCTGACCTCAACACCATTTGGATGAATTGGAATGTCGACTACGTGCCAGGACTCCTCTCCTGACATCAATACCTGACTTCACTAATGTGCATGCGGTTTAATGGGCAAATCCCCACAACCACACTCCATAATCTGCAGGAAAGCCTTCCCAGAACAGTGGTGCTTATTACAATAGTGAAAGGGAGACTAAATCTGGAACGAGATGTTAAAAAAGCCATATTGGTGTGATGGTCAGGTGTCCCCAAATATTAGCCCATATAGTGTTTTAAAAACATACACTCACTACTCTGTACCCTATTATATAGATAGTTTATGTTGTGTGTCAGTAAATGTATATTCATTACCATAGATAATTAAATATATTTCCTACATACAAGACCTTTAATTATTGATTAAAGATCATTCTAATTGTGCTTCAATAAAAATGTTTGATATTACACAGCTGCATTTAGGATTTGGAGGTGGCATATTTTGGGTATTGGTTCATTCTGATTGTACATTGAGCACTTTTGGCCCACAGATCTGGTAGCCCTGTTTATAAGCAATTTATGCAGTACAAAAACATTTTTGTACTTAAAAAAAAAAAAACTAAATAAATTGAAACAGTAATCAACACAGAGTTATTGCTCCTTTATTTTGAAAGGATATACATGCTTCATGTCAATGTGTCTAACTCAAATTAATTTCACCAGATTGGTAAACCACCATATTTAAAAACCTAGAACTGCATAGGTACTGTCATTTCTGTGGCTGAGCTCAGGCAAGCTAGGACATGCTGACTGGTATGAAGAAAATAACCCCTCCAAAAAAGCAGCACCCATACCCATGTATAATCTTACTGCACATGGAGGGTTACCTGAACACACAACTACACAATCTGAAATTGAAATGGCCACAGTTTTAGACAACTAGTGCCATTTAGTTATGTGCCACTGACGCCAAAAAGGGGCTTCCAAAACTTCACGCAACTATATTCACACACCTCAACAAAAGAAGTTATGCTAAATGAATAAAGACAGCAGATTCTACAATTTAAGTAATTTATTGAAAAAGTTCATATTTATTATAAAAATTCAGCTAGATCGGAACATAACATCAAATGTGGTTGTAGACCCCACCACCACTTCACATTTTACCACATTTAAAGCACTGAGAAGCTGGACCTCCAAGAGATCCAAGACTGTTATGTGCAGTTCTGCTGCATCTACATTAAATGTCTGTTGAATTTACTAGAAGGTACACTTTAGTGGGATAAACATTTAAAAAAAAGGGCCTAAAATAAAAAGTGAAAGATCATAATTAATAATGCATATACAAAACCCAGCTAATTACACTGAAATGACCCACTTTTAAACCAACCACAAAATGACTCCCTCCACTCCTTAACAACCATGCTGTGTCCAATACAAAACACCTTCAAAAAAAGAGTGATTAAAAAAAATTATCCTAACATGTTCAGTGATTTGGTCTTAATCTAGATAGATTTTCCCCCTAAAGTTTACCTTTAAATAAATCACACAAACAGAGCAGCCTTTCAAATTTTTGAGGTTGGCATTTATCTCAGAATATTTCCAGAAACATTAGGTACAGCTCCTTTAGCTCAGAAAGTAGATTAGAAAGGAAGGATTGATGATGCATGGAGGTTTCTGTGTTTAGTCATCCTTGTCTTTGGCTCCGTGTTTGAGGATACGTGTGAACTCCACATAATTAAAGTTGTTCTTCTTGTCAATTGGGGCCTCTCTGAAGAGCTCATCGACCTCCTCGTCTGTGAAGCGGTCACCCATCGTGGTCAGAAGTTCCCGCAGGTAGTCTTCCTGGATAAAGCCTGGAGTAGACATGAAAGGAATGGCTGGTGAACAGATGAACTAATAAATAAATTTGTTTTATATATTATTTTTTTTTAGTAGATGAATCCAAGTCCTTGAGGTTTCTCAATCACAGTTGTAACCAATTAAGCTTAGTAATCAAAAAACAAAGATCAAGTATATGCCCTTGCTAAAATTCCAGGATATTAAATCGATATTAAAGCTACTTCACTAAATCACCACTAGACTTTTAGATAACTTATAATAAAGAGAAATTAACACCAATCTTGTTTGCAGGGTCTAAAGCAAGCATATTTAATTGATTATGATTGAACTAAATTAGTGGTTCATAAGATTCTGCAGACTAATGGCGCTTACCAGTTCCTTCCTCATCGAAGCAGGCAAAGGCGTTGCGGATGACGTCTTCTGGGTCAGTGCCATTCAGTTTCTCTCCAAACATGGTGAGGAACATTGTGAAGTTAATGGGCCCAGGAGCTTCAGTCATCATCGTCTCCAAATATGCATCAGTCGGGTTCTTACCTGAAGATTAGATGAAGTAGTAAATTTGAGTGAGGTGTGAAACAGCACGAAAAACTCAAGTATAACAATACAGGCCAATCACACTACTTGCTTACACAGATTTACACAAATGGATGGAAAAATTTTGGAAGAAAATTTCTATTTCAACTTCAAACTCTGAAAATCACATCGAAATATGAAACTGTAAACAGTGGTAACATTCATCTTGCAGCCAGTAGAGACATTTGCACAGTGGTTGATCACAGATAAAGGGACACTCCATGCATTCTCCTACATGGCACCATGTGAACCATACCTGGCATAATCTGAAAATCGTTCCAGAGTGGCAGAGGTTTGGTGTCTATTTGTTTTGGTGTTCAATTAATCCAGGCTCATGTCCATTTAACAAAACAATATATACTGTTTTCAGAATTTCATCTTATGTGTTTGGCCTTTTAAACACCCACGTTTTACGGGACACACTGCATCTAGATATTACGTTGGGGTGTTTTTCTATAACATCTTTGTTACAGATAGGGTGACAGTGGTTAACTATTCCAGATACAATGCTGATATACAAACACACAGTCGTCAGGTAATCAGCTAGCCAAAGTGACAGAGCACAAAAGGGTACACCCTTTTCAGAGATGCCAATAACTTCAGACCTACTCCACCTATTCCTGTTAGTGTCAGCCATGTTACAGCGGGTATGAAATCAAACAATTCCTAAACAGCTACTGGCAACCACAACACGATTTCCAGAAATAATGTAGCTAGTTAAATCATACAAACATAAGACCTAAACTTGGAATGTGCTAGTACTGATACATTTGACGAGAGCTCTTGTGGGTAAACTTTATTTTCTCTCTTTGCATGTTGCACAAGTACATAACTTTGTTAAAATGTACATTGTATTTAAACAATTCGCATTTTATTGTCAGCGAGGTGAAAATTACCCAGAGATGCCAGCATGTCATGCAGATCTTCCTTGTCCACAAAGCCGTCACGGTTCTGATCAATCATGTTGAAAGCTTCCTTGAACTCCTGGATCTGTGACTGATCGAACATGGCAAAGACATTGGAGGTTGCACGCTGAGGGCGCTTCCTGGCTCCCGTCTTTGCCTTCACACGACTTTTGCTGGACATGTTGCCTCTGGTGTGATTTTACCTAATATATTTAAAAAAAAATAAAGCAATTCAATAACAGTTGCACTCATAGCATCCTAGAGGGTGCGAAAATTATCGTTTTTTTTTTTTTTTGGAAAGGTTGCAAATTTTGCAGGTACATTTTGGTACTTGTTAGTCCCGTATAAAGAACTTGTCCCGTATAAAGCTGTGCAAACCATCACTAACCAGTCCCTCCAGAATTCTACGACCACAGAAATGAACACAAAGTCAAGCAAACTCCACAACATTCGGAGTTTGAAATTTACCAGAGATTTTCAGCTGATTTGGGCCATGACGTGCCATGCGGCAAAACATGAGCACAGCTAAAATGTCTCATTTACCAACAAACATCATTCCCACGACTGCAATTTTACCAAATTAAAGTAGTTTTCTTCAAAAATGAATAAATAAAAAAAATCTTGCATCACAAATTTTTTTAAAAAGCCACAGCAACAGCAAACATTTTTGGCCGCTACAATCAGATCAGCGAAATCCTGATTCTGACTGGTTACGGGAAAGAGAGATCTGTCCAGTCTTGCCTGGCAAAGCAAGAGAAATCTAATAAGACAATGGTGAAGCCCCAGCAGCTCCTCAACAGGATATACACAAGGTGGCTAATAACTAGAAGGTTTGTTTTCCACAGAGAAAGTAAGTTTGTTTGAGGAAATCCTTTCAAAGAAATTAAAGTTACATACAATGTTCACAACAAGAAAGCCCATTTCCTTCTCATACGCAATACATCTTTACATTGATTACGCATAAGAAATCCTACATCACAGCACCTCCCGGACACAGTGAGGATGAGGTGATGAACACAGGCCATTTGATCTGAACCAGCTGCCACACTCATGAAGAAATGTGCTTGTTAGATTACTGTTGATTTAAACCACAGGATTTTCTCAACACGCTGGAATTCACTCGGTCATGCCAAATAGTTTCTCATCTAGGAAAGCACAAGGCCATTACACAAAACTGATGAAGCAAAATCTCAGCATCAGGAACATCGGAGAGATTTCAGAGAAGGAGAGCTACTGTAGATGTAGAAGTGTTATTAAAACCGGCCTATATTTTCTCCCCTGAGGCTGCTATACCCAAACACACCACTAGTCCACCAAGTTAACACCGAGTCAGGATGACCCATTTTACCAAGGCTAAAAATGAAATATTCTCTGCTTTATGACCGATGCTCATTAAAAAAAAAACTATCATGTTTAAGAGTCATATTTACAGACTCAATCATATTTTGTATTATTTCATTCTTATACATGGTTTGGATGGGGTCCCCCCCCCTTTAGGTATCTGCCTATAGCAGAATAGATTTTATATGTGCATGGTGCACATTCATTCATTCATTTATTCATTTCCATGTGTGACGCTCTTTATGTCTATTGTGGATGTTAATCTAAGTGACCTCGTAAAAATAAAGCGTTTGAATTGAATGATATAGCTTAGGCGAAATAAACCATGATTATACTGCGTCCAGTGCGACACAGCACTGCCAGGTAAGGAACAGAACATAAACGTTCATTAAGGATTCAATGAACGCACTGTATACTAAAGCGGCGAGAAAAGAAAAAGCCCAATCGGTGACTTAACCAAGTTACTGCTGTGAGACAAAATAAAGAGATTTGAAAAGATCTTACGTTTGTCTCGCGCTCGACCTGACCGGCTCGGGGCGAATGTGATTAGCAAACCTTGATAGCTAGCGTTATATCCGACTTCAAGAAAATGACTGAATTTGGCAAACACCGCAGAAATAGCTTGTTTCAGACGCACCTTGACAAGACGAGCAACGCGAAATCAATTTAAACAAATAACAACAATAGAAAATTAAAAAAAAAAAACTCATACCTGAAACCCAACAAACTGACGGCCTGTTCAACCACCGCCCAAACTTCCTGATCATCAGAACGGCTACTTCCGGACAGGATACCAAGAGCGGCTCAACGAGGTTCATAGGGGTGTACAATACAACACGGGCTTAAAAAATAATACATAAGAAGACGAAATAAGATTCAACCAAAAGTTATAGCAAACTTTATCGGGTTTTATATGCATTTATAAATATTTTCACCATTTCCACTGATGCTAGAAAAAAAAAGTCTATATGCTTACAGTACAAACACCCCTGTGTGCTGTGACTTAGTTCATCCAAGCTCGCCCAAAGTCTGGTCTACGTAGACTCTTCAACATGTCCATATAAGGAGCTGTGACTCAAAAGTCAGGAACAACACAATGAGCGTTTAGAAAAACAGCTGTTTGCTATTTGTTTTTTCAAGACTCTAAATCACCCCTTGCGTATTTTTTAAACATTTATTTCAGTCACAGAAATTCCACTGAAATATTATTCAGGGTTAATTAATTAATTAATTAATTAATTAATTAATTAATCAATTAATTAATTAAAGACCAAGTTAAATTAAATCTATCTGTTTGAAAATGTTATTAGTGCTTCCTTAACATTTCCAAACAAAATGTCATTGTTAGGACTATAGCTGGCAAAAAAATGCCTAACTAAGGCTAATAAGGTAGTAAAGTACAGAAATGTAAAACACAACATGTTGTAACAAGCATTTTCAAAACTCTTCCCACTGTAATCTGAACAGTAGCACCCCATGTAAAACAAACTGAATGCTTTTTCAATACACATGCTTTCTTACTCATACACAACCACTAGCAAAACACTGTAGTTTACAGCCCAACGTTCAAAAGTTTGCATACACTACAGTATATGTAAAATACTCCTCTCGTTTTAAAAGCACAGATGATCCAGTGTAGCACTTTGATCCGTAACAAACACGGTACTGTTTTATATTTAACATGTTATACAGACAAAAAGAAAAGCTTCACCGTAGATGACACACCTCATGTATATAGCAGTGGATTGTTGTAACACAAATCCCACACCAGTTCATAGACTATATAGTTAGTCATTTCATTCCTTAACCCTCATCCTACTGACTGGGGTACTTGAGGTGTACTTTGTGTCATATTTCACAGGTGTTTTGTTCTATCATTCTAATTTTTCATGACTTTGCCAATCAGTTTGTTCCTAATGACTTCATATCATTATTTTCAGTTTTTGTTTTAATTAGTGCTTTTAAAAAATACCAATGTATTGGGGTCCTGGGGGACCCCAGTCAAAAGCCAATGCAGTTTTAATAAATGGAACTATTTATTGAGGTCATGTTTCCCATAGATCATAATTTAATTATCTGAGGCCTAGGGGATCTCTGTCAGTCATACTGAAGGAAACAGGCACAGATGCAGCGGGTACAGATGCCTTCATTGTCTGGAGGGGGAACTTCCCAGATTGGAAATTTTCAGAACGTAGCCGACATCGCCGGATCTACCGGAGACAGCTGGGGAATGCCCTGTTCATGCCACACACAAAAAAAAAAAAGAAAAAAAAACCCCCCACCCCAAAAAAAAAAAACAAAACCACCCGCAGGAGGAAAAACCCCCCACCTGCTGCTGTGAATGTCCAACGATCGGCTGGAAAATCTACTCGAAAAAGGTGTAGTCTTTGCTCCTGAAACACAGACAGGAAGATAGCAAATGTTTGCTCCTCTTGTTACATGCCAGTATACCCTGAGCATAGCATGAGCCAAATCATGTGCCAAAACTGCCTGTAGCATGTGGTGTGTATAGTTCAATGTGAATACAATTCATTTTACATTATGTACAAATTGAAAAATCTCCATTTGTATTACATGTATTCAACCTTTATGTTGTGTGCATTTTAGCTGACACCTAGATTAACACTTTACAGTTGGTTGTGTGACTGTATGTATATTCCCTTCACATGCTATTGAGCTTTAAATTATGTTATATTTTGTGTCTGGGCCCATTTGGTAGTGAAATTCATGTCAAATTTTACATATGATTTCATGGTTTATTTGAACAAATAAAAAATATCTAAAAGGTGTGTGTCATACCTAACACCCGGATGATCACTTCACAGTTGGTTTTGTGACTGTAAGTCATTCCCTTCAAATGCTATTGAAGTTAGAAACGTGTTTAACAAAGTTGTATGTAAATTTAGAGACAGTCCCTTAATTCCCACACATCTGCGAATATCGAACGTCCAAGGTCAAGGCTAGTGTGTTTCTTTTTTGTTTGTTTTGTTTTGTTTATGTTATCTGCTATGTTTTTTGTTTTGTTTTCTGCTTTACACTGAGTCTTGAAGACACAAATGTATAATGTGAAACAGCCTTTGTCTGTAGGCAGTGGTAGTGGGGCTATACTTTATCATACTGACAAAATGTCTGAAGTCTCACATCAATGTTTGGGGAGGGGGAGGGCGTTTGTTAATGCAGAGCTTGACCATGTACACACATCGGATTCAGCTATTAGTATGTCTAGGAGCCCAGCGCATAGCTCTTCCTCTGTCAAACGCCTAGACTCTGGTCAGCTCCTGAGTCTTTAGGGGGTATTGTTAGGGGGTATCTGGCGCAGAAAATTGGCAAGAGCATTTCAGACAGTTTTAACTTAGCACAACGTCCCAGCTAAATGCAGTCCAATTCAACTGTGCAGCAGGCTAGTGAGTGCACTTGGACATTTGGACTACTGTGTCATTTGGACTACTGAATTCAGTTTAATAAGGCTATTGATGTAGTTGATGAATTTCTGCATAGGCGTAACAAGTTTGTTGAGGACCCTGCAGCTGAAGCTGTTATAATGTTTCTCTCACACTGTCCAGATCTAGGCCTATCTATGTTTTTTCAGTTCAAACCTGCTGAACAGTGGAGTGCCACTGAAGTTCAAGTGAGGTTGGATAGTCATCAAAGGGACCTGAAAAGTGCTTCTGCTAGAGCGCCACACTCATTGCCTATGCCTGCTTGCCATCATAACACTGTTACGGTCTGTAATGATCCCTTACCCAATTCTCTGAACCAACCAGAACCCTCATCATTTTAGTCGCTGTGTTCATCTAATCAGCTTAACCCTAAAGCTGTTCCATTTGCTCCAAATGCTAGTATTCAGCAGATGGTCAGCATGATGTATAAAGTTTTATCGCTCTGTGCTTCCTTACTGTCCTGGTCCAAGTGTTAATTTCCTGTCAGAACTTCAGACACCAAGTATGGTTTGAGCTCAGAATGTAGCATTTGTAGGTCCAAAGAGCACTCTACATATACTCACTGAATGCGCCAGAGGCTTTGCCGTAATTGCGTAAGAATAGCTGTCCTGATGCTGCGTGCCTTGAGGTTTCTTCTGCTACCACTCAGTTATTATACTGAATGGTTTGTTGGACTCTGGCAGCATGGCTTGCACACTGAATACAAAAGGTGAATCCAAAGTGTGCACTGATGGGGTTGTCCCATTACCTAATGTGATTCCTGATAATGTGGTACTAATTGGCTGTAGCAGTCTTTCTGTTCAGCCCAAGTGTATGTGGTGCCTGGGCAGAAGCATGATTTTATTGTTGGTAGTAATGTCATCAAAGTGTTTTGCGGAAGATGAAGTCTGAAGAAAAGTACTGGGAACTCATCTCCTGTCAAAATGGTAACCCTGAGTGCAAGGAGTTTATTGAACTCTTGAGCTGCATTTCCCATTGGTTTGGCTTTCATCCGCTTGATAAGCTTTGGTAACAGTAAAGTTATGTCAAGCAGTCAATTTGATTCCTAGGTGTGAGCACCTTGTCTGGGGTAAATTACCCGCTAACGCTATTATTTCCCGAGGAAGCACTGTCATCATTGAACCGACTACTTCTCGTGCAGCGCCTTGTCATGTTCTTGCTGGATGTGTAGTGACTCCTATGTGGGGTAATCAAAGGGTGTCTATGAAGGTTTTAAATCTTACAAAGACCCCAATAACCCTTCGCCGTAACAAAAAAGCAGGCCTTCTTGTTCTTCTTGTTCACCTGTGGAAGTTGTTAACATCACGCAGTGCTTGTGCAGACCTAATGATAATGTCCCTAATTTTGATTCCGTTAATCATATTTAAATTTCTAAATAATTTTTAAAAACTATAACTGGAGGATATTTATATTGGTGGATGTGAAGTTTCAGAGTCATGGAAGAGGGAGTTAGTCTTGTTGTGTCTGATGATGTTTTCTCCAGAGATAGGCTTGATTGTGGTGAGGTAAGAGATTTCATTCACAGAATCAGTCTGTATGATGAACGCCGATAACGGTTACCCTATCGCTGTATCCCCCCTGCCCATGACCAAAAACTGAGAGAGGTTCTTTCTGAAATGGAAGAGAAACTGATAATCAGCAAATCAGTCAGCGAGTCATAACCAGTGTGCCAAAAGTGTTGCTAAGAATCTATGGGATGGCTTTTTCTGCATTTGTGCATTCCCTCAGCATATCCATTCAGACCAGGGACCTAATATTGAGAGTGAGTTGGTTGCTGAGTTCTTGGATCTGGCCGGCATTGACAAGTTATGCACTTCCCCGTATCACCCCATGGGGAATGTTGAAACTGAAAGATTATGTGAAACTGTGAGGTAAGGTGAAACTGAAACAAAATGTTAGGTAATATGCTACGGTCCCTTCCACCTAGATCTAAGCAGAAGTGGCCACAGTTAGTATATACAATAACATTTGTGTACAACTGTACGGGTCACAAAACAACTGGTTTTGCCCCTTTTTACCTAATGTTTGGAAGAGTACTGAGATTGCCCGTTGACCTCATGTTCCAAAGTGTCCTTTGTGATAGTTCAATTCAATTAAATTTGATTTGATTAGCGCTTTTCACAATGGACATTGTATCAAAGCAGCTTTACAGAAACATGTAAACACGGGATACAGATTTTAAATGTGTGAATTTATACCAATTGAGCAAGCCGGTGGCTACAGTGGCAAGAAAAAACTCCCTAAGATATTAAGAGGAAGAAACCTTGAGAGGAACCAGACTCAGACAGGAACCCATCCTCATCTGGCTCACAACGAATAGTGTAAAAGTAAAGGAAAGTTCATTATGGTTTTATATGAAGTCTGTGATTACAATAACTATGTTCAATCTCGTGTCAGTGATCTGCAGTCTGCTATGGTGTTGGCTCAAAAGTATTCCGCTATGGGACAAAAACATCAATCTAGCAAGTATGACAAGAGAGTCAAGGGATTACCTCTGTTTATTGGTGATCAAGTTCTTGTTGCTAATAAAGGTGGTAGAGGTAAGCGCAAGCTTGTCGATAAATGGGAACCTGTTATGTATTCCATAATTGCTCCCAAACAATCCTTGCACATTTATAGGACTTGTGACAGATCTGGTAATGAACAAGCACCGGAATCTCCTGTTGCCAAGTAACTTTCTCCCTTTACCTGAAACAGAGTTGAATTTTTTTGCTGGTAGACGTGATATTACTAATCCCTGTTCCACAACTTTTCAATCTATATGTAACCTGACTCAATCAGCAGTACCTGTAACTGATGACTTGTCACCAGCAGAGTCTATGTCTGATGTTTCTCAAATAGTTGTTTTTGATGATGACCGTACTGCTTCATGGGTTGTATCCCAACTTCGTCTCAAACTGTCCCTGAAGCACAGACTGATTTGTCTGTTGTTGACCTAGACACTGTAGCCAGTGGTTTTTCACCTACTGTTCCAGTTCCTACAAGTTCACATGTTCCTGCAATTGACCCTAACTCCAGCAATCAGTCCACTACTAGGTGTGGTAAAGTGATTAAACCTGCTTGTATTTAATTTACTGTTTTGGCTCCTCCTCTTCCCGTTCACAGTGTAATTTCAAGGGAGAGGTAGGTTTAATTTTGAGTTCATCTTTATTTACATCAGCATTTATATACATTTATTAATTTTAATTTATGTGTATTAGTGTGATTATTTTTGTTGATTTACCCTCCTTTTTGTATTTTGTTTTAATGGAAATGAGAGCACATGGTGACCATCGTACATCATGTTTATTTTATAGAGCACAGCGTAAGGGCGATTCTCTCAAAGAGGCTGCTTATATGTATTATCAGGTGCGATTAAAAGACAGAGATGATACAATGCCTGTTGTGTCGCATTTAAATGACTCCCCGCTAACACTGCTTCATGTCTACACAATGCAGAAGTGGCAGTTTTATAATTGGTGTCTAAGTGTCAGTTATGCATTGAATACTAACACGCTGAGATACACCGGTTACACACGGTTGGTTTCACCATATAAATATAACACAAATAATGTTTACCTGAAATTAGTGAAAACTAAAAGATACCAGAATCAAAGGATGGTAAATAAGCTTTTAAGTACTAATGTGGATTGTATTTGGTATAAAAGCTGCAATTTGTATTAAAGAAAAGTTAATATTTTCGTTTTACACAATATGCAAATTAACCGTAAATTTCCTTAAATAATAATAATAATCGGTTTGCTTTTTTTCAGATAACATTAATTACATAACTAATAATGTTTTAAGAAGAAATAAGTTAACATTTTGCTATGATGGTTGTTTATTCAGCAGTTTATTCTTGGGGTCCCCAGGGACCCCAGTCGGTAGTCCTTGTATGTTAAATACGTTGGTAGGTTGAGTGTTAAATGCTTATGTGTGATGAAAGGGGACAGGTGAGACCAAACATTCAACCATAATGGAATCTTTTCCTCATGGAGACCGAAACTAGTCCGCCACAGTTCTGACTAGGATAAAGCATTTATCCTGGTCACAACTGTGAATATGAATAAAATAACTAGCTTTAGGTAACTTAAGTTTAAGAAAATATAAGAATACATAGCCAAATTAACTACACTTTAACTGTGATCTTTTGATCTTACACTGTATGTTGACAGAGCACATGTTGTACATGTTACAGCATTGATTTATTTTTGTTTGTTTGTTTGTTTGTTTGTTTGCTTCACCTTGGTTACCTTAAAATTCGTAGCTTCATTAGTACATTCCATATGGTAAAAATATACCATTTTTAATTTGTAATGGAAAGTTTGTAAAAAAAAAAAAAAAAAAAAAAAGATATACAATATTAACCAAACAACAATAAACTAGTGACTACACAGTACATACTAAAATATTTTATTACATTAGATTTACAGAAAAGTACTCTAATGCCACAGGGTGTTCAGCACATAGAAATGCACAATATGTAGTAAGAACATGCAGTATTGTATGGGCTTTACAGTACTTACAGTACATAGTACACACTGGTGTAAAACAAAAAAAAAAAACATATTCAGAAACATTTAGCAATACCAAAAAAATCTTGAAGCAATAATTTTAGCATAAAACAGCTCCTCCAAGATCCATTAAAAAGGAACAGTGACTGTATAAAGGCTTTGTCATTGAAATGCCTGGTCTTGCTGTTCAATAGATCCAAATGGAATACGTGGGATAATTTAAATTAATGTAATATTTTATTAGATAACCTTAGACCTGGGAGAAGAAGGGACCAAAATATGTGATTATTGTTTTAAAAATAGAAAACAAGAAGACATAGTAGGAGCCTTTTTGGTCAGATGGCTACTGTTTCATTGCCAGAGAGGCTACAGAGGTGTCAATACTGTCATATAGCCAACATCAATAATGTTGTCTGTTATATGGCAACCATCAGTTCTTATAAAATAAACAACCTCCTTAGATATCATAATTAGCTGTATGAAAGATTCACTTTTTAGTAAGGGAGGGGACTATTCAGGCCTGTCATTCCTCAGGTTGTCAACGTTTGGCATAATGCTGCCTTCCACCAATCATCTTGTGAATGATTGGTTTTCTGTACATCAATGTAGGATGATGTAGTTTTTCCCTTCTTGCTTACCCTTTCTGAAGTTAATAGAAGAATTTTGCTCGCCTGGGTGATGGAAAGTGTATGGTCATCTATCCCATTTAAAGATATCTCAAATGCTGAGGACAGTCAAGAATGGATATATCATGACAAGGGGCTGTTTCCCTCATGGCACTTTGGGAGTATATACAGGACTAGGACTTACCTTTTATTTTAAGATCTTCCTATACAGTAAATGTCCATCTGTTCTCACAGTAATGCATCCATACATTCATTCATTCATCTTCAGTAACCACTTTATCCTAGTCTGCCTGTGGGGTCCTCAGAACAATAGCTGCGACACAGAAATACACAGCCTGGATGGGACACCAGTCCATCGCAGGGCACTATGCACACTTATTTGCACCAAGGAGCCATTTATTGTGGCTAGTCCACCTACCTGCATATCTCTGGATGGTGGGAGAAAACCAGAAAACCCAGAGGAAACGCAAACAGACATGCATAGAAGCTCCACTCAGACAATAACCTGAGATCAGGATCCAGGATCAGGTTTGGGGAATAAACACTGAGGCACACTGAATCATTTTGATTACATTCAAGTACAGTCACAGAAGTCTTGATCATTTTTATTAGGGGTGGACAAAGTACTGAGAAATCATACTGAAAGGATAGATAATGTGTCAAAAGCCTACTCAATTAAACAATTAAGTGTCCAGCCAAAAATGTAGTTAAGTGAACGTAAAAAGTTGCTACTTTTAAATGTACTCAATCATTAAAATTGAATGTTTTAATTTAAGCAACTATGACATTTTGCTTGACATTTGTCAGCTGCTGGAATTGATGCTAGTGAAATTATTTATTTGTTTGTTTGTATGTTTGTTTACATCTAACTTAAATAACTATTGCCAGTTAATGTTACCAAATTAACTACATTTACCTAAACATGTTTATATATATATATATATTAAATAAAAAAAAAATAAATAAAAAAAAAATTAAAATATATATATTAGTTCATGCCTTCTAGAGAGGCTTGTCTATATTCAAAAGTGCACAGATAGCTAGAGTATTAACTATATTGTGTAGCATGAGAAAGTCATAGCAGATGACAAATTGGATTAAAATGAATCTGAAATGAGTGGAAGCTAAACTGAGACCATTGCCTGGATGAGAGAAGAAGAGAGCTTTAAGATATACTGTATAATGTATACGTATTTAAGGCCTAAATAACAATGTAAGGAGTGGGGAAAAAATTCTTGGAAATGTAGTAAAATAAGAGTTCAAATATTCAATTTCAGTAATACTGTAGTAAAGAATAAATACACCCAAAATAATACTTAAGTATAGTAATGTTGCACAATTAGTCAAGTATTGTCCACCCCTGGTTTTTATACCGATGTGATGTGAACTTCAGTATACATGGCAGTAGACATCACTTCCAAAAAAGTTGAGGTGGGAAATGGCAATGAATGAGTGGTCTTGCCTGCTATTATCTTTATTTTTATTTCATCATGTATTACTGTGCCTTCCAGAATTGTTGGCACCCATCATGAAAATTGGAAAAACTGAAAATATAAAATATTTTGAACTGCTGGTATATATTTCATATCCATTACATGACTTTTTTATTTTTAAAGTAAATATGAACCCTGATACTATGCCCCTGGAAACAGTGGACAAAAACCCAGAGTTGTCAGCATGGTCTGTTAATTCAGCTCTGACAGTTCCTCAAACTCACATCATTTAAGTTCATAATTTGTCTCAAGTAGAAATGTAGTAAGTGGAGTGCCAGGCTAGCTCAGTCGGTAGAGCATGCAACTCTAAGGATTGTGGGTTTGAGCCCCATGTTTGGCACCAAACCCAGCCACTGGGGTTGCAGAAGCTAGTGCACTCTCAGTTCTGGTTCCAAGCCTGGATTAAATGGAAGATTGTGTCAAGAAGGGCATCTGGTGTAAAACCTGTACCAAATCAAACATGCAGTTAATAAACAGGATTTCCATAATAGAGACAGATGATCCACCTAGTCAACCCCTAAGAGGAGCAGCCAAAAGAAAAATAAGAATAAGATATGTAGAAAGTGGGAGTGTATTTTTTTTATATTATTCTTTTTATTTGTTTTGTTTTGTTGTTGCTCCCTGTGGGATCCCATCTCTATTCTTAACCCTGTGAACCTTTCTGGCAAGCTTTCTATAACAAAAAAAAATCTTATCTGTGTACCTACTATTCATTTGATATCTCTAATATATTTATATCCCAGATGAACAGGACAAAGCTAAAAACAGGTCCTAGGGCTTGAGAGCAATTTAGGAACAGAATTTACATTTTGGAACTGTCTTGTTGGAAATGATGTCATGATTTGTCAATTCTCTTCAGAAACTCTTCAGTAAATCTTTTATATTTAGAGGCCTTGCAGTTTGGCAAACAAATTATGTGTATCTATTGGCATGTTTACATTTAGATCTCTTACAGTTAAGCTATGTTTTATATGAGTGATAGAGAAGAACGAAAATATTTTAGATTAGGTTGCTCATATATAGACATAGTTTCTAAACAAGCCAATTTATGTGCTTTTTCAAACAAAATAATAGATGTTTATACATTAAGAAAAGGCGTGTGTAACTCATAATGTTGTCTCATCTTTGTTAAAGGGAAATGCAGAACTAAAGCCAAAATACAATCAAATAGACTTGACAGCAAATCAACCCCCACTTTCCCCCCCAAACATACACTTACGTGACATCTTTGGTACGTAATAGAGGTAACAATAGCATGGCTATTGTTAGTGCAGAACAAAGCTCTGTTTTCCAGTATGGTCTTCTAGTTCCATCAAAGACAGATACGTTTATAGTTATGGTCATGGGGGAAAAAAAAGTTACAGTATTGGGGAAAATAAAGCATTTGGGGAAATATTTGTGTGTCGCAGGTATGAGTGGGAGGTACTTGTTGTTGGTGTGTAGCAGAGAATAATTCTTTCCATCAGATTTTTTATTTAAAGGCTGATAAATTGTCAGATTAATCCCATCTAACATAGCATAAATAACATAAATGATCTTAATTGACCTCAGTTAGTGATTCCACATGATTACCTTATCAACCTATACCCTGATAATTAGTAGCCTATCTGTGTGACTGGGATAGCTGAGCTAGAGCTATATTTAACACCTCTCTGGCCATAAAAGGTCTCGCGTGGGGCTGAGGCATGTCTGCCCGCCTCAGTATTATTTTGGATGTTGGAGATTGCTTCTCCACTGCACAGTACTTTGCGTGAATTTTGAGCTTTGTTGATCCTCCCTCGGACCTGGAGCCTTGTTTGTACCTCTATGCTACCTGACTTGATTTCAGCCCACAGAGCTTTGGATAAGGTGAGCATGACCGTGTGTGGTGTGTAAAAGTAAAAAATATATATATATTGTTGTGTCAAATGCTCAGATAATTATATTACATTTATTATGATGCATGATTTTGCCAAAATGATTTTGTCAGTGCATCATGGTCCTTTTGCATGTGCTTCCTGAACTTTGAACTTTTATTCTAAAGGTTTGGATTCACAGGCTCTCTGAATGAAATGAGTTGCCAACAAAATTCTTATTTAAAATACTGATAAGTTAAGCAATACTCATCCCCCAGACACAACTACTTTTCTGAGTAACTTCACATTGTACAATGTGGTAAATTCATCTGTTATTAGAACATTTGATAACTGTATAAATCCAATATTGATAACTTAAAACTAATGTGACATTTCAAAAAGATAACTATGTTATGACTAAACACTGTAAGGCAGTGTATCATAGTGAAAGACAAATAAACACTTGACAATTTGAGGCTTCTTTTTAATGAAATAAAATAAAAATAAAATAAAATAACCATAATACTCTCCTTATTTAGATATAATCGAACTCACTTAATTTGTGTGTAGAAACTTTTAAGACGTCAGTGTAAGAGAACATCAGAGCAGAAGCTAGTCACTGAGCTATAAGGAGAAGGCGATGTCTGGATCGATCCCGTTCTACCAGAAGCACCACCGTCACTATGACCGTGCCTACCGTAGCCGGGAGGCGGAGTCTACAATCAGCCAATACCAGCAGAGCTCCAGTGCTTATTCTGCCCACAGAACCAACACAAAAGGGTAAGATACCAAGGAGAGAAATCCAGCAACTTAATCATGTCCCATCCTTAAACTCTTGTATAACATCTCCTTGGTCCAGTTAATCACTGACCCAGTAATTAATTTTAGCTGATCATTCTTTGCTTCCTTGCATTTCCCTGCATTTCCCATTAAATATTCATCTAAATTCATCTAAAACCAAGCAACCTGTCTGTGAATCCTGCATGCTTTACAAATTTCTGTCTTTCCTTTGGTGGTGCCTGCTGAGACTGCAAGAATGTTTGTCTACAAGTTTATTCCAGAGCCATGTCCAGGTCTGGCTCGGGATGAGTTTGTGAATAAGCAAAGAGTTAGTTGTTGTGTACTGGACCAGATTATCCAATGTGCATTATGGGCATGGGACCAGGGGCCTATGAGCATTTAGGGCCCAAGCGAGGGGAACATTTATTTTTTTGTCTTTTCTTTTCTTTCCTTTTTTTTAAATTTTTTTGGCTATTTACATTGCCAAAAATGGAGGACAATCACTGATTGGGCTACACTAGAATAAAAAAGACATGATCCCTTTAATGTCTACAGTGGTGTAGTTTGTATGGAGTGTAGGCTATGAAAGTAGCCTTTAACACGTTCGACCCCAGTCCCCAGGAATCTTCCTTTTATTGAACTTGTTCTTCTCCCTTTTCCGTCACAAAACATTTATTTTCTAAGAGTAAATAGAATATATCGCTATTGTCAGTTAGTGTAAATAGAATATATTGCTCTTGTCAGTGAAAATAGAATATATCTCTATTGTCACTTAGTGTAAATAGAATATATCTCTATTGTCACTTAGTGTAAATAGAATATATTGCTATTGTCACTTAGTGTATATAGAATATATCTCTATTGTCACTTAGTGTAAATAGAATATATCTCTATTGTCACTTAGTGTAAATAGAATATATTGCTATTGTCACTTAGTGTATATAGAATATATCTCTATTGTCACTTAGTGTAAATAGAATATATTGCTATTGTCACTTAGTGTAAATAGAATATATCGCTATTGTCACTTAGTGTAAATAGAATATATCTCTATTGTCACTTAGTGTAAATAGAATATATCGCTATTGTCACTTAGTGTAAATAGAATATATCTCTATTGTCACTTAGTTTAATAGAATTTATTGCTATCACAGTGTAAATAGAATATATCGCTATTGTCACATAGTGTAAATAGAATATATTGCTATTGTCAGTGAAATTAGAATATATCTCTATTGTCACTTAGTGTAAATAGAATATATCGCTATTGTCACTTAGTGTAAATAGAATAAATCGCTATTGTCAGTGAAATTAAAATATATCTCTATTGTCACTTAGTGTAAATAGAATATATCTCTATTGTCACTTAGTGTAAATAGAATATATCACTATTGTCACTTAGTGTAAATAGAATTTATTGCTATCACAGTGTAAATAGAATATATCGCTATTGTCACTTAGTGTAAATAGAATATATCTCTATTGTCACTTAGTGTAAATAGAATATATCACTATTGTCACTTAGTGTAAATAGAATTTATTGCTATCACAGTGTAAATAGAATATATCGCTATTGTCACTTAGTGTAAATAGAATATATCTCTATTGTCACTTAGTGTAAATAGAATTTATTGCTATCACAGTGTAAATAGAATATATCGCTATTGTCACATAGTGTAAATAGAATATATTGCTATTGTCAGTGAAATTAGAATATATCTCTATTGTCACTTAGTGTAAATAATATATCATATATATATATAATTACTTGTCAGTGAAATAAAATATATCTATTGTACTTAGTGTAAATAGAATATATCTCTATTGTCACTTAGTGTAAATAGAATATATCTCTATTGTCACTTAGTGTAAATAGAACATATCGCTATTGTCACTTAGTGTAAATAGAATATATTGCTATTGTCAGTGAAATTAGAAAATATCTCTATTGTCACTTAGTGTAAATAGAATATATCTCTATTGTCACTTAGTGTAAATAGAATATATCTCTATTGTCACTTAGTGTAAATAGAATATATCGCTATTGTCACTTAGTGTAAATAGAATATATTGCTATTGTCAGTGAAATTAGAATATATCTCTATTGTCACTTAGTGTAAATAGAATATATCTCTATTATCACTTAGTGTAAATAGAATATATCTCTATTGTCACTTAGTGTAAATAGAATATATCGCTATTGTCACTTAATGTAAATAGAATTTATTGCTATCACAGTGTAAATAGAATATATCGCTATTGTCACTTAGTGTAAATAGAATATATTGCTATTGTTAGTGAAAATAGAATATATCTCTATTGTCACTTAGTGTAAATACAATATATCTCTATTGTCACTTAGTGTAAATAGAATATATTGCTATTGTCACTTAGTGTAAATAGAATATATCTCTATTGTCACTTAGTGTAAATAGAATATATCGCTATTGTCACTTAGTGTAAATAGAATATATCTCTATTGTCACTTAGTGTAAATAGAATATATTGCTATTGTCACTTAGTGTAAATAGAATATATCTCTATTGTCACTTAGTGTAAATAGAATTTATTGCGATCACAGTGTAAATAGAATATATCGCTATTGTCACATAGTGTAAATAGAATATATTGCTATTGTCAGTGAAATTAGAATATATCTCTATTGTCACTTAGTGTAAATAGAATATACCACTATTGTCACTTTGTGTAAATAGAATATATTGCTATTGTCAGTGAAATTAGAATATATCTCTATTGTCACTTAGTGTAAATATAACTTATTGCTATCACAGTGTAAATAGAATATACCGCTATTGTCACTTTGTGTAAATAGAATATATTGCTATTGTCAGTGAAATTAGAATATATCTCTATTGTCACTTAGTGTAAATAGAATATATCTCTATTGTCACTTAGTGTAAATAGAATATATTGCTATTGTCAGTGAAATTAGAATATATCTCTATTGTCACTTAATGTAAATAGAATATATCTCTATTGTCAGTTAGTGTAAATAGAATATATCGCTATTGTCACTTAGTGTAAATAGAATTTATTGCTATCACAGTGTAAATAGAATATATCTCTATTGTCACTTAGTGTACATAGAATATATCGCTATTGTCACTTAGTGTAAATAGAATATATCTCTATTGTCAGTTAGTGTAAATAGAATATATCGCTATTGTCACTTAGTGTGAATAGAATTTATTGCTATCACAGTGTAAATAGAATATATCGCTATTGTCACTTAGTGTAAATAGAATATATTGCTGTTGTTAGTGAAAATAGAATATATCTCTATTGTCACTTAGTGTAAATAAAATATATCTCTATTGTCACTTAGTGTACATAGAATATATTGCTATTGTCATTTAGTGTAAATAGAATTTATTGCTATTGTCAGTGTAAATAGAATATATCTCTTATCACTTAGTGTAAATAAACGCTGCCTTCAGATAATGACACCATGAATAACCAATAAAAAGCATGTTGATATTTTAAAAATCCAAACAAAATTATATACATAGTCAAGTGCAAGTTTGTGTAAATAAGTGTAAATAACCCAGCACTGAATTGGGGGGACTGTGGGAGTCATCCTAGTTCAAAATGAGTGAGAGAAGTGGTTGTAGTAAATGCAAACGAAAAGAGGAGAGATAGGCACCTTTATTAAGACATGTACCATCTATTCAAACATTCTTCAAATGGAGCCAGGAGGAGAATCAGGGTGAAGAATTAGTGGAAGATGATGAGCAAACTAACCAGGGAGGAGGCAGATGTTAGCAGTGCAGCACAACCTGAGGCAGAGAAATGCAGGGAAATGTCTTTATCATGTGGTGTAAATCCTGTATGATAGAGAATATCTACAGGTATTGATATTGCCCTCCATGTTGTGATTATAAGCTGTAAATTGTCAGTGTAAATCCTGGTTGTGTCAGTGGCATCACAGCATAGGTTTAAACTTGATATTATACCTGTGGTTAGGTGGGGGGATTTTTTTATTTTATTATAGCCAAACAGTGCATTTGCTAAAGCCTACACACTTGTTTTGACTGAGTATGGTTAAGTCTGACATATATATATATATATATATATATATATATATATATATTATATATATATATATATATATATATATATATATATATATATACACACACACCAAACAACACACACAAACACCTTTAATATCATCCTGTCTTGGTTTGGTTTGAGGACTTTAGTTTTTAATTGTTTCCACATATAAAGGGTTGGATTGGATTGGAATTTGACTACTATTTGTTAATTTTGAAATTAAGTGAAAACTGAAATTAAGAACATGTCTAGCAGTCATTAGACTTGACTGGGCACTTCATCTTCACTTCCTTTCTTTGGATTTCACGAAAAGTGTGATTGGGTGCATACTGTTGAATTTGGTCTTGATTTTGGTTTTGGTTTTGATTTTGAATTGTTTGTAAGCAGACTGACATATGCATGAAATTTTGCGCTCAGGACAAATAAAATAAATCAACTTAATGCTCTAGATTGCTTATATATTACATGTCTGTGAGTGAGCAAGCAAAAGAATACTTATTATGAATAGCCTGGACTTTAGGAAAATATAACAACCCATTCACTGATACAGAGATGCAAAAGTTGTATGGGAGAAGCTTTCATTTACATTGCTAGAAGGGAAATTGAAATATCGAGTCAAAGACAAAAAAACAAAACAAAAAAACAAATAAACACTCTCAGCTGGGTACTAGCTGACTAATCAGAAGCTAATCAGAAGTTAAGATTTACTTCATTCTCAGGATATCACAATAATATGGGACATCAATCAAATATATTTGTTGATGCTGTTCAGTCACTTGTTTAGTCACACCTCTCAAAGCAAGGAATTTTATGGAACGTAACATATTTTAGGTGTTTAACCTATTGGTGTATTATTCAGTTATTAATTGTAAATCATATTAATCAGAACTACCTTGAATTGTTTATTAAATACAGTGAAACTAATTTGAAATATAGTTATGAGAGTGAGGAATGTAAATCTGGATCTGCTAACAGGTCCTGGAAGTTTAAGGGATTAATTTAATACTCAATTCACAGAAATGCATTGCTGTAGAGTAGTAGCTCAGTGGTCAAGTTCTGTGTGTTCCTAGTGATTAAAATGTTTTGATTTCAAATCCTAGAGGTGCCATAGAGCCACGGTTGTGTTCTTGTGGAAGTGTACTGAACAGTGTGCAAAGATAAGCTTTTACACATAACTTATAGAGTTAACAGATATCTGTTCAAATTAAGCCACACAGTGCACGCAACCACATGATTAATCAAAACATAATTTTAAGGGCAGTAAGTGGGACTGGACATATTATTGCATCCTGTGGTGCAATTTACACACATTCTGCACAAAGCTCTCGTGGAAAAAAATATGTGAATTCCCAAGAGATATAACAATTTTCAACCCAGGAAAAGAGATAAATGTTGCTGAATCTAGGATTTGGGTTGATATGTGCATTTGTATGTTCTCGATGATTTATATACCTTTTAAGCTGTTTTGAGGGAGGCATAGACAAGATAGGTAGTAAATAATATGGCACCAAATTTTCCATCATAATTTTAGAACCATTTGGTATTTAAATCTTTAATACTGCAGGGGGAAAAGCCATCTTTTCTCTATTTGTGCCATTTTAAGATATAATATTAAGTTGGTTTAATATTATAAGATAATATTAAGCCAACTCACTTGTTTCACAAGTGACTGTACAACTTAATAGAGCAATGCAACAGATTAAACATATATAGGATCTTGGAAATAGTATGTAGATAGAGATCAGATGACACGAAGTCCTTCAGAATCAAGCCGTATGAAATCAAGACACGAATAGTTACACTGCCTGCCACTTTCAGACATTTTGTGCACAGTTTGCAAACACAGGCTCTGTTAAGGTCTTACGCTCACTTGCTCTCTCCACCTCCCTCTTTACAATCAATAAATACATCTGCCTCTGTGAGAACCACACTATCACTCAATCCGTATGCCAAGGTCACAGTGTGCTCTGAGACAGGCACAGTGTGTGCTTGTGTAACCTTTATGGAGTGGACTTCTTTCAAATGTGCTGGCTGGTTTGTGTTTTAATAAGTACAGTATAGTATATTTACTCTAAACCAGGTGTCCAAGCTGATTGGTGTATCAGTACCAGAGTGTATTGTAAAAACAAATTATTTTTCCCACTTTTATTTGTCTATTTTAAATGCTTGGGTTCCACCGTCTTGGTTAGGAAATATCACTATCACTTTTAGGCAACAGTACTAAAAGGCATCAACTTACTCCCCTCCCTCACCCATCTAATACCTAATTCTGCATTTCTCTCTCCAACATTCCTTATATATTCCCATTTATTAATTTAGACATTTACTCTCATATGATATTTTTGCCTTGGGTATTTTAGCATCAGAGATTCCACCTTTACCTCTCTGGATAGGATGGGGGAGAGATCCAATCCCACCTACCTGGCTGTGGACAAAGGGAACCAGATTATAGGCTATGTGGTGCCCATCTTCAGGGGAAGGTATGAGTCAGGACTTATGAGACCATGCATAGTCATAATGATGAGGGAAGCAAAGGGGCCTTTATTGGACTTCAGGAATCAAGGATATCTGTTGATACTGGTTTTCCAGGCACAGATATGATAATGATTACAGTGGATTTGGGAATGCTGTCCCCCTTTTAACTTGAAAATTCCCATTAATATTATACCTGGAAAACCAGCATTACTTGTATGTGTAAGTTAGAAAAGGGTTTTCCCATGCAAATATGTTATGTGTGTATATAAGAGTATACATGCTTCTGTCATGATACTGACATCCCAATCCACACCAGCTCTCCCAATCACACTCTCACCTTCTCCACCCAAGTCAAGAGTTTGCGAGTGGTCTGTCAGACACTGAAGAGGCTCGGGCTAAACAGAGTGCTGGTTACCTGGCACGCAGGGACCTCTTCACCAGTGGGGTGGAGATGGAACGCGTGGAACACAAGTCTCGCAGAACCGTCATGAGGGAGTCCGCAGAGCGCATTTCCCTCAACAAGAGGGTCAGTGCAGATCAGGAGTGTGTTCACATTCATCATCCTTCTTAGATCTGTAATAATATTCTGTTTCATTTTTCATGTCTAAAAATAGAAGTCTTATTGACTCAGGTTTTGTGTTTAGATTGACTAGTAAGTGTGAGGTTTTCATCCATGCAGCTGATTCATTATTTGTCCTCAAATCACTGCTCATTTTTATGCCATAGGTCAGATAAGTATAGTATGAGTATAGTATGTGATGATAATTCATGCTAATTATAGCATTGAGTCAAGCACATAATAGTAGTTTCATGTGAAAAGAATACAATGAAATGAACAGTTAATTGATTTAGCTGAAGTTGTGCATTGATGCACAAGAAAGTTCCTCAGTGTCTCCATTCAGTGAACACTTTTAAGCTCAGCCTGTGACAACATCATGTGTGTGTGTGAGAGAGAGAGAGAGAGAGAGAGAGAGAGAGAGAGAGAGAGAGACCATAACTGTATAGCTCAACTCATTCAGATTAACGGGGTCAATAATCCATGCCATCCTTGTGCCAGATGCCTGAGGTTTCTTAAACCATAGCAACAGTATATTGATGTCTCTGGCATGTGTGCTAATGTTATGAATGATGTTCTAACCGGAGGGAAGTCTAGATGAGAATCAGGTTACATTTAATTATGAAAATTGTTGTGTCCACATCATAGCAAAGCCTAGTCATATTAGAAAATGAAATGAAACATACTGTAGATAGATAAACAACAGACAAGCATGAAGATTGTCTGTCAAAGTGTTGGTGCTGTTTACATGTTTGTGGAATGTTAAACATGTGAATATGAATGGTGCATGCTGAACAGCACTGGTAGTAAGAGTATAAAGAGCATGGTATAAATGGCATAAAATGGCATTTTTTATAAACACTGTATTAGCTGTATATGAAGCCTGTGTGTGACCACATGACTGTAGATTCATGACAACGAAGAGTACCACAAGTGCCTGAACGAGGATCACCTGATGCATACACCAGAGTTTGTGATCAAGCCCCGCTCGCACACTGTGTGGGAAAAACAGAGTGTGCGGCTGCACTGCACGGTTTCAGGATGGCCTGAGCCCCGGATTGTGTGGTGAGCACACACACACACATACACACACACCATTGGCAGCATTGTATTACTGACATTCAGATAACAGATTATGCAATTTATTTATCATCTTTTAACAAGTGGCATGGTCTACAAAAAGAGTTCCACATAATTAGGCTATTGATGAATCCTGAAAATTTTAGATTTACATTAGCTATATGACAACGTTAGATAACTTCCTGTCTGTCATGATCAACACCGTTATTTGTGGTTGATTTCATACAGTTGATCATTTGATTGTATTAAAATTGACAGGATTAGGCTGACAAATTAATTAATCATTCAGAACAATGGCTGTACCTTGTTTTGGTTTTTTTGGTTTTTGTTTACATGGTAAACTCTTACCATGGTTCAGCTGAATTACATTAAGTGAACAGATTTTTTAAAAGGAACTGACTATACAATGGCTTGCATCAGAAGTTACCCCCCAACCCCTTGAGCTTTTCCAAATTATTAAAAAATTTTAAAAATATGGCACAGTCATGGCAAGAGGAAGCCTTAGTTCACAAGGCAATGACCAGATAATGAGGGTGTTGGTCAGAAAGGTAATCAAGAGGCTGTTATGCCATATACTTTCTATTTTTAGTTTGGGATACTTTAACAAATAACCAAAACTTATACGTTTCCATAACTTTGGCTGCATCCATGGTATTTCAGAATTGCCGTAATTATTTGACAACAACCCGGATGTTCTAGTTTGAGCTGATATGATGTTGTTGACAACTGCAAAATGCATATTTACAAAACATTGAAGAACACAGAAAGCACTTCAATGTTGTACATGTTTATTAATAAAGCAGGCATTGGTAATGTGCTGTTGCAAACCTAAACAAACAACAACAATAATAAAATAATAATAACAGTAATAGCAGAATGAAAAAATAAACAATTTTTTTATATAAATTTATTATTTTTTTTGTTAGAACAGCCACCACTATTTTGAGTGTTTCCACATAATGTTGCAGTGGTCAGGTGGTACAAGTCAGAGCTCTCTGAAAATTCCTAGTTTATATGATACAATGATGAGTTCTACGAGGACGCGAATTCTTTTTACAAGTCGGAATCCAATAATTACAATAATTACAACATGGCATGAACACAGCTTTTGTTCCGGATTTGTGTTTATAGCGCCTTGGTGTTCGTGATGTTGTTTGTTTAGGTATGTTCTGTAAAAAAATCTCTGGGGCCTACCAAGATCTTTATATTGAAATCATGTGACACTTTAATTGCAAAATGGTGGACTCCATTCAACTATTTAAGTGACTTCTGATGGCAACTGGCCATTGCACCAGAACTACCACTGAATACTTACACAATCACAACCTGTATGTTTTTTATTTGTATATAATTTAGCAAACAATACTGATTCCCCAAACACACTTCAGTAATAATCTGAATTAAGCTCATTTCAGTCCCATGATTGCAAGTATAAGGAGGTTGAATATACTTGAAAACACTGTAAATGTTATATAAATATCCATCAGCGAGGCACAAAAATGTCCAATGGACGTGTTTTACGACTGAACCGGCTGGTGTCTCCCCAGCACACCCACCAACACACACTTTAATAGCAATACCCATAATCCCGACAGTTACATCATTAAGCACATACACATTTTTATACACCTGACACATCAGTATTGACGTTATTTCATTTGGCCTGCATGAAATTAAAATAAAATTGAGTCAGCCTGCAGAACACTATAACTCAACACTTTCTCACTGGAGCAGTATAACCTAGAACTCACACCAAATGTGTTGTGTAAGCATACAAACACTTAGCTTCATAGCTACAGGGAAATACAGTAAAGAAGCTGTGGTATAAATTAACACAATTTTTTTTCATCATTATGACACACATATATGACTCATTATCAGGAATAGATAATAATAATAATAATAATAATAATAATAATAATAATAATAATAATAATCCGGTTTCCTCCCCCAGTCCAAAGACATGCATGGTAGGATGATTGAGGTGTCTAAAGTGTCCGTAGTGTATGAATGGGTGTGTGATTGTGTATGTGATTGTGTCCTGTGATGGATAGGCACCCTGTCCAGGGTGTACCATGACTTGTGTCCGATGCTCCCTGGTATAGGCTCCAGGTTCCCTGTGACCCTGAAGAAGGAGTAAGCGGTAGATGATGGATGGATGGATGGATGGATAATAATAATAATAATAATAATAATAATAATAATAATAATAATAATACTGTCAAAAAAGGCAATAGTTTATAGTTTAGTTATACTTGTTCAATTGCTACTGGCCGTTTTTGGAAAATGATTTTGAGTTCTTAACTCCTCTGCTTTTCAAGTTTTTATGATGTGTATCTTTCCATCCCTCTCTGACAATTCTCTGTCTCTTCTCTCTATCATGATTGCCACCCCTGTGAAACAGGTACAAGAACAACGTTACCATTGACCCAATGGCTCATCCAGGGAAGTACAAACTAGTGAGCAGCTACAATGTCCACTCTCTGGAGATTAACAAGTAATCACCCATAAACCCATACACACACACATACACAAATACTACTTGATCCACAAGTCATTTCCAGCCATGTTAGCATGTCAAAATATCCTAAATATTTACAGATTTCAGTGGATTTAGGCATCCAGCAACCATATAAAACATAACACCCAAAACTGCACATATCACAGCTAGACCTTACACTGACAAATACAAATCAACTGAGCTTTAGTTGGAAATTACTATTGTCCAAACGGTAATCACAGTCCTGTATAGATCAGAGTTCATACAAATGCTGATACATGAGCCAGACCTTCCTCTGCCAGATGGTCATAACCTATGGGACACCTAAAAAAAAGCCATGCATCATTGGCATTCCTTCCCTCTTAGCCTTGTTATCTGTCTCTTTGTCTGACGTCTACACACTCATACAGACAGTCTACAAATACACTAGGAATAATGAGGATAGAAATTTGATCTCACATTCTAGATCTATTGGAGCCATTGTTCATGGGCTACATGAACGATTACAGTGCTGGTAAAATGATCTGGCCCTGGTGTAGTGATTTCACTGCTTGCAGTCTAATTTTGTCCTTGAACATTAATTTAGGAACTTCTGAAATTTGAAGATATATATGGCAGGCATACAGGATTCTCAATGATTTACAGTGCATTAATTCATGTGTGTGTGAGTGTGATAGAAGTCCATGTCACAGTGCTGCGTGTATGTGAATGTCACATGTCTTTATGTCATTTTAGATGTGACTTTGATGACACTGCCCAGTATCGTGTGTCTGCCATAAACAGCAAGGGGGAGCTTTCAGCTTTTGCCTCTGTTGTGGTCAAACGTATGTCAAAAAAATTATACCTTCTGTAAATTGATTAATGATTCATGTCATGTAATGATTCATTTGTCAAACATTTGAAAATCCTCAGGGAAATGTGTAAATGAATTTAAAAACTCAGTCAATCTGATTTTACACAAAATACTTTGAACATCTTCTATTTTATTTCTATGATTTATGGCATTTTATTGATTTATTTACCATTGTAATTGGTTTAATTTTTATTATTTCTTCTAATTCTTTTGATATTTAGGATTCAAAGGGGAAGTTAATGAGTCTCTCCCAGCTCCCAGACTCTGTAAGTTTCCTATGGTTGAGTGTTATTTTTGTCCAATCTTAATACTGTATAATTAGTGTGAAAGATTTTGTGCTGTTTCTTTGAAGGAGCAGTACAGCAGTCAGTCAAAAGCTAATGTTACTAATGCTAACAGTTGTTTTGTTTCCCATGTACTGGGCGCAGATAAAAAATGGTCCGGCTCTGAAGGTAACCGGGTTAAAGGTTTTTGTGTTCTGTTCTTTAAGCACTGCATGTCCTCACTGGTCAATATTGCATGGCCACCCTGTCTTGGTTTCAAACTTGGAGTTGTCCAAAACTCCAAAAAGTACAGATGCCTATAGTTTTGGTTCTGTGTCTACAGAGATATTGATGTTTTTCAGAATTTTTTTTAAGCTACAGTATGTAAGGTTTTGGAATTGTATTCTCTCTAGCTGCACTTTTCTTCACCACATGGATTAATCTCAAGATTGGGAGTGCACACACTCAGATAGAATTCAAGGCACATAAAGTAGTGTGCCTAAATAGTAATACAACAATAGTAGCAGTTTGTGATGCAGACAAAGTATCTGTGTGTTTTAGTTCAATATGACAGAAGTGTTATGAGAATAAAATCACTTTTGAGTACATCAGTTAGCATTAGATGAAAGAACAAAACACATTTTATTTTAGCTGCCATCAGCTGGTTAACTCTCACTTCATCTGCCTGATCAAGCAGCAGTACCGTGCTTTACAGATGCCATGGTGTATCAAAAATAACCCATAACCTACATTATAAACTAGTCACCTTCATAAAATATATAAATCTCTGTCTAGTTGGGCTTTCTCTGAGGCTCTGCACATCTCCAAAGCTGACAGATGCAGCTATAACCTGCTAACACTAGCTAGCTAGCTAAAATACATTGTAAAGAACAAAAGTAAAATAAAATAAAAATTGTCCCAATCTGTGTTCTCTGGATATTTTGTTATTTAATTAGTGTATAATCTTTTTGCATTATGTCAAAAAAAAAATTGGCTTGAGTATATGTAGATATTTTAACTTGCTAAGATGAATTTTTTTGCAGGATAGCTGGCTATCATGTGCTATATTTTTGTCCTCTTAATGGCCACAGGCAGTAGAAACAATCTGTTACAATGTAACATTCATTCTGTAAACTCTGGCAAAGATAGACAGTTGGGGAACGCTGATGGTTGACGTATCTCTGTTCAGCTCATACAGTATGCACGCAAATTTTCACAGATTATTATTACAGGACAAGAGCGACTCACAGACGTTTAGGAACATCATCATCTAACATGTTTTTTTTTCCTTCTCCCAGACACAATAATCATATCTGTTTCATTTTTTACAAATAATCCTATGCACTGTAGCTTTAATATTTTGAATACGATGTCCTTCATATGATTATAAATGTCTGCATGACAGCTGTCTCTGCTCTATTTAGATTGTATTCATTTCTGTCTTCTTGATATCATGGATTCTCATGGATTTTTCCTTATTGTGGCAGTTTTATATGTTATTTGCAATGTTTCCAAAGACCAGCTATTGCTGTGTTTATTTAAAGTGCCCTCTTGTAATCAGACTATTAGTCTGTTTGTCTGCCCCTTTTATTCATTCATTTATTCATTCATTCATCTTCAGTCACTTTTCTTGGTCAGGGTTGGAATGGATCTCAGAAACACACCCTATGGGCAAATTAGTGTAGGATATCTGCCTGCCTGGATGTTTTTGGGAGGTGGAAGGAAACTGGAGAACCAGGAGGAAACCCATGCCGACACAGGGAGAACATGCAGCCATAAAGTAATCTAAGCTTAGGACAGGACCTTGGAATGTTTCTCACAGCGTCACCATGCTGCCCACCACTTTGTTTAACTAAATAATTTTATTTATAGTGCCCCCCACCCCCACACCTCCCACCAGTTTCTTAGTTATTCTTAGTTCTTAGATATGTTCTTTAGCTTATCAAACAATTACAGGATAATTATTTTAAATTGCAGTAAATTATCCTCAGAATACATTGCTAAATAATAAAGTGATGTCTGTTTCACTGCAAAAATTTTAAATGTGAGTTTAAATTTTGTTAAAAGAACATCATTATTAAAATACAATACAATAAATATTCCAGTGTGCTGTCATACAATCATTATTCCAGATCAGAATTACATAGAACATTGTTATTGGTTTATTATTAATTTATTATAATTAGTTTACTAAAAAGAAGAAATCATGTTTTAACCTGCATAATTTTTTTAAAAACATTTATTGAAGTGAACTATTTTATGTTTGGCAAAAAAAGATGGAAAACTGAGAGCAATAAAGCATGAATTCATGTTATTATCTTCACTTTAACTTTTACTTCCTGTTGTTACTAATGTGTATCCTAACCATCATTCTGCAAAGTTTACCATAATTTAAATGTCATTTTTGCACAGGTAACATTCACCAAGTCTGATGTGGAGCACACTCTCTCACCTATCAGTGTTCTAGTGATTCTGTGGACCTCTGTATATTTATCTGCAGATCTACCTGCACTGATTTCTTATTAATTTGTCTGTCTTAGTGCCCTGCCTGGAGTATGGATTGACTTTCGAAACACATATTGTAGAGAAGTTTGGTGTGTCTTTTGGACGTGAGGGTGAGACAATGAGTCTGGGCTGCTCTGTTATCATCTACCCATCATTGCAACGCTTCCAGCCTGAGATTGAGTGGTACAGAGATGGTGAGTGCACACACTTTCACACAGTACAGATTTAGCTTCATTAATTGTTGGTTTCAATTGTTAGTTTTTAACTTTCAACTTTAAGGTTACAGATTGTTTGAAAGTTTTAATCTATTAAAAACCTTTTCACTTATCATTAGTGGTCTATACGTTTGTGTGTATGTGTTAGATAAGTTGCTGGTGCCATCTAAGTGGATTCAGATGCACTGGAGTGGAGATAGAGCTACTCTTACACTCACACACCTCAATAAAGAAGACGAGGGGCTTTACACTCTCCGAGTCATCACAAAGTCTGGCTATGAGACACACTCAGCTTATGTCTTTGTCCGAGGTAAGATTTGGCCTAATACTGGAGGACAAGGATGAGTAAAATATAACAAAACAGTTTTCCATATGTAGTTAATCAGCCAAGACATATTTAGTGTCTGAAGTTTGCATCTTTGATTTTACGCTAGAGCAGTGAATATTCGGGGGGAAAGAGGAAGCCTGACTGGCTGTGAAAGAAAGCTGTTACAGTTTCACAGTTATATCTTCGATGTTCCTTCTCCAAAATCCATATGGTTGAATTTCTTGTAAATTTGCTAAATTCTATACAGTCTTGCTGCATGAGATATTGCAGTTCCCACACCAGAGTGTGGTAAGGCTGCTGAGGATGTTCTCTATGATTCCATTGTAGATCACCACAGTCAACAATCATCTCACAACAGATACAGAGGGGGAAATGAGTATTGAACACGTCAACATTTTTTTCAGTAAATATATTTCCAATGAGGTTATTCACATGAAATTTTCACCAGACATCAGTATTAACTCAAGAAATCCACAAATATAAAGCATTCACAACAGTAAAGTCTAGAAATAAAGTTATGTGTAATAAAGTGGAATAACACTGGAAAAATGTATTGAACATGTTATATACAAGTAATAGAAGTTATACAAGGCAAGATAAGGCAATGAACCAGCTGAACGCTGTAAGTAGTTAGAAAGTAATGATACCTCCTATCTGTGCAAATTAATATAAGATGGGTTAGTACATTGATGGTCTATAAAAAGGCTTTTTGTTACCAAAGTGTCAAACAAGAAACATCTCATGATGGGTAAAAGCAAAAGCTCTCCCAAGACCTTCACAAAATTTTTACGAAACATATTGATGGAATCGCATATAGACATATTTCAAAACCATTATTCACAAGTGGAAGCAACATCACTCATCATAATGGAAAGTTTTTAATAACACACGAACACGCAAAAAAACTAAACAAAAAACCAAAAAACAAAAAATAAAAAAAAAAAGGAGGAGGGGAAGTGATACGCGAGGAAGGAACCCCAAGGGCGCTACACCTGGGCGCAAAAAAAGGGGGGGGGAAATCCAAGAACAGCCGAGCAAGACAACGGAGCGGCAAAGCATGAAACAAGGAGAGCCTCACCGCGAGGAAGGGGGAGGACGACGAGCGGGCGGGTGAGGTGCTCGCAGTCGAGGAGAAGAGGGGACAGTGGGGCGGAAGGACACGCGAGAAAAGGGCGGAAGAGCAAACCGCAGAACGGAAAAACCAGCAAGAACCGCACAACCCAAAAGCAAACAAGCACAAGCCAGGGGATGGGGCGAGACAAAGGCCAGCGACAAACGGAGACAAGCGCCCAGACAGACTGGACGGTAGTGAACGGGGGCAGGCAGCAGGTGAGAGGCGGCCCTCACACACATAGCGGGGGAGAACCTCCTCACAGGACTCACGCTGCGACCTGAGGTAGCACGCGGACTGAGGTCGCGAACAGAGGTGACATGAGAGGGGCTCACACAAAGGGGGGCGGAGAGATCTACAGGACTCACCGCGCGACGAGTAGTGAACAGCGGAAAGGTCCGAACAGAGGGAACATGAGCCCATCGGAGGAGGTGGAAACCAGAAAAAAAAATTACCCTCGTGTCACGGTCTCGTTTGTACTGGCGAATGGCAGCAATCCAGATTTTAAATAAAACACACAAAGAAACAAACACTAGACAGGGCATAACACTATGGCAAAAACAAACACGGAGACAGAAGTGGTGAGACAACAACAAGACCCCGCAGAGTGCAGACAAAACTATATATACACATAGGTGTAATACAAAAACGTGAGTCAGGTGCATGTGGTCAGGTGGTGTAGTGCAGTGGCTGATGGGACTTGGAGTCCCGAGTTTCCGGATACGTGACACAACCGGAGGCATACAAGAGCTCCTCGCAAGATTTCTGACGAGGGAGTCAGAAGAATAGTCAGAAGAGTAGCCCAAGACCCAAGGACCACTCGGAAAGAGCTCCAGAAACACTTGGAGGCAGCAGGTACCATCGACACAGAGAAAACAATAAGCAGTGCACTCTATCACCATGGCCTCTATGCACACTCACCTTGAAAGACTCCATTACTAAAGAAAAGGCACGTCGAAGCTCATTTAAAATTTGCTACAACTCATTTGGACAAGCCTATGAAATACTGGGAAAGTATAGTCTGGTCAGACGAGAGCAAAATTTAACTTTTTGTTTGTCATACTACACACCATATTTGGAGAGGAAATGGCGCTGCACATCACCCTAAAAACATTACACCAACAGTGAATACTGGCAGACTTCATATAATTGAAGCAATGATGAATGGTGTCCTTTACCGGGATATTCTTGAGAAGAATCTGCTGCCATCCACCAGGATGATGAAGATGAGATGTGGGTGGATCTTCCAGCAGGACAAGAGAATACAGCAAAGGAAACTTTCAATTGGTTTCAGAGAAGAAAAAAGATCAAGGTTTTAGAATGGCCCAGTCAATCACCTGACTTGAATCCAATTGAACAAAATTTAAAAACAATATGTTTAGAAGAATGGGCCAAAATCACACCTGAATACTGCGGCTGATTAATTTCTTCATACAGGAAGCTTATTGAAGCTGTCATTACAAATAAAGGCTTCTCTACTAAATATTAAATAAATTTCAGTTTGCGTGTTCAATACGTTTTTCCTGTGTCATTCCTCTTTATTACACATAACTTCATTTATGGACTTTACTGTTGTGAATGCTTTATATTTGTGGATTTCTTGAGTTAATACCAAAGTCTGGTGAAAATTTCATGTGAATGGCCTCATTGGAAATATAATTACTGAAAAAAATATTGATGCTTTCAATGCTTATTTAACCCACTCTATTATTTTGTGCGCAATTACTGAATAATCTGCTGAAACCCATCAGTTCACAGCCATTGAGTCATCAACATACAGTCCCTTCCGAAACAATTGGAATGGCAAGGCCAATTTATTTTTGTTTTTGCTGTAGGCTGAAGATATTTGGGTTTGAGATCAAAAGATGAATCTGAGAATAGGGTTTATAATTTCAGCTTTTATTTTCTGGTATTTATATGTAGATGTGTTAAACAGAATAGAACATAGCACATTTTGTATCAGACCACCCAATTTGTATGGGATCAAAAATATTGAAACATGTGACTGACAGGTCTTTCTTGTTTCCCGGGTGTGTCCTGGTAGACTGATTGTTTAAACTATAAATAGCTCTGAACATATACTCTTGGTTTTAGCCTTCAGTTTCACCTGTGAAATCTGCATTTGCTGTTAAAAAATTAAACCAACATGAAGGTCTGAGCGCTGTCTATGGGGAAAAAGCAAGGGAAAATCAATCAGAGGCATTGCACAAATATTGGCCAATACAAAAATTTTGGAATGTCCTGAAAAAGAAAGAAGCAACTGGTGTACTGAGCAATAGACACTGAGCTGTGGACAAAACCTCAAAAAACAAAAGTCAGTGACATCACCAACAAACTACAGGAGTGAAGGTATCACAAGCCACTATTCGAAGGCTTTGACAACAGAAATATAGAGGCCATATCATGAGACATAAACCACTCATCAGCTCATCAAGAATAAAAAAAACAGATTGGAATTTACAAAGAAATACAAAGAAGAGCCACAAATGTTCTGGAACCAAGATTAACCTCTACCAAAGTGATTGAATGGCCAAAGTGTGGAGAAAGAAATGATCTGCTCATGATCCCAAACATACAAGCTCATCTGTGAAACACAGTGGAGGTAGTGTCATAGCTTGGGCTTGCATGGCTGCTTCTGGTACAGGCTCATTAATCTTTATTGATGATGTAACTCATGATGGTAGCAGCAGAATTAGTTCAGAAGTTTACCGGGGCATTGTGTTTGCCAATTTACAGAGAAATGTATCAAAATTGATTGAGAGGACCTTCATCATGCAGCAAGACAATGATCCAAAACACTCTGCCAGCTCAACAAAGGACTCTCATCTCATATCTTTTGATCTCAAACCAAAATGTTTTTGGCTTATGGCACAAACAAATGAATTGGCCTTGCCATTCCAACAGTTTCAGATGGGACTGTATTTAAATACATGATCCAAAATGTGCATTCAGTTGTCAAGTGTGAACAGTAATACACAGACTTGCGGGGCACCAGTGTTCAGTGTGATGCTATGGTGATGTTGTTAGTCATGATTTACTGAAATCTGAGGTCAGGAAGTCCAGGACACTGTTACATCAAAAACACTAGATCAAATCTGGTGGAACTGGTGGTATTGAATTCTGTACTAAAGACAAGGAACATGTAAATGTTCTTTTATATAGGTGGGTAAAGGTCAGTTGAAGATGGCAATATCCATAATGATGGTAGTATCTATATCCATAGTCCAAGTCCAATATCCATATTTTTGGTAATAAGATATCAGCAGCGAGTCCACTGAGGTGGGCCACTTGATGAAAGATGGAAGATATGAGGTCTATAGGTTAATAGACAGCGAGACAAGACATAGCTAACTTATTTGCCTCTGGGATGCTGGAGGTATTGAAGGATGTAGGTAGGACAAGTATGCTATACCTTGCTGTAAGGTCATCTGAAAGCTAAATGGTACAATCTCTAAGCAACCGTAGAGGTATATTGACAATTCCTTACACGTTTACCTTACACATACACACTCTTAGGTGTCTTTGATCACTGGGTAGTGGCCATGGATTTTCTGTGCATAGGTGTACTTTGCCTCTGTAATAGTCTGGGACAGGGTCTTTTCCAGTTCTGAGGGCTGCCTTGACAGCTTGATAGGTTTTCAACACCTCTGCATTAGCTTGTTACTATACTTTTGCTGCATAAGGTACATATTCAGGTTGTACAGCATAGTGTTTGCTTTAGAGAATATTGTAGTTGTGCATGTAGAGTATAATGTGAATTTTATAAATGCTCAATGATAATGACATTGTGTTTTTGTATGCCTGAGTTTTTGGCTCCTGTGTCAAGGTCAAGTTTAAAAAAAATATATGATTGTGTGACAGTTGTCAGGTATAACCGATTTGCTCTCAATGGATATCTCAAATTTAGATCATACAACCATAACATCACCCCACTCACTCACAGCCCAACCACTCACACTCGCTCACACACACACACACACAATGAATGGCTCACGCAGCTGTGGAAAAATTGATGGCAGGCTTTTTGTTGTTGACTGACTTCCATTATGCAGCATGACCTCATATTAGTCCAAAATCCAAGATTAAAAGTTTTGGTTCAACTCTTAAACACATGCCATTAAACATAAAGATAAACATGAACACATGACTCATGGAAAGTTGCTTAGAATTTGGGCATGAAAAACCCATGATGCAATGAATTAAACAATGTGTTGAGTGTTAGACCATGTACTTATGAGTGTGGGTTTGAGGCTCTCTTAGGTCTCAGGTTTCATTCTAATTTTATACCTATCTGCAACAGCTCAAGTTCAACCTCCAAGAGGAATGCCCCTTTAATACTTTGTTAATCCTACAGTACAAGGATTTCAGAATCATATAATATTGTATGATGTAATATTATACAATGCCTCCAGCAATAGTATTCAGAAATATCACATTGCTGCACAGTAAAATCACCAGTCATACTGTAAGTTTACATTTGTGGTGATAATTCTCCGTTTAAATTTAAACTAAGATTGAGGCAAATAGGAGTGTATACTGTTGACCATAACTTTGCATTATCATATAAACTTATGAAACTGTTCAAATTGATAACTAACCAGTATGACTTTGTGTGTTATAGATACCGACGCAGAGGTTGCAGGGGCTCCTGGTGCTCCTCTGGATGTGTTTTGTCAAGAAGCTAACAAAGATTATATCATTGTTACATGGAAACAGCCTGCCGTGGATGGAGGCAGCTCCATTCTGGGCTACTTTGTAGACAGGTGCATATGTATAAATCTTAAAAAAAAAAAAAAAAAAAAAGGAAATGGAAGGATATATATTAAATACATCTCTTTACTTCATATGAATTTCCCCTATGGAAATATCTTTAAAGAGACACGAGACCATTCATGATAAGTATGTTATGATAATAAGTTAGAGAATTTGAGAATTTGTTCTAGCCATATATATACAGTAGAATGAAATACCGTTCTACAGGGCTTTGGTGTCATATGATTGTAAACCTGTTCTGAAAATGATTGAAAATTTTAAATTATGCCGAAATATTTGGGATCATGTGTAAAATCTGAACCCCCTGGTGCTGCTTCTGCTGCTAAAAAATATAACAGGTTTCTTCTTTTACTGTTTCTATCTCTCACCTCCTCCCTTGCTCTGACTCACAAGGTGTGAAGTTGGCACATTTCACTGGATTCAATGCAATGATACTCCAATCAAGTTTGCCCGTTTTCCAGTTACTGGACTCGTCGAAGGCCGCAGCTATATTTTCCGTGTGCGTGCGGTGAATAAGTGTGGCATGAGTCATCCTTCTCGAGTGTCTGAACCCGTGGCGGCCATGGATCCTGCTGACCGTGCTCGCAAAGGTGTGGATTTACTAGCATGTATCACCCAGAGCCGAGCTTCTGTAAAGTAATAGTAGTAGCTTCTGTAGCTACTATAAATTTGATGGAACTGTAAACCACAATGTTGCACAATGGTGGTAATAACACTGATGTTCATGGAATAGGGTTTCACACTGCTTTTAACAGAAATTTTTACATTTTAAAATTGTTATGTCTATTTCAAGACAATGTACATTTGATCCTCAAATGGGTTAATTTTGCAAGTTAAATTAATTATGAATTATCATTATAAGATATTTTGATATTCCATGATAAATAATCTCATATTTTATCTAATGTTGCATAAATTGAAAGACTGGATATCCGTATTAAAACACCAAGAAAAAATAAAGAGAACACATACATAATATTAATATTCATTCTCTCTGTAAGTGTGTTTTCTCCACCCCATCTCGTTCTCGCTCTATCTCTCTCTCTCATTTTCAATGGAAGGAGCCTCTGCTCCTTGGACTGGCCAGATCATTGTTACTGAGGAAGAGCCTGTAGGTAAGCAGAACCTTGCTAGTGTGCATTTTATAGAGACGCATATGAGGACAGATCAGTGTCTAGTAGAGCGTGATAGTGCCACCATAACATACAAGGCCTAGCATGTCTTAACAATGTTCTTTCTGAATATGACATCATTCTATCATATAGGTTGCTGGGATGTATTTAAGTGAAATTCATGTCAGTAAGCCCGAGTGACATTTCTTGACCTTTCTGGCTCTTCTAGAGGGTGTGGTTCCTGGCAAACCTCGCGACCTCACAGTTATTGAGGCCACCAAGAACTATGTGGTTCTGAGCTGGAAGCCACCAGGCGACAAGGGATATGAGGGTGTCATGTACTATGTTGAGAAGGTCCAAAATCTCTCCCATTTAAATGCATTACAGCATATGAATATGTACATATGAAGTGTAGGGAAAAAATATGAAAATGGATATATAACTACTGTATATAATATATACTCACATTTAAAATGCACTGCTGTATATGAAACCTTGTATAATTCATTTTATTATATATTTTTTAAGCCTGTGAGCACAGTTAGTTACTTGAAGTAACTAAAAGGGTAAATGTGTGCATTTTTATAGTGTGTGTCTGGCACAGACAGCTGGCAACGTGTGAACACAGAGCTTCCAGTAAAGTCTCCACGCTTTGCTTTATTTGACTTGTCTGAGGGGAAATCTTACTGCTTCCGTGTCCGCTGCTGTAACTCTGCTGGCGTCGGTGAACCTTCGGACCCCACAGAGGCCATTCAAGTGGGAGATAAACTGGGTGAAAAAAGCTGTTACTTCTCAAATTAACTTCCACTGTAACATTGCTTTTACTTTTACAACATTGCTTTTACTTTTACTGGATCCATATCATGGATATATGGATAGATTGATGGATGGATGAATGTCATGCAATGAATAAAGATGCAAGATGAGTTTTTACATTTTAGCAAAATAAACTGTAGCAAAATGCATTGCATGCATATATTCTATTTATTGATCCTAAATCTTTGGTAATTTTAAGCTTTAAATTGTATTATAAATTGAATTGTAGTTTGTTTGCTTGTTTCTTTATTTTGATGGTACTCATTATCATTATTATTATATTATTATTATTATTATTATTATTATTATTATTATTATTATTATTATTATTATTATTATTATTATTATTATTTCTTTAATAAGTTTAAATATAAGCTTTAATATAGTAAATCTTAGTTTAATTCCACATCCTCCACTCTCCAGATATTCCGTCTGCCCCAGGCCGGGTAGTGCCCACTCGAAACACAGACACATCTGTCGTTGTGTCATGGGAGGCATCACGGGAGGCTAAAGAGCTGGTGGGCTACTACATTGAGACCAGTGTTGCTGGAAGCAATGCTTGGGAGCCCTGCAACAATAAGCCTGTCAAAGCCACCAGGTAGATTTTCCAGATTCAGAAAGCCATACACACAGACATGCACACGTGCACACATACACACACACACACACTTGCCCATACAAGAACATGATTTTTGTTGTACAGTCCTCTGTTTTTTGTCCACAGATTTGTGTGTCATGGCTTGACAACAGGTGAAAAGTATGTTTTCCATGTGAGGGCGGTTAACGCAGCCGGAATCAGTGAGTTCTCACAGGAGTCTGAGGCCGTCGAAGTTAAAGCTGCTATTGGTGAGTCAACACTGCTTACAGTTTAGCTTTAAGAAACTCCCTACGGCATGCAGTATGTTGTATTATCTAAGAGATAAAGTCTTCCTGTTTTTTTAAAGAGCAATATGACATCACAACTTTCCAGTGAGTTTGCTTGTGATCATTTTTTCATGAACATGTTTTCAGCTCTGTACACACAGCAAATCTATTCATTTTGTGCTCCACACCATTATTCCACTCTTTAACTTCTCACGTTTTCAACTGCACTGTGAGGCCACACCCACATACCCTGCAGCCCCGCCCATGATTCTCCCAGAAGGTGGGGTTAGGACTTGTAGATTTCCTCTAGATTGGGTCGTAAGTGATCCAACGTAGTGGTGACTACAAAACCAGTTCACCTGCACTCACACACACTCTCTGTTCAACCTTTCCACTTCTCAGCATTCACATTCTTTTGCTCCACTATAGCACATCTCTTCCTCCTCTTCCTCTCTTCCTTGACCCATAATGCCCCTCTGAGCTAAGCAACTCAACAATTGTGTTTGGCTTTGTGCTGAGCTACATGATCAGTGTACCCTTGTGAAACACATATGGCAACATGATTATGATTTCTGTTCTTTTATTGAATCTTTTGTTCAATAGCAATCAATAGGTCTAAGTCTAAATACAGATATTGAACATAATCACAACATTATGAAGAAGTATCAGGTAGTTCATAAAACATGGTTGTTCATTTCCAAAAATACCAACATTATCCTTATTAACTTTCATTCCATTTGATTTATTAAAGAAACTTCATGTAGTCCAATTAAGATTCTCAAAGGAAATCATTAAGTTTTGTTGCCAAACAACTATGTGCTTTTTCATCAAGGGTTGGCACAAAGCATCTTACTTACCTGCATGAACTCAATTTGTTTCACCCACATTTCTCTCAATACCTCTGCACAATCTATCATAATTCAAGCTCTTCACTCATTCTCCACTCCTTTTATTTTCCTTTTTTTTGCATTTTATTTTCACCAGCTGCTTTCTCCTATTCTCTTCTGGCATGTTCACTTTCAGATGTCACTCGGCCATCTTGTCTTCATTTTTTTCTGATAAATGAAGACATCATGTTGTTCTGCCTTTCTTTAGATTAACTTTTATTCTTCTAAGTTGTAATTGATTATGTTAAATGAGCTATGTTATGTATAATATTCTGTGCATGTGTGCTGAAAATCGAAAGAATATTAAAATCAAGTCTAAATGAAAAAGCTGAAACACTACATATTAATGTCTATGCAGAGCTACTGTTTGTATAAAGCAGCTTGAGTTAATGTGCTCATTTGTGTGACTTCGGCTGAGTTCACTTTTTGTTTCTTCTCTTGCTGTTCCTGGCTAACTACTTTAGGGGGCGGTATTCCTCATGGTGTGTTTCTGGAGTCAGGGGGTAACACAGTTGGACTAACCCAGCACAGGCCAGGCAAGGAGGGCAGGCATGTGCCCCCTTGCTCCCCTGCTACCACGCCGCTAACTACCCTAGCTAGTGTTAGCGAGAGGGCTAATAGTGCAGGCCCTCAAGGTCCTCCAAGTGCAATAAGTAAAGGCAAAGGGGGGAAGAGAGGCAATATAACATGGGCTCCTGAAGCCAGTTGTGAGTTTGATCCTCATTCTGGTACAAATTCAGACCCCAAAATGGCTGGTGAACCTGGCACCAATTTGAATATCAAAATAGTCAATGAATCTTGCAGTAATGTAAACTGCAAAATAGGCTCTAAACCTGACACCAATTCAATCACCAAATTAGGACTTGAACCTGGCACCAATTCAGACACTACAATGGGCACTGCATTTGGAACCAATTCAAACACCAAATCAAATACTGAACCTGGTACAAATTCAAATGTTAACACAAACACTTCAAAACACATGGCTGAGCAGGTTCCCCATCCTTCTGCTGATAGAGTAATGGAACCCATATCCAAACCGACAACTGAAGTGCTGGAAAAACGTAAGTCCTCAATAGACTCTTCTTCGGAGCAAGAGAGAAAACAAGAAAATGGAAGTGGGCGCAGAGGTTCAGGTAAGGAGATGCAGTGAGAGTCAGTTTCTTCCAATCAGTACTGACTCTATGGATGGCCGTATGTTTTCAGGTTTTCTTGGAGCTGACATATCTTTTTTCTTTGTTCTGTTTGTTTTAGCTCTTCATCTGGAACATCTTTGTTAAGGGTCATAGGGATATATGATACCAGCATAAGCACTTTGTGGCAAATGTCTAAAACAATTTTAAAGGCTTATTCCAACAGAGACAAAGGTCTCACAAAATCTACATTTGTCTCTTTTAATGTAAATTTCACACACACAGACACACACACACACACACACACACACACACACATATATATAAATATATATAAATATATATATATATATATATATATATATATATATATATATATATATATATATATATATATATATATATATATATATATATATATATATATATATATATATATATATATATATATATATATAAGTCATATATATATATATATATATAGGTGTCAAGTGACAGATTTTTTTACCATACAATTATGCTATAATATATTCCAGGCTTGTCACATTGGAATGTCTTTTCTTACCTTTGTCAAATTTTCCAGTTAATGTTACTGGGCAATATATGACACATTATCACCAGTATGTGACTGACATACCAGAAATATAATAAGCTACAAAGTCCACTGTCATGATATTCCGATCAATGTATCCCCGCCCAAAAGTGTCATGAACCAAGGTGTCATTTATTGAATAATTCACAGGAGTTACAGTATAATTTGCTTTACAATTAATAACTGCCAAGATTTTTTGAGTTAAGTAAAGTTTACAAATTTTTTTCACACTTCATCATATTGACTCATTGAGATCAAACACTTTACATTAATTACTCTGTCTTTTATTAAGTGACTATATGGATTGGTGCATTTTTTCCCCTCACAGCATTTAGTCATGTTGTAGAGGAGTGGATAATTAAATATTTTCCAAAGGTAAGTTTGACTGTATAGTTTTTGTTTGTAGATAGTAGTAGTAGTTAGTTTTTGTTTTGCTAAGATTATAACACCCTTCTTGCACACTTAGAGAGGTTTTCTTGTCACCTCCAGCTCACAGTGCACTTGCCACCCTTAACTACTTCATGAAAAGGGTCCTGATGTTTTTCTGAAAAACATTCATTTCATTGTACTATGTTAAGTAGGGCCATCAAATGAATGAACTGAGACAGAATTAACTGAGACATTTACAACACTTTACAAAAGGTACCATTATGTTGGTTACTTAGCTAAATTGGACTACAGGCACTGGAATAAAGAGTAGGTTTGGAAAACGAATATAATCTCTATTATCATAACACAAGGATCACCATATGATACAAAATAACAAAACTTCCACATTGTCTATATTAGTGACTAAAATATTTCCTCAAGAGAACCTTACTTTCATCAGTCCAGACCAAGTTGTCAGTCTTTTTCTTGAACGAATCTTGACTTTCCACTCAAATTCTAACTGTAGTCCTTCATTAACCCAGCCTCCCCTGCTCCACCTTATGGCATTTCCGTGTTGGAGAGTGTAAGGGATTCTATGGTGCTGGCCTGGAAGCAGCCAAAATTCATTGGTGGTGCTGACATCACTGGGTACTTTGTGGATTATCGTGAGGTCATCAGTGGAGTACCTGGAAAATGGCATGAGGCTAACATCAAAGCAGTCAGTGAGAGAGCCTACAGGGTAGGTCTACTGATGTTCTCTTGCATTTAAGACCAAAGCTTAGAAGATAGTGACTTGAATCCTACCATTTAGGTCATTCAGAATTTCTCTCTTTTTTTCCCCCCACAGGTCTCTGATCTGAAGGAGAACATGTTCTACCAGTTCCAGGTTCGTGCTGCAAATATGGCTGGTGTTGGCATCCCATCTCTGCCCAGTCAGACTTTTAAATGTGAAGAGTGGACCATTGCTGTGCCAGGTGAGTGAGTGAGTGAGTGAGTGTTGGAATGAGGGAGAATTTTATGACATTTATGGTTTAATAATCATCCTGTACTGGAGTTTATTTATTTATTCAGTTAAATATACTTATACACAGGTCCCCCACATGACCTTCAAGTTCTGGAAGTACGTAAGGACTCTTTGGTGTTGCTCTGGAAACCACCAGTGTACCAGGGTCGTGATGAGGTCAATGGCTATTACATTGACATTAAGGAGGCTGATGCAGATTTTGAGAAATGGAGAGGAGTCAATGAGAAAGCTACAAGCAAGACGTATATGAAGGTCTGTGGGTGCACTAGATGTTTGAGAAGTCCACGTTAACTGAAATATTATTAGTTTTAAATACAGTATGTGGGGTCTCGAGATCTGAACTGGTCCCAGTAACCCTTTTTACAGTAGACAGAACCCATGGAGACACATTTGGCAGTACATTTACATATACACGCTGCCAGATGGTCTTTTAGTGGCGTTAACTTTTCCACATTCTATTGGAGGGAAATCATCAGATTTTCGTTGCCCTGTGACAGCTCGCTGACCAGAGAACACTGAAAACTTGGGACAGCCTTGATTTGGGGAGGCCCTACAGAGTACTGGGGGTCAACTGCCCTAACAGCCTCATGTCCCCTCATATGTCCTTCACTGGCCCTTCAGGACCACATCTTCTTTGTCTGCTTGGCCTTTATGGGCATTCTCAGATCAGGCCTATTAGCAGGCTGCGACTGTGGCTGCACATTTTTTCTCTTTTTTTAAAGGGACAGAAAAGTAAAAACATTTTTCTTTCTTTTTTTTTGTAAAGATAGAGAGGAAATAAAGAGTCTTTTTGTGAGCGTTACACAAATGACCGATATGCAGTCTCGCTGAAGATAATAAGGCTGATGGCGCGGTTCACATATGCCATTTTTATATCACGCGACGCACTTAATTGCCACATCACCTGATCACGGCAGGCAAATAAATAGGCATGGTGTTATACACGCTTCATATACCGGTCATGCGTGAGGGCGCTTCCCACAGCGTAAAGCTCACGCAATGGTGCAGTTCCTTTGAAAGGGAACACCTGGTTTCCAAATGAACTGTAAAATGTTCTATGATTTCATCCATAACAATGTTATACAGACTGATAAGCTCTAGCTCCCTACTTTCCACCATCATTATGATTGTTGCCATGGACTTTGTCTCAAATTAAAAACTTTAAGCTTACATTCAAAATTATTTAAATTTAAAAAAATTATTTAGTAATCACAGAAATTAACTCAAAATCAAAAAAATGCTGCAAAATTCAGAGGAACTTATAATATTTAAAAATTCCCTCAAAATTATCTCTTCGATTCACGTGCGTAGAACATGAGTACAGCTAAAAGAACTCATTTACTAACAAACATCACTGCAAAAGACTGTTCAAAACAATTTCATGCAGTTGCAATTTTGTCAATTCAAGTAGCTTTCCACACAAAAGCACACAAAATTCTGCAAGTTGTGTTGAAAATTTTGGGGGGAAAAAGCCATAGCAAAATCAAGCGTTTTTGGGCAACAATCACAATCTGTGAAATCCTCTACAAACTGTGTAATAGGAAAACCAGTTATGTCAGTACTCAATGACAATCTAGTACATAAATATGCAATTTGAGACAAGCATAGTTTGTTTAGATGAGGAAGATGAATAGGGAAATGTGTCCATTTTTATTGCTGAACTACGCAAGTGCTGTGTGTTAGGATTATGAAAAGATTGAAATAACATATACCCCTGTGGTTTGTCTGAATATAATTCCCATTAACATTTCAAAATATTAGCATACAAAATCCATCTTCAATATGTCTAATATTAATTTGTAAAATAAACAAAAAACATGATGAGATGGTGAGTTCCTCTTGTGACCCCATTTGTAAATCAAGCCCCTAGCTTGGGCAACCCTGGTGTAAACATTGTATACAAGAACAAATTGACTGATGGTTTCACTTCCTGTTTCCAGATTAAGGACCTGGAAGAGGGAGTGTCTTATGTTTTCCGTGTACGAGCTCAGAACAAAGCTGGTGTGGGCAAAGCATCTGAAGAAACAGAGCCAGTGTTGGCTGAGACTAAACCAGGTATAGTACAAGAGGAAGTATCGTTGTTTGGGCCTTAAAATTATCTGTGAACATGTCATTCTCAGATGCTAGACCAAATATGATTATTAGTATAATGTAACAACAAAGCTAAGCAACAAAACAAAAGCAAGGAGTTAAGATTTGTCCTGATATTTGCATTCTTCTACTGAATAAACCCTGGTAAATTTAGAAGACTCAACATGTTAACTAGAAAGAAAACTAAAATATAAATATATAAAACGAAACAAGAGAAAGATGAAAATCACATGAATTAAAATGCAAAATCAAACACAAAACAAAACATGTTGCTTTCTTATTCTTAGGAACTATGGAGTTGGTTGTGGATGTTGATGATGAAGGTCTGATTTCAATGAACTTCGAATGTCATAATCTCACTTCTGAATCCAAGTTCATCTGGTCCAAGAACTATGAGGAGATTGAAGACTCTAACCGTTTGACCATGGAGACCAAGGGCAACAAGTAAGTGAGTGTGGAGGTATTTCAGTCACCTTTCTTGCTGAAATATTGTTATATTATTATGCAATTAAGTCAGTTGTTCATACCTTAGACTAAACATAATTGCTTTTGTTGAAATGGATTATAAGATTATTTAAAAAAGACCACAATCATCCCATTCACCTTATCAAAATCTTAATTCTTTGTATTATTAGCAAGTTTTTCAAAAACTGTTAACCAAGGAACAAAATATATACAAATATACTTAGAAAAGCTTTAAAATATCAATAAATGCATGAACATATTTGATCCAATAAAATAGAAGCCAATAAAGGATACTGAAACCACCCCAGACATATTAAATCTGCTTAAAATGTGTAAACCAGCTTATAACTTTATATTCTACTCTTTATGTATCTTATGTATGTTAATTTGACTTCTGCAGGTCCAAAGCGATCTTTAACTCTCCTTCTGAGGAGGACCTGGGTATCTACTCTTGTGCTGTTACACACACTGATGGAGCCTCTGCCAGCTACACCCTGACTGAGGAGGGTGTGTTAACCTGTTGTACAATATTTAAGCCTACAATCCTGTGGCTAAAATGAACTAATCGAATGGGTATCCAAGTTGCCTTAAATGTTTACAACCAAGAGGAGAATTTGGTGTCCATTTTTATGTTATGCAGCCAAAAAGCTTAAAATGTTCAGGTCAAGAGTACATTTAGAGCATTTCCATAATCAGGTCAAACTATTTACAGAAGAGATTGGACTATGCTGTTTCTGACACTGTTGAATTCTGTTGTTTATATATATACTTTTTTAATTTTTTAAATAGTATATCTGAAACAGTTGAAGCAATGAACAATAGCAATTTGAGCCCATATCACTTAAACTGCAACTATTAAATTTGTGCAAAAAAGGATTGTTTGGTGATATATTTGGTAGCTTAGTGGTTAAGATGTTGGACTACTGATCGGAAAGTAATGAGCTAAAAATTCAAGTGCTGCCACTGTTGCGCCCTTGAGCAAGGCTTAACCCTCAAGTGCTCTGTTGTAGAAATGAGATAAATGTAAGTTGTCTTGGCTTATTAATTAAATTTGAGATACGTTTGAAATTCAGGGAGTAATATTTTGACCCCTAGCTATTCATTTAACCTGTTGTAATGCTATTTATTCCATTATTATGAGGGTTGAGCTGGAACTGAGATTGTGCTCATATGTTATGACAGGGCTGAAGGAGCTGCTGAAGATCAGTCATGACCACAAATTCCCCAGTGAGTACTGGACTTCATTTTGTAGATTCCTCTTACAACACAACTACATAACTGCCTATTTTACAGAAGACCATTGCTGCATCAGAATTCACCTACTTATATTATGCCCTAAAATAAAGTACTCTTTTTGTGAAGAAAAAGTACATACTTTTGAGTGTGTAGCCAAAGAGTGTGCAATTACTGGGACATACGAATACGTCATGTACCAGAAGAGAATGTTGTTGCCTAGTTATGCACACTTGTAACGTCTGGAGAATGAGGCAGAAGCAATCGCAGATTTAACCATTTAATAGTGCACAAACAAACAACGAAACAAAGACAACGTGGCAAAAACTCTGTGGCATGAGACAAGGACATGGACATAAACAGCGGGAGTCTACAATAACGAAAGACCAGGAGAAAGTGCAGACAAGGACTATAAATACACATGAGTGCTCATTAACAGAAACGTGAGTCAGGTGCATGAAGTAGTGCATGTGGTCATGTGGTGTAGTGCAGTGGCTGATGGGAAATGGAGTCCGGGTTTCCCAGATACGTGACAGAACCCTCCCCTAAGGGCGCTACTCCCGGAGCGCCCAAAATCAAAAGGTCCACAAAAAGGGCAAAAAAGGTCCCAGCAAAACCAGGAGGCCGGGCAGCTTCCACAATGGTACAGGGGGGCAGGGGGACGTCCTTGGCAGAGCATGAAAGCGGGGTGACGTCCCCCACGGGATAGGAGAGCGGAGCGGGCTTCACCCCGAGGTTCAAGGGGGGAGCGAAGTACCTTACGAGGCGCACGGGGGGAGCGTGGTTCTCCGCGAGGCTCACGGGGGAAGCGAGGTTCTCCGCGAGGCTCACGGGGGAAGCGAGGTTCTCCGCGAGGCTCACGGGGGAAGCGAGGTTCTCCGCGAGGCTTACGGGGGAAGCGAGGTTCTCCGCAAGGCTCACGGGGGAGCTGAGGCGATCTCCACAGGCCAGGGGAGGGAAACGACTCCGCGGAGCATGAGGGGGGAACGGCGTCCTCCGTGGAGCAGGAAGGGGGAGCGACCCACTGAGCGCAGCGAGGGAAAGGAGCGACGTCTTCAGCGGAACGTGGAGGCAAAGTGACGTCCTCAGCGAAGCAGGATAGCAGAGAGACGACCGCAGCAGAGCAGGAAGGCCAAGCGACGTCCACAGCCGAGCAGGAAGGCCGAGCGACGTCCACAGCCGAGCAGGAAGGCCGAGCGACGTCCACAGCCGAGCAGGAAGGCCGAGCGACGTCCACAGCCGAGCAGGAAGGCCGAGCGATGTCCACAGCCGAGCAGGAAGGCCGAGCGACGTCCACAGCCGAGCAGGAAGGCAGAGCGACGTCCACAGCCGAGCAGGAAGGCAGAGCGACGTCCACAGCCGAGCAGGAAGGCAGAGCGACGTCCACAGCCGAGCAGGATGGCTGTGCGACGACCTCAGCTGAACAGGAAGGCTGTGCGACGACCTCAGCTGAACAAGAAGGCTGTGCGACGACCTCAGATGAACAGGACGGCTGCGTGACGACCTCAGCCGAACCGGACGGCTGCGTGACGAACCCAGCTGAACGGGAAGGCAGAGGCACCATAAGGTAGCTGAACAGAGGGGAATCCCTGAGGTCGCTGAACAGAGGGGAATCCTTGAGCCCACTAGGAGCTGGAGCGTCCTCTCTCACATAGAGGGGCTGCAGAAAGACTTCCTCCACTGAACTCGCCGGCTGCGCGACTTTGAGGTAGCTGAACAGAGGGGAATCCCTGAGGTCGCTGAACAGAGGGGAATCCTTGAGTCCCATAGGGGAGGGAGGGTGGGGGACAACTGCAGTATCCAAAAAAAAAAAAAAATCTGCTGCTTCTTAGTCACGGTCTTTCGTTCTGTAACGTCTGGAGAATGAGGCAGAAGCAATCGAAGATTTAACCATTTAATAGTGCACAAACAAACAACGAAACAAAGACAACGTGGCAAAAACTCTGTGGCATGAGACAAGGACACGGACATAAACAGCGGGAGTCTACAATAACGAAAGACCAGGAGAAAGTGCAGACAAGGACTATAAATACACATGAGTGCTCATTAACAGAAACGTGAATCAGGTGCATGAAGTAGCGCATGTGGTCATGTGGTGTAGTGCAGTGGCTGATGGGAAATGGAGTCCGGGTTTCCCAGATACGTGACAACACTGTAACCATAAACAAACTCCTCGTTGTATTTCAACTTGTCAACTTGAATTCTTTTTCCACATTTCATTTACACCTCTCTAAAATGCGTTCTTGAATTCAGCAATGCAAACAAAACTCACAAAACTTCCATCGCCACAAGGGGTTGTGGGCAATATTAGCTGAAAAAGTGTCCACGGATCCACACTTTGAAAATCTACCGGAAAAAGTAGACCATTCAGGTTCCTTTGGGATACTCATTTCAACATACTTCAATTTTGGACACACTAATTCTAATCTTGGATACTTTTTTGGGCGGACAGTAGGTGAATTGGGATGCAACACGTATTCCAGGGGTCGCATTAAATTTTCTTCATGGCACATCTACATTAGATTTAAGTCTTTTATGTCTAGTGTATATGTCTGATCATTTCACAGTGAGATTAAATGCGTAATTATCCACCTGATGTTTCCCACATCTCATCTGTACACTTCCTCTTTCCATTTTCTTTGTAGTTATTCCTCTGAAATCAGAGTTAGGTGTGCAGTTGTTAGAGAAAGGTAGGGTTCGTTTCTGGCTGCAGGCTGAGAAGATTTCTGCTAACGGCAAAGTTGAATATGTTTTCAATGACAACCTGATCTCTCAGGGAGAGGTGAGCAGACACAGTTCATGCACACACAGTTTTATTCACTGGAGATGTATGTATTTTTTCTGATATAAAGGACATCAGATTTATTGGGTTGAGGTAATCAGGTTGAGTGCTATGGAGGCACTCCTGTATGTATTCAAGAGTGTCTAATTGTCTGTTTCAGAAATATAAGATGAACTTTGATAAGAATACTGGTATCATTGAGATGTTTATGGAATCACTGGGGAAAGAGGATGAAGGAACGTACACTTTCCAACTCCAGGATGGCAAAGCCACCAACCAGTCCAGCCTGGTACTGATAGGAGAAGGTACACACTCTCTAAAACCTAAACCCCCCCCCACACACACACACACCCCACTTTAGCATCTTCAGCACTTTATCATATGAAGCTAATAAACAAGGTTCATATTCTGTTTTTGCAGTTTTCAAACAATTGCAAAAAGAATCCGAGTTCCAGAGGAAAGAATGGCACAGGAAACAAGGTAAGCATTCATTAGAGAAAGAGAAAAAAAAAATCATGTGGGTCAGCACAGGACATGAGGTTTTTTTTCATTCAAGCTGGCAAGAATGGGCAAGAATACAATTTATTACAGGCAAGTCAAGATTAAAGTCCTAATATATTAAACATAGAACTGCTGGTATGGATAATAGTAAGCTCCAGCAAAATATGTGGTATTGGTGTCGCACAATCATTTTCTAGCTTGAGCATAAATAGCAGTGGAAAACACACAAGAGGGATGTCCTGAAAATTACCCTGATCGATTTAATATCATCTAAAAATCACAAAGTAATGTTTGATCAGTTAAACGTTAAAATACGTACATTAGAAATATATGAACAAATGTGTTAGACTCTCAATACACATTTTAGACGAAAGGTTTAAGTGTTCTTTGTATAGTTATGGGTTCATAGCTTCCTAAAAGGATTATACTTTGAGCCTTTTCTGACAAGGAAACATTCCCTTTTGTAGGGTTCTAGAAGCTTTGGAGTTCCTTACGGAAGCCCTAAGGGGCCCTCCATTTTTTTCCTCTCATTTTCTTGTGATCACAATTTAATTTTATCATGATTTCCATATAACAAATAGCTGTTTTCTCGTGATCTCGACATTACAAAAAGCTGTTTACTCACAAACAAATTTTATCAAGAGAAAACCTTGAGCCTTTTGAGTGTTACTGGTGTTACATGCACATTGGCATCTTCACCATCACCATTAAAATGTAATAATTACCCACTGTAGAGATGAATTTATCTCCACATTAAGACAGAGGGGTGTCCCCTTCTCAAGTGTCAAACACTAATGTGGAATTTGTCAGTCACTAACAGACATAGAGCTATTTCAGCTTGAGATAGTCCCTGATCAAAGTAAACATTGATTTGATCCATGATACAGCAGGATTGCGCTAAGCTTTTGCTGCCTACAGAAGAATAAAAACAACTTTTATGTCATGTCGATCTCACAAGAAAATTAAGTCATGATCACGAGAAAACAAGAAAGAAACAATAATAATAATAATGCATGGCTGATTAGTTCCTTCCCAGGAGATTATATACTGATGGTATATGTTGCTTAATAACCCTTTAAAAACACTAGTTTTTGATTGTTTGTGATGTTTTCAGTGCTGATATTTAGCTAAAATATCAGCTAAAATATGTGATTAAATACACTTTTACACTGAGAAGTGTGGATTCATTCTAATGACAGATATAAGCCGGCAAGTGGGTTTTTTAAGGCAGGAAAAAATATGCACACGGCAGGATGGGAAACAAAACAAAACTTACATTTGTACTCCATACTTTGGCATTCACATTTTGTGTGTTTATGTGTGTGTTTAATCACTCTTTTGTTTCCCTTGCAGGTCCTCATTTTGTGGAGTATCTAAGTTACGAGGTCACACCCGAGTGCATTGTGAGACTGAAATGCAAGGTGAGTGTTTCATACAGTTCTGTTCAGTTCAGCACATTTCAATGTATGAAACTTTTCTGACTGTGTGTGTTTCAAAAGGTGGGTAACATGAAGAAGGACTCTGTAGCGTTGTGGTATAAGGATGGAAGAGAAATAAAGGCCAGTGAGAAACTGGATTTCTCTGAGGGAGTGCTGACGCTGGAGATTACTAAGGTAAGACCACTTTTAGAAATAATATTTGTTGATGTATTCCATGTTTTTCCACAAATAATTCCATGGTTTTAACTGAATTATGAATCCTGGATACATAATATAAGTGTGTGAATCTTGAAATCAATTTAATTTTTATCTCAGTACAGTCTTTTAATAAGAGAGATTCATATACGCACATTCATAATTGTGGTTATGAATGTGCGTATATTATATGTGATGCACAGCAATAACAACTCTGTGATCATGTTGTCTAGAGAGGTTCAATGTGGAGAGCGATTATGAGTAATAAGCATTCTATGATCTATGTAACACTATCATAGTTCAGTTTCTGACTGTCAGATAACTATCAAATTACACATTCTCATAGTCATTATTTTATTCTCTTCTGTAATCTTATTAATATTACTCACTGAATGATTCAGTTTATTTTTCCCTGCCAGTATGTCTCAGTCTCTCTTAAATCTGTAATCCTTATGACGTGATCATATGTTTTAGTCTAAAAAGTTACACTGTGTGTGGGTATATTATAGATCTCTAAGAAGGATGCGGGTGTGTACGAAGTGATTGTAAAGGATGACAGAGGCCAAGACAAATCCACACTTAACCTGACTGACCAAGGTGCCTTGGGCTTTCTTTTTAAGTATATGCATCACTTTCTCTCACTGTGGTTCTACATCATTGTGATATGAATGATTTACCCAGACAATTTTTTTGACTCATTTCCAGGATTCAAGGACCTGATGAACCAAGTTTTCAGTGTTATTGGTGAGAGATTCTTTGTTTCTTATGAATGGAATTAATGACACTAACTACCTATTGAATTATTGTGATAGGTATGTTTAAAGTCAGATATAATTCATAAATGGTGTGAACATCAAAGTCAAATAGTGATTAAATTGTCAGAATGAACTCTAAAAGTGAAATACCACTGGTTTGGTTTCTACACAAGCACACAAACTATTACACTCTTCTGATTTACTGAAAACGTCTCAACTTTCTGTGTTCACCTAAAACATATGATTTGTGGTTGTCCAGCAAACTCTTCCACTCTACTGAAGATCCAGAGCACTGAGGAGGGCATCCGCCTGTACACATTTGTCAATTATTACAACGATGAACTCCTCGTCACCTGGCAACACAAGTATGTGTGTGGCTGATGTTTTAAGTTACTGTGTGTGTGGTTATGAATGACAGACAAAGACAGAAGAAGTAATGGTTTCTGTGTGTTTGCTGGTATACTGTGCACAATGTCTTGAATGTGAGTATTAACACACATTCTCATGTAGGGATTCTGCCATTGCCTTTACTGATCGAATTAAGAGTGGTGTGGTGGGTGAGCAGTTGTGGCTACAGATCAGTGAACCAACAGAGAAAGACAAGGGCAAGTATGCCATCGAGTTCTTTGATGGGAAAGGAGGATTGAAGAGGACAATAGAGCTGGCTGGACAAGGTAACCACACACGCACACACACACACACACACACACACACAATTATACTACACCATAAGCTTTTTTGGTGAACCACTACACTTATTATACAATGTTGTTTTTTCTGTTTTCATAATTACAGCATATGATGATGCTTATGCAGAATTCCAGCGACTGAAGTAAGTCAATCAATATATCCTGTAACAGTTTACCTTACTATAATATGGATGCATATTTGATTCATCTATTTTACCTTCCTCTTTCTCCTGTAAATTTCTTGTATGCTTACAGAGCTGCTGCCATTGCAGAACGAAGTAAGTACATGTATATGTGCAAACACCTGCACTAAAATATACACACACATACAGAGTCTCAGCTCTGCTGAGGTGTGAACACATCTCTAATCTATTTCTTGTCTTCTTCAGATCGGGCTCGTGTGGCAGGAGGTCTGCCTGATGTAGTAACCATCCAGGAGGGCAAGGTACAAACTCCGTGCAACTACATGTTACATTCATGTTTAAAATCAGCCTTTATTCTAAAATCAGTCATTATTCTAAAAATAGTCATTATTCTAAATTTAGACATTATTGTAAAATCAGTCTTTATTCCAAAATCAGACATTATTGTAAATTCAGTGGTTATTCTAAAGTTAGTCATTATTCTAAAATTAGACATTATTCTACAATCAGTCTTTATTCTAAAATTAGTAATTATACAAAAATTTGTCATTATTTTAACCCTTGTATTATGTTGAAAAAGGTTTACCATAGATGTTATGGGTCAAAATGACTTCCACAGTTTAAATACACTCAAAATACACGCAAAGAACAGCTTAAAACAGTAAACCTTTATTATGGCTAAAAGAAGAAATATGAGAACATATAGTATGATATATATAAACTGTATTTAGTTTTTTTTTTACTATTTAACTATTTATTAAACATTTATTAAATATCGGGAACTGTAAAACTGTGTCTTGTTACTGTAAAGATTTTTTATTTATCTAAATAGGCTGTTGCAAAATAAGCTCTGTGCTTTGGTAGTTTCAGGTCCTGTAGAGATGATTTCACCCTTTTGCCCTGACAATTACTCTGTACATGATGAGCACAAAGTAACGGTGTGGTTTCTAAAGGTGTATTTACTGCACTGTATACATGTGGTGCTGGTTTTAGTCTTTTTCTGAGGCGGGAAGACCTGGCATGTTTTCAGTTTCTTACCAACACCTGTATCCACTGAATCCATCTCTTGGAAATATGAGAAAGCTCCCTTTCATCCATCTCACAGGGCAGTGAGAACAAGACATAACAGGGAAGACTTGGGGGGGCTTTATTTGCACAAAGTGGAGAACCTCTGATGTAAATCATATTCTATGGCCTTCACAGTCAACAGATCGCAATCTAATTAAACATCAGTGGCAGATTTTGGAACACCATGCTAACAAGCACTCTCCACCCTCTGAGGAAGTGAATATCTATTGGACGAGTGTTCATCCCTCCAGTACACTTCCAGAGACTTGAAGAATCTGTGTCAAGGTGTATTAAATCTGTTCAGGTGTCTCAGGATGGCCCAACACCTTGCTCAGCCTCATGAAAATGTTTTTTTCCAAGCGTAGTTCTACAGATAACCTTCAGTGGTTTCCCTAGAGGGAAGCTGAAAAGGAATCCACAGTGTGTAACCACAACTACATGTTCATATGTTAATATGTTTCTATGATATTTGATTTTGTCTATACAGGTGCATCTCGAAAAATAGAATATCGTGGAAAAGATTTTAAAAATCTGTAATTTAATTTAAAAATGTCGACATTTCTTAGGTTGATATTTCTAATATTTTGAGATACTGCCTTTTTTATTTATATTAGCTATAAGCCATAAACTTAAAACAAAAAAAGGCTTGAAATTTTTCACTTTATGTGTTATGAATCTAGAATATATGACAGTTCCACTTTTTGAATTAAATGACGGGGGAAACAACATTTCCACTATGTTCAAATTTTTTGAGATGCACCTGTAAATCTAAAATTTGCCATGGTTTGCCTCTGACAAACATAAAAACTAACAATGTCTTCTTGACATCTCTCCTCCAGGCCCTGAATCTGACATGTAATATCTCGGGAGACCCCGTGCCTGAGGTGACCTGGCTGAAGAACGAGAGAGAGATGGTGTCTGACGACCACTATGTCCTCAAGTTCGAGTCTGGCAAGTTTGCCAGCTTCACCATCACCACCGTGAACACAAGTGACTCGGGAAAATACAGCATCTTGGTGAAGAACAAGTACGGCACAGAGAGCGGCGACTTCACCGTAAGTGTCTTCATCCCTGACGAGATGCCTGTCAAGAAAAAGTAGAAAACAACAAACACAACTGGGAATGCAATAAAAAGAAAGTAAATATGTACAAGGGTTGAGACAAACAGAACCAGTTAATAAATGCCTTCTTAAAAGTGAATTATAATATTTTAACATTATACTATCAAGCATACAAAAAGCCTCCATTACAGCCAGGTGGTCAACTGTCTAGGGGTATTTTCACTTTGGAGAGTGTTACAGAATGGTGCTAAAATATGTTATAGGCTGAAAATGAAAAAAAAAAAAACCCTGGTCCAATTGTTTTCCAAAACCTCCACATTAGTATCCCAGAAAACCGTCATCAGTGCTTTATAATGTTTTATTATATGTATAGGGTTAATAGTGCCTGGTAAAGTCATGCTGTATGGCTGAGTTTACCTTAATCTATATTCAGTATTTAGAAGTTCCCATAATCAGGATTCTACAGCTAATTACCATGAAGTGCCCTCATTAACTGAATCTGGAACCTTTCCTAGTGGCATCACTGAACTTCAGTCTCAAAAACCTTATCTATTGTGTGATCTAACTCAGGACTAGAGCAGCACTTTAGTTTTAGTCAATTATTATGTTGTGTGTGAATTGATTTATTGTAAAAGACCTGCAACACTGATGTGAGCATGAAAGCTTAGGTATGAAGTGAAAGTGAGCTCTCTGAATATATTTGGTTAGGAATAGTTCTATCATATGTCATTGAAGTGTCATGTCATTAATAAATCACTGCATGTTAATTACGGCTACACATCCTGACACGTTTGAGTTTATGTAACACCCTTTCCTGAGTCTGCATCACAAACTGCACCTCTTCCTGGACACTGCATAGAAATTGTGAGATCACGTATCACTGTGTTAATGTTTTGGCACCATTTCTTGTGTCACTCCAAGTTGGTGACGTCGCTGTCCTGTTACAAATAAACAGAGTACATATTCCCCCACTTCCCTCTCTGTGTCTCTCATTCACTTTGCTCTCCCCCACTTCTGTACTCATCCACCTCACTCTCATCCCTCACTCATGCTCCTGCACCTGCTGTGGATGAAGTTCCTTCCAATGGATCTCTGAGTTTTATCAAAACCATACAGTCACTCTCTTGCACACACATTTTCAGCCTAACTTACACACACACACACACACACACACACACACACACACACACACACATATACACACTCACTCACTCAAGAGAAAATACAAAGAATAAGATATTTTTAATTCAGTAATGTTGTGCGGTTTACAGCAATGATCTAATTTGCTCCAATATTGTAATAATTATGACTTCTCTGGCTTTTCTTTTGTCTAATGCATCGGTCACCAATCCTTTTCCCCTTTTCCTTGAGATCTACCTTCCTGCATGTTTCATCTCCAACCAAAATATAACACACCTGTTATAGTTGATCAAGAACTTCTTAAGTCAATGATAACATGGTCAGATGGGCATGACTATGGTTGGTGCTAAAGTCTTCAGGATGATAGATCTCCAGGAACGGGGTTGGTGAACACGGGTCTAATGGCAAATATTCGGAACCACCATATGAAGACATTTTTCACTGTAAAAAAAATATCATGGCCTTCAAAATGTTACAGATGACATTCAAATGACTTTTCCATTCTAACACTTCACAACATTATACATAATATACTACAGAATATACAGGTGATAAGCATATGACTAGTACATTTAAATAAGGTCAACCCATCTTATTTAAAACTTGCAATGGTTTGCCATACCAGGTGTGGAAAAAGTCCAGAGAAACTGTACTTGAGTAAAGGTATGGGTTCTCTACTCACTTACTAGTAGAAGCATTGAGACAGAGATCTACTTGAATGAAATTCAAATTTGTAAACATATTAAACATTCAAGAGTAGCAGTAAATATTTTTGACTGACCAAAAATTTATGATGCAGACATGATTTATTTATTTATTTTTACTAATTAGCATACCAACTCTCTTAAAATTAATGCCACATTGGCATTAACAGCAAATTTAGCTAGCAAATTTACCAAATCTAAAGCTAACTTACCTCAAAATACTTCTTTAGATTTTATGGCAAATGGCCTTTGCCAAATTATTACAGTTGTGCACAGTTTCACATTTTAAACACATTTTAAAAAGCGATAGCAGCTGTGCAGGAGAAAAATAGACAAAAAATGTTATGACATGAGATTTTTTTTAATGAGTACTTTGAAGGTTGAAATAAAAATGGTGAAATGAAAATGAAAAATGAGGGGAAAACAATGCACAAGAAGTATAAAACTGTTCAGCTTCAATAATACTTGACTATACTATTACTCAAATATTTTCCAACCTCGCTTTGCCACATCAAGAATAACAGTAATAAACTCATGTGGTGCATAAACAATCTGCATCATAAACTAGTATTACTAATGCAATTATGATGACTCCTATAGGATGTCTACTAAACCTTTCCTGTCATAAAAATGCCCACATTTCTGCCATTTATTATATGATATAAAGACCTTTTCTAGGAAGCACAAGGGTGAAAAACAACCATTCAATGTAAGTAAATATGTAACTCAGTTTTCATGAGTTTAACATGTTACAGTTATCTTAAGAAGATCAGCATTTACCTACATCTTAAAACCCTGTTCAAAACCTGGCTGTCATTGTTAAATATATTTTAATCAACATAGAAAAACCAAGTTGTAACAAAATGGGATGGGGCTTAAAAGGCTGCACTTGAGATCACGAAAATACTACTGAGAGGGGGGGGTCTTGGGAGGCATGCAGTTTTGGACCAAAATGGATTTGGAATGCATCTGAGGAATTTAAATATCACACCCCCTTTTTGCCCTTCCATCCACTGAGGAAAATGATGAGGAAAATCACACCAAATCAAAATATCAACTCACCAACTTTAACCAGCAAATTACTCGTGGATTAGTATGGAAATAGGGCCTTTAGTGTGGTTTTAAAGATGTTTGCATTTCTTTTTCTGAACGTGGTATATTCATTAGTAACTTGTATTCCCATCATTGACCAGCTTTAAAAAAATATATATATATATATATATATATATATATATATATATATATATATATATATATATATATATATATATATATATATATATATATATATATATATATATATATATTATCCTTGGGTTTTTTTCTGTTACTTTTTACTTGCTTTGGATTGTTGCCTTTTTGCAGGATACAAGCCACACTTATGAGTTTATAAATCAATTGTTTTTCACCAAGAAAACAAATTTGCCATTAGAGTAAAACAGCAAATAGCCCATTAAAGCAATTATGATTCCTTAGATTGCTATACATATTACTCAGATAAACGTGGTGATTCCAGAGGTAATACCAATAATGGGTGCTTTTGCATTTATCAAACCCAGAACGTATTTGGGATTCTAGATAACCCCAGGCCTCTTGTCTTGCAAGTGACCGGTTGTGTGGTGTAAGTGATACACACTTATAAGTCATTAGGGGAAGGCAACAACAGTGCATTAAAAACAGTATTGCAATGCAGCTTATAAATATTTAGCTAGGATGATAAGAATATCAGTCAGTGTATTTGTGTGACAGAACAAACTGGGTGTTTCTGTATGCACAGAGATCAGTAGGATATCTTTTCATTTAAACACACTGAAGAAATACCCAGCTCAAAATAGAGCTTTTTATTAAGGTTTGCATTTTTGTAACACAAATCTAAACATTTATGGTTAGCAGGTATGAAGTTAATATTAAATCAAACATCGGTCCCCATTTATGAATGGATTTATTTGTAAATCATTCATATGAGCAATTCATAAGGAATTTCGAATTCGTAAAAATCTCCTAATTTTAGAAACATGTTCGTATCCTGCTATTGCAGGATACAAACTTTACAGTAAATTTACAGTATGCATAAGAAGACTAACTAATGTAAGTAAACCTCAACTTGATCGACTTAAAATCATATAAATTACATGGATTACTTCACTCTTACAGTATATGGAATATACTGTTGAGTTTAAATTTCTTATTTTTATTACACCTTATCCAGAGCAACTTGTAGAAAAGCTTTGGAGTCTCTATCAAAAACACATCCTCATGCTAGTGCACTTATATAGAGCTTTTATCCAAAGTGCTTTCCTCTGTTTCTCATTCACACACACACTCACACACCAATGGTAGCAGAGCTGCCATGCAAGGTGCTAACTTACCATCGGGAGCAACTTGACCAGTTTGTGGAGTCATGTGGGCCGGGAATCGAACCGCCAAACCTACGATTAGTGGACAACCCGCCCTACCACCTGAGCCACAGCCGCCACATGTTCTGTATTAACGTCATTAATGAAAGAATATGGAAAATAAAGAAAAAGAACAAACACAAACTGATAAATTGAGACAAATGAAACTAATCATTAAATTATGACAAAATAAATGCTGCCACATAGCCATAAACATAACAAGTGCCTCAGCTGATGAAAGATCTCACTTATTATTAGTAATATAATATATTATAAAAAAAGATTTTCAAAATACATCAAAATAACTTCCACTTCAGGCTTTACCCTTATTGATCATTTCGAGTCAAAATAATTTCCACTTATGCCTTTCAGCCTTCGCCCTAATCATTCATTTTGTGCTCTCAGCTGTCTGTACATATGAACTTTTATAGAACTTTGCGGGCATCACTACATGCAAATGAGCTGTGTTGGGAATACCTTTGCACTTTATGGGTGATCAACATTTGCACATGAATACAAAGAATATCAGCGTTTCTGAAACTTTTGTAAATCTATTGGAAACTTTTAGTTTGGTTTGGCTTACACACACATTTACACACAACTTTATTAAAAGATTGATAATCCATGCCCATTGTGAGAATATTTCTAATGCCACTAACCTGTGTCCTAACTTCATCAGTTGGAAGTCACGGAGAACATGGGTGATCTGGGTGTGGTTTCATACCTGACAGATGAACAAGGCAATGTGGTGATTGGGCCCACAACTTGTTCATCTAAGCCTCCAACACCAAACAAATCAAAACCAGCCACATCTACTTCACCAAGTCCAAAGCCTGCATCCACAACACTTTTCTCTCCGACATCAACCTCCCCATTAGAGGAGAAACCGAAGAAGAACGCAACAGATGGGAAAAAGAGGGAGAAAAAGAAAGTGATGAAGAGGAAAGGTAAGATGGTAAAGTTCTTAATTATACACACAGTACAACATTATATATATATATATATATATATATATATATATATATATATATATATATATATATATATATATATATATATATATATATATATATATATATATATATATATATATATATTTATCCATAGTTATGTAAATGAGCCATGGACACATATTAATCTGTCACAATGTGTAGTTCTAACCAGTGCTGTTTTATCCAGAATCTGTTATTCTGAAAATCCCTACTGGAGAGGCGGAGTCACATGATCCCACCCCCACAACAACACCTGTTACACCTGGGATGGAAACCATGCCTCTCCTTGATCCAGAGTGTGAAGCATCAGAAGATGTGTGAGAGCTAGTGAAGGATTGAGTGAGTTAGAGTTAAAAAAAAATGGGTTGATATTTAGATATTAATATTGAGGAATTTGTCTCAGACAGCATTAACTTTAATATTTAGCTGGAGACAGATTTCTTTGTACCTGTTTACGTGTGCTTGAGTGGTGTGAGGTGTTAATGGGCACTGTCCCAATTTTCTCTTAAGTACATTTCACTACAACAGAGGAAAATACCAGTTTGTAGTAGGTATACAAATGCATGAGTAAAACGATTTCCATGTAGTCACTGATTAATACATTATTAAATACTTTTATTGTGTTGCATGAATGTGAAAATACATTTTTGTGAATTTACATCTTTACATAGATGAAATACATTCCTTACATTCCTTACATCTCTACATAGATAAATTGAAGTACAGTATCATGTGGGTGTATGTGTCTGAATGACTGTCTCGAGTTAAACGGATGGGCTGGATAACTGGTGGCAGAAGACTGTGTGTACATACACTATATCCTAGGATACACCTGTCCTGATAGGAACAAAGAAAGAGAGAGACAGTAAAGACACAGAAACAGACGAATGTAGTAGAAATATATTGGTATTACCAGGTATATGAACACAGCAGAATAACTACACATGACCACTAAGCATGGAACTGTAAGATGTTTGTTCCAAGAAGAGAGAAAGTATGCATAGAAGAACAAGCTAAATAACATGTGTCTGATGTTCTGCTATATAACGAGTTGCCTACTCACGTAACCTGCATTCAAGATTTAATTATGGAGATTGTACAGAAGAATAGCCTAAAATGTTGATAACTGTTGGATTTATGGTAGATTATATACTGTAAAAATCACACACACACACACGCACTTATTTGGCCATCTGTAAACATCAACTGTATATGTATTTGCCAGCTTTCTTTATCATAATTTTAGTAGCTATTCATTACAACATTTATAACATTGCTGTTAAAAGCAAAGCAAGTTCTGAATATGAACAGACTTTTTGTTTGTTCAGTTCTCTAGAAATATAAATCCCAGCTTACTATTCAATTATTCATTTTAAATCATATTTAATCATATTTTTTAAGTATTTGTCATTTTCATTTGCAAGTTACTATTTAAAAAATAGTAAGGACCGCGAAACTAACAGGAAATGCTATGTGAGTACAGGAGAAACATTGTGCTGCAACGATTGAATGAGATGGCTTTTCAAAGCACAAACTGATACACAAACTGCAGAAATGTGGGATATTCATATACATTTTTTTAATTATATTATGAATGTAGACAGGCCCTCACACCTACAGGGTCGGGGGTTCGATTCCCACCGTGGTCCTGTGTGTGCGGAGTTTGCATATTCTCCCAGTGCTACTGTTGGTAACAGTAAGTGAGGAACCATGCGTGGTTTTACCCGTGGTTAACATGGTCCAAACACTACGGAAGACCAGTGGTGAATTTTAATCCTAACTCAAACAGTCATAATATTTACATTGTACCCTATAGAAATGAGGACGCTACCATTTTTACAAATGTTCCTGTTTGTGTTATTAAACATAGGGATCAAAAACAGTCCTCCTGCAATGATTGGCCAAATAGCTCAAACCGACGAAGCAGTCACCAGCATGGATTAGCCAATCAGAAAGCCGTAACGTGGGAGGGGCGGGATTTGCTGAGAACGACCGAAACGAGTGTGAACTAATGCTAGGCTAGCGGGAACAAGAAAGGGGGAAAAATAGAAACTTTGTATCTAGGCGTAGTTTTAGAATTGTAATACCATGTAAACGTTCGGAAGCGCAAAATCCGTCGATCAATTTAACCACGCAGTTGTTTCTAAGCATCATGGGGATAAGATCGAGTCGGTTACAGGAGGAATCGGTGTGCGGACCGCTGGAGAAGGACGGCGGCGTTAAGCGAGAGTCTTTCCGGCGGATCCGCAGCTCCAGGCCCAGCAGCCTCGCGCTCGATTTCTCCTCCAGCTTCGACCGCGACTCGGAGGCGAATCAGAGCCGCAGTGAAGAAGGCAGTGACTCGGACACCGGGCGCCGCGTTTCCCCTACGGACGGCGATAACAGTACCGGCCGCAGTGTTGAGCCGGATATTGATCACGATGAAGACAGTCCCGGAAGCCCCGAACGCTTCTCCTCAGAGGAACCCGCGGGCGGTGTCGCGCTCCGGGCCTCCGCCGAGCGACCAGCCGGTGCTCGGAGACATTCCTCTGGGCGGAACAGCACAGCGAGGTCGGCGCGGGTCCGGACTGCCAGACCGGTTTCAGAGGCGTGGATCGGACTGTACAGAGTCAGACACAGCAGTATGTTAAACACGCAGGACTTTATTCTGCTTCATCTAGCTAGCTATCCGCTGTTAGCATAACATCAGGGTTGCCAGATGTTATACCTTTTTATCAGCTCTTTGTAACTAAATTAATATCTGTGCGATTCTCTATATAGAGATGTCATGTTGTTAATTGGATTTGAATAATTTTCTCCGATTCCCTATTCAATATAATAAACGTCTTTAAAAGCGAGTTACAAATACTCCCAAGAAGAATTCAATCTGGCAACCCACTCTAAATAATGCCTATAATTCCACATTTACAATAAAATTCACAGTAAACTGTCATTACAGATGCGAGAGTATTACTGCCTTTTATTTACTGCGAGGGGGGACAAAGTCGCATAAAGTGTCAGTGAGGAAATATTAAACTGCCTTTAAAACAGGAAGTGAGTCAGATTTATAAAGACAGGAACAACGTACATTTTTACAAGACTCCATTCCTGTTCTGTGTGTGTGCATGTGCGCGTTCGTACACTCGCAGCAGGAACACAGTGGAGCTCAGGAGCCAGGATTTACACCTTACATCTTTTTTTTTTTAACACTGTACAGATTTAAAGTAGAGCCTGCTACAGCACAATATACAAGAGTCCCTGCAGTGTGATATTTTACTTTCTATATGTGTGTCTCTCTGTCTGTGTCTCTGTTTGTCTGTGTGTGTGTGTGTCTTCCTCTCCGTGTTTCTCTGTCTCAGCAGTGCGCTGTCCGTTCTGCTCCAGGACATTCCCCGGAGGTCGTATTGAGGAGCACCTGCTCACCTGTCTCACATCTCCAACTCTGCCTTATAACAGTAAATTAATTTCTTTTGCTGTTTTATTTATCTACATGTTTGCAATATTTGTGTTATTTTGTAAAGAAAGGGATTATGAGTAACTGTTGCTTGAAATGGAAAAACCTCACATCTGCGTGGGTAATGATGTAAATGTGTGCTGGGTCAAGAAGAAGCTGATTGGTTGAGCAAGTGGTGAATCCAGTGTGGAGGTGGGGCCTGTTTCAGTCAAGTTATTCAAAAGACCTCAAATGTAAATGATCGTCATTAAGAGTTTTCTTTTTATTGAATGAGAGACAGACAGATTGAGTTCTCACATTAAGGAGCGTTCACTTTTTTTGGGGGGGGGGGCGGGGGGGGGGGGTTACTTGACCACGAGGAACAGACCTCATTCCAGTCATTTCTGTTCTGTTTGTCATGTAGATGAACTTTAACACAGAAACAGGAGAATGTGTGTGTTGTGGAAAACAAACACTCGTGATTAAGCGTTCACAGCCACTCAGAAATACAGCAGTGCGTGTAACGTTCATTAGGGAAATAAATGAATGCTGAAAGTATTTAAGTTTAAACTGGTTGTTACTTGTGACACTAATTTGAATTATAAATCAAACAAATGCAGGTTGTGAAAGTTTCTGTGATGTGATTTAGAAGTTAAAAGTGAACATTTTAGCAGTAGTGTCCTAAATCATACATTAGTGCTCTAGTTGAGTGTCCATGTGTGTGCTGTGTTTCCTGCAGCTGATGTTCTGAGTAAAGACAGTGGAGAGTGTTCCATCTGCCTGGAGGAGCTGCTGCAGGGGGACACCATCGCTCGCCTCGCCTGTCTCTGTGTCTACCACAAAAAGTAACCAAAGCCATTTCTCTCTCTGTCTGTCTGTCTCTCTGTCTGAGCATAAAGGATAGTGCATGTCATTTCTACATTGTCCTGATCCTCCTCTTCCTCCACTCTGAAGGTGTATAGACTCGTGGAGCTCAGTTAAACCCTGCTGCCCCGAACATCCTTTCAACTGAGCCTGGTTTCCTCTCTGACTGCTCAACTCAGGTCAGTTTACACGAAAACACCACCAGCATTACCAACAACATCTTCAACACATCCAACACTGGAAACACGAATGTGTTCTTCAGCATGTTACACTGAGAAAAGACATTAAAGTGTGGATTAGAGCTGAACGATTAATAAAATTATTGCACTGAGAAACTTGTGTAATTCAGATAAGAAAAGAGATCTTTTGAATGGGCCAGAAAAGTAATATAGAAGCACAGGTGGAGCACATGAGAGGAAACACTTGCTCAATCCCAACTTCCTCAATCACCGGTCATGTCAAAATAGAAGTTATTTATAAGTTATATTCATTTATACAATGCAGTAACAAAAACACAACACACAAACTAAAATTACTGTCCCACACCATCATCTGTGCTCACAGAGTAATTCCAGTTAAACTGTATCACTGGGTGTCTAGGTTAGAGGTTCACAAACAACGTTTTTGTGAATACCTTGGTAAATTTGATATCGCACCCATTAAATTCTGATTCATCACGTCGCATCGTTCTCACATCATTCCAGCAACCCGAGTGTGGAGTGATATTCTCATCTGCGTTCCAGGGCTCTCTGTACGTACCGTGCCTAGGAAACACGTCCATGTGTAGATGGATTTATGAGGAAGTCAGAGTGGAGAGACACACACACACACACCTCAGCTCACTAAATATGAAACAAATATTTTATAAAATCCTTCCAAATAAGTAAACAAGGGCACTATTGTGTTTTTGGGACAAAGAAGTGAGTTTGAGATCCAGTGGCAGAAAAGTGGACATTTTATTGTGTTATTGGCTAATAGTCTTAGTGGAACGGTATTTTTTAGTTTTGCAGTATTAAAGTGTGTGTGTGTGTGTGTGTGTGTGTGTGTGTGTTTGTTTCAGGACTCCGTGCTGCTGCTCGCTCCATCAGTGTGCTACAGTGTGGGTGGAGGAGGACTGAAACTGAAATGAGTTGCTCTTTTACTTTTCACTGCCACAGGACATCACTCGCTGCAAGACGCTAAAGCAATTAAATGAACCCCAAAGACGAGCTGAACTGATTCACACTCAGAAAGGAATAAGCCTCTGTGTGTGTGGGTTGGTTGGTTGGAGATTTTTATGGTTGGTCTTTTATGAACTAAAGGAGTTTATTTTATTGCCTGTACTCGTGCAGTTCGGACCTTCAGCCTTGTCTCATTACACACTTTGGATTCTTCAGGTCACAGTAACTTGTTATTTTTTTTTTTTTTTTGCTGGAGTTTGATTGGCTGTGCCATTGTGTGTGTGAGGGGGTGGGGTGATTAGGGTTTGGGGAGGGACAGACATGTGGATGAACAGGACTCTGAAGTCCTTATGACTCCATTTGGACACAGGAAGTGGACTTCACATACTTTCTAAGGAAGTGAAAATGTTTTACTTTTTCTAACATGACCATTTTAAACACATTTATTAAACACAAAAATGTTCAGTTTATTATAATAAATAATAATAATAGAATCAAATTAGAGCTTATGGTGCTTTACATTAAATTACAGTCTACCTATTTATGTTTATTATTATTATTATTATTATTATTATTATTATTATTATTAGCCTTGCTATGGATTTTTGCCAAACTTGTTGTAAACATATTTATAATAAACTTTACTCCTGTAGCATTTTTATTGCCAATATGTTAGTGTCTTTAAGCCTTTCGGGTGTGATGTCATCAGTACGATCATCGTCATCATCACTATTATTTATAAGAGCTATGAGATGATTTTCCTCTGGAGCACAGAGAACCTTGTGTGTGTGTGTTTTAAAGGCAGTGATATTAAACAAATGAAACACACTTACAGTGGTGATGTAGGTGATGATGTAATTTACAGTGAGTGAAATGCTGTTACATCTCAATACCATGAATAAATCTGTTTTTATATCTACACTGTGAGATGTTACATGCTGGTGTGAGTTAAAATTTTAATAAGAATTGTCTGTATATGCACCCATACACACAGTGTTTATTTCTTACAGTGTAAACATGTTTGCATGTTTCATTTTGTAAGTCTGTAAATAAAAATGGTTTTGTATGTATTTTTACAATAAAGGTGTTTGTTAAAGATTGGGACTGGGAGAGAGTGTGCCAAACAATACTCTAAAAATGCTCTTCATTAACTTCCTGGAAACCACCTATACATGCACGGAAGCAGGGGTTAAAGATATCATTTATAAGTTGTTAAAAAAAAACTCGCAAAACTATCAAGTGTAAAGACAAAAAGAAAAAACGGACAAAACCATCTATCAAAAAATTATTTAAAAAAACAATTTTGACCAAAATTACCTAAATATTTGGAAAGAAACCCCTCAGTTTGGACTTAACTAGTTTTCTAAACGTAGTTTGGGTTACAGTTCTTAGCCGAGGTCTGTGATTCCGGTACCGATTCGGATGAGACTAACATCTCCGTGTTTATTACAGGAGTTGCAGGAGATCATGTGCTCTGGATGTGTGCATAAGAACTTTTAAATTTAAAAAGTAAATTTTCTTACATTTTTGATTTCATTTTAATTTATTAAAATTAGTTATTGAAAAAAACTGCTTATTATAAATCCTCTGAAATAAAGACGTGATTACTTATACACTGTAAAACCGGCTCTAAAAAGTGCATTTAACTCAAAAAATTTAGGAAACTAATTACCTCAAATTTCTTTAAGCCAAATACACTTAAATATAACAAGTTTGAGTTACATTTTTGTTATATATAAGTGTATTTGGCTTAAAGAAATTGATTTATCAACTTTATCAAATTTTGAGGTAATTAGTTTCCTCAAATGTTTTGAGTTAAATGAACTATCTGGTTTTACAGTGTATAATTAAAACATGATATAATTGAGTACAGAAAGGAAGGTGAGTAATCACATGACACTGACATTACAGCGGCCAGCATTAACTATTTATGTGATTTGTCTCTTCTTGTTGCTTTTATTTTTACTTCGTCGGGTAGCAAAACATCTACATCTATACTGAATTGCACGCAGCAAGCAGATAACGCACGCTTAAAGCTTCTACTGTAGTTCACTTTGGCCAAAATACACAATCCAAAGCATTGTGAAAAAATATGATCAGCAATCACAGACATTTCACAGACATTCTCATTTGGATGGGATTAGATCAGAGGATCACTGAGTTAGCCGGAATAAAAGTTAGGTAATATGCTTTACTTTAGAATCTTTACAGAGCTTGTGTGAGGAAAAACAGACTTGGCAGATTATCAGTTCAATTCTTTATCTAGAAGTGGTATTTGATTTGAACCATGAAAAGTGTCTGGAAGTGGGGTTTAAATTTCTCCAGATATCTATTAATAAATTGGATATACAACCCCAATTCCAAAAACATTGGGACGCTGTGTAATGTCAATAAAAACAGAATGCAATGTTTTGCAAATCTCATAAACCCAGACGTTATTCACAATAGAACATAGAAAACATATAAAATGTTTAAACTGAGGAAATGTACCATTTTAAGGGGAAAGGAAAGCTCATTTTGAATTTGATGGTCTCATAAAAGTTGGGATGGAGCAAGAAAAGGCTGGAAAAGTTGATAAAGTTTTTGATTTGGAACACAGCCAGTGAACTGATAACTGGAAATAATTATTGGTAATTAAATAGAGTTCAATTAAAATAAAAAAGGATAATAAATAAAATATTAAAATGAAATAATGAAATGAAATGAAAAAAGACACAGCAGAACTGAGTTTCTAAACTGGAAGTGTTGAGGTTTCAGCACAGAGAGGAAACAGGGAAACAACGTTATTGTGTAACTCAATGTGTTAAAACTCTGTAAATAACAGCAGAAGTGCTTTATTATCTGATAAACATACACACACAAACACTTTCACACACATACATTTCAGCTGTAATATCAGTTCAGTAAAGTGAGTTTTGAAAGCAGACGTTTTTTAAAGGAATTACTGATAAAATAAAACACTGCCTCTCCGGGAACCGTCACCTTATTGTGGTGGAGAGGTTTGTGTGTCCCTATGAACCTGATGGCTGTGTTGTCTGGAGCCTTGTGCTCCTGGTAGGGTCTCTCAAGGCAAAGTGGTCTCAGGGGAGGGGCCAGACTAAGAATGGTTCAAAAACCCCTCATGAAGAAAATAAAGAGAGGAGGAGTTACCCTGCCTGGAGGAAGCCGGGGCCCCCGTCTGGAGCCCAGCCGGGCAAAGCCCGAAAAAGCAACGTGGCACCCCCCTCTTGTGGGGTGAACCGTGGGGGTCAGGTGCGCTGTTACATGGGTGGCAGTGAAGGTCAGAGGCCTCGACGGACCAGACTTGGGCGGCAGAGGCTGGCTCTGGGGACGTGGAATGTCACCTCTCTATGGGGGAAGGAACTGGAACTTGTGCGGGAGGTGGAGCGCTACCGGCTAGATCTGGTGGGGCTTACATCTACGCACAGTCTCGGGTCTGGAACTGTACTCCTGGATAGGGGATGGACTCTATTCTACTCTGGAGTTGACCATGGTGCGAGACACCGGGCGGGTGTGGGGATACTCACAAGTCCCCGGCTGAGTGCCGTTACGTTGGAGTTTACACCGGGGGATGAGAGGGTCGCCTCCTTACGCCTACGGGTTGTGGGGTGGGAACTCTGACTGTTGTATGTGCATATGCACCGAACACCAGTTCAGACTACTCGGCCTTCTTGGAGACCCTGAATAGAGTCCTGTATGGGGCACCAGTAAGGGATTCCATAGTTCTGCTGGGGGACTTCAACGCACACATGGGCAATGATGGAGATACCTGGAATGGCGTGATTGGGAGGAACGGCCTCCCTGCTCTAAACCCGAGCGGGCATTTGTTATTGGACTTCTGTGCTAGTCACGGACTATCTATAATGAATACCGTTCGAACATAAGGAGGCTCATAAGTGTACTTGGTTCCAGAGCACCCTAGGCCGAAGGTCTATGATTGATTTTGTAATCGTATCATCTGATCTGAGGCCGCATGTTCTGGACACTCAGGTGAAGAGAGGGGCGGAGCTGTCAACTGATCACCATCTGGTGGTTAGTTGGATCAAGGGGTGGGGGAAGACTCTGGACAGACCTGGAAAGCCAAACCGGGTAGTGCGGGTGAACTGGGAACATCTGGAGGAGGCCCCTAACCGTAAGATCTTCAACTCACACCTCCGGCAGAACTTTTCTGACATCCCTGTGGAGGTTGAGGCATTGAACCCGAGTGGGCAATGTTCAAAGCTTCCATTGCTGGAGCTGCGGCGGAGAGCTGTGGTCTCAAAGTCTTAGGTGCCTCAAGGGGCGCCTCCTCAGGAAGGGATAACGGGGAACCATCCAAGCTGTGTACAGTAAGGAGGGGACACTGTTGACCTTAACTGAGGAAGTAATTGCACGGGGGAAGGAACACTTTGAGGAACTCCTGAATCCGACTAACACACCCTCTGGTAGAGGCAGAGGTGGAGGCTGATGGGGGAATCATCATCAATTTCCGTGGTGGAGGTTGCTGAGGTGGTAAATCAACTACACAGTGGCAAAGCCCTGGGGATTGATGAGATCCGTCCAGAAATGCTGAAAGCTCTGGGTGTGGAGGGGATGTCTTGGATGACATGCCTCTTTAACATTGTGTGGAAGCCCAAGGAGTGGCAGACCAGGGTGGTGGTTCTCTTGTTTAAAAAAGGGGACCAGAGAGTGTGCGCCAATTATAGGGGTATCACACTTCTCAGCCTCCCTGGTAAAGTCTTCTCCAAGGTGTTGAAACGGAGGGTTCGGCCGATAGTCGAACCTCGGATTGAGGAGGAACAATGCGGATTCTGTCCTGGTTGTGGAGCAACGGACCAGCTCTTTACTCTCACAAGGATCTTGGAGGGGGCCTGGGAGTATGCCCATCCGGTTTACATATGTTTTGTGGATCTGGAGAAGGCATATGACCGTGTCCCCAGGGGTCTACTGTGGGAGGTGCTGAGGGAGTATGGGGTGAAGTGTTCCCTTCTTAGGGCTATCCAATCACTGTACGCCCAAAGCGAGAGTTGTGTCCGTATGCTCGGCAAGAAGTCAGACTTGTTCCAGGTGGGGGTTGGTCTCCGCCAGGGCTGTGCTTTGTCACCAATCCTGTTTGTGATATTAATGGACAGGATATTGAGGCGTAGTCGTGGTGGGGAGGGGTTGCGGTTTGGTGACCTGAGGATCTCATCGCTGCTTTTTGCGGATGATGTGGTCCTAATGGCATCATCGGTCCATGATCTCCAGCACTTGCTGGATCGGTTTGCAGCCAAGTGGGAAGCGGCTGGGATGAGGATTAGCACCTCCAAATCTGAGGCCATGGCTCTCAGCAGGAAACTGATGGAGTGCCTACTCCAGAACATAACCCAAGTGAAGGACTTCAAGTACCTCGGGGTCTTGTTTACGAGTGAGGAGACATTGGAGCGGGCGATTGACCGGAGAATCGGAGCAGCGGGAGCGGTGTTGCAATCGCTTTAGCGCACCGTTGTGACGAAAAGAGAGTTGAGTCGGAAGGCAAAACTCTCAATCTACCAGGCAATTTTCGTTCCTACACTCACCTATGGTCATGAAGGTTGGATAGTGACCTAAAGAACTAGATCGCGGGTACAAGCGGCCGAAATGGGTTTTCTCAGGAGGGTGGCTGGCCTCTCCCTTAGAGATAGGGTGAGAAGCTTGGCTATCCGAGAGGAACTCAGAGTAGAGCCGCTGCTCCTTTGTGTTGAAAGGAGCCAGTTGAGGTGGTTTGGGCACCTGGTAAGGATGCCCCCTGGGCGCCTCCCTAGGGAGGTGTTCCAGGCACGTCCAGCTGGGAGGAGACCTCGGGGAAGACCCAGGACTAGGTGGAGAGATTATATTTTCACACTGGCCTGGGAACGCCTCGGGATCCCCCAGTCAGAGCTGGTTAATGTGGCTCAGGAAAGGGAAGTTTGGGGTCTCTTGCTGGAGCTGCTACCCCTGCGACCCGATTACAGATAAGCGGTTGAAGATGGATGGATGGATGGATGGATAAAACACTAATGAGCATAAAAAACACACATTAACACTAACTGACTTATTTATTACTTACACTAACTGACTTAATTCATTAATTAATGAATGGTAATTAATGCAAGTTAAAAGCTGTGTTAAGTGTGTATGTGTGTATAAGTGTGAATCTATGCAGAAAAATATAAGTGGATTTTATAAACTGAAAAAAAAAACAATTATAAATAAATTCCGATGATGTTTTTATCAGAGACACTTTAAGGTGTCAGGGTGACTTTTGGATGGAAATTAGCATTAGGTGAAGGTTATGAGTTTGAATCCCTGCACTGAAAAGCTGTTGAACGAGGCAATTAGCCCTCAGCTGCTCAGAAAAACGCGTCACTCTGCCAAAATGCCATAAATGTAAATGAAAACAATAACCAATATTCAAATAAAACATTACACTTTTATTGATGCACAACTAGTTTTTATATTTTACAGACAATTAATCTCCCTCTGTACACACACACACACACACACACACACTTTACAAATAAATAAAATTTCTATAACAAAAAATAATCAGATATTAAAATATAACAAAATTTTTTTAGTGTTTAACTCTTACAGTTTGAATGTTATATAACATCGCAATAAATAAAACTGTAACAATGATTTTTTAAATATATTTTATATATATTATTTTTATATATATATATTTTATATATACATTACTGAATAAGATTTTGTTATGGATTAATTATTTTTAAAAACGTAAAGATAAGTTTTAAAAAGTTTTTCATATTATTTATAAAATTTTCTGTCACAGCAAAAAAAGGACCTCTTTGTCTGTGTGTGTGTGTGTGTGTGGGTTTTTGTGTGTGTTGCCCCTGCCAGTCAATGTGCAATTCAGTGAAATCCACTTGTTTACAACACATTGGGTTTTATTACAGCTGCAACCAGAGGAAGTGCTTCAGAGAGTAAAAACTGAAAAAAAGACGTTTCGATTCTGAAAGTGTGTCAGAGTGTGTGAAAGAGCGTGTGAAAGCATCTCTGAGTGTAAGAGTGTTTCTTTCCAACAGAAACAAGGTAAGAAAAAACTTTTGACTTTGCTGAATTTACTGCGTGTGATTTTACACCTTACACATTACACTGTGATTTAGTGCAAAAGTATAAAAATAAAAGTATAAAAGTAGTGTAAAAATCACTTCAGTCATTCATTTTGAGCAGGAAAACATTAACAGTGTGAATATTTCTGATTTTCTCCTCACAGTTAAAGATGTTGAAGTGTCACACCTGAGATTCTGTGATGTATAAAATGTATAAAACATTGCAGTAGTGAAAATGAAACAGTTTTTAAGTTTATACATATATATATATATATATATATATATATATATATATATATATATATATATATTATATATATATATATATATATATATATATATATATATATATATATATATATATATATATATATATATATATATATTCAGTAGGCATGAACATGATTATTGAAGATCTGGAAACTGAAAGCTGGAAGTTTTAGAATAAGAAACGTTTTTAAACAGATAAAGTGTTCAATATGTTGAATGCTGAAGATTATTGAATCACTTTTGAAAGTGACAGTGAAATTTATTGAAAGTGACAGTGATGATGTGATCAAGTTTGAACTCCTTTGTACAGTAGATCAGATTTTCTTCAAGTCTGATCTCTTCCACTAAAGCGTGTGTTCAGCTGAATCTCTGATGAATCTGTTCTAACGACAGGCTTTACACAATCTCGTGGAGTCTTGATCTCAAGTTCTCGCAGTCTTTAAAGCAAAACAAGAACGAAACAAAATACTGAGAAATTCTCCAATTCGTTCAAATAAATAAATAATATTTTACTTTTCATTGATAATGAAGTGTGTAATGAAGAATTTCGTATTAAATTAGAAAAGAATGCAAAATGACACATTTTCAGTAGCTCACCGAATTTTAAACCCGAAATGGATGGATGGATGTGACAAAATATATTTATTATAATATTATTATTTATTTTTACCGATGACCCTGAAACGGAGTAAGTGGTTGAAGATGGATGGATGGATAATATAAAATAATGTAATATAATTCATCACAGTTTCACATCCTACGCTATTGTTCCTGCATTTAGGTAAATAAAAATCTGTCCTGTTTTGGTTTTTGTGGTTACTGTAGAGAGGAAATGAAGATTGAGAAAAGAGTGTTTCACTTTATAACAGATTTAAATGAGGGTGCCGCAGTCTGCAGTCTCAGCAAATGTAAGAATCACAGATTTACAACATCTTTAATCTGGAAAGTTGCTGGTGTGAAAACTGCTGTGATGAAAGAGTGAAAGCTCCAGACGAAGAAGCACCTCAGAGTGACCGCACATCACACACACGGCTCGTAGATTATTACACTGTGTGATTCCAGTAAAATACGAGAACACGGGTCATAACCTCAGTATTATAACATTCAGAGCTCAGACTGAATGCAGCTGTAGCACTTGATAACACTGAGTCTGTGTTTCATTCATGCAGGATTTATTATTGTATTTATTTTTTATTTCTATGTTAAGATCTGGGAGAAGGAATAAATAAAACTCCTGGAGTTCAATACGGTTACAGTTTATGTTTTTTTTATGATTAATCCCAAAATGTGTGCAATTCATTTAGATTAAGGAAATTAATTAATTGACAATCTTAAATATAATATAATATAATATAATATAATATAATATAATATAATATAATATAATATAATATAATATAATATAATATAATATAATATAATCATAGATGCACTGATATTACATTTATCAGCCGATAAGATAAGCGATTATTCAGAGTGATACCGATAGTTCTGCCTTTTGTGCCTTCGTTTAAATGAATAATCATTAATTCCACAATTCTGAAGGAAATACAAATAAAAACTTTATTCTCTCCATTTCAACAAGTTGTTTCACAGTAACTGGTCTCATAAACAGAAAACACATTACTCTAATTAACATTAACACATGAACTAAATTATGAAAATTAAAGTAAGATTTCTTATCTTATTGAATGTTATTAATTCATATTAACATTGACTGAAATCTCACATTCACTCACCACAACGGTGAACTGGCCTTTAATTCAGCGCGAGCAGTGATTATCGGCCGATACATTGGTGCATCTCTAAATATAATGTAATCAGGTTGGATGATTATCTTAACACACTTCAATGGTCCCTGCATTAAAATGTTTGTTAGGGGTTTTAAAAAATTTCACAGAACTCTGATGATTATTAAATCGTAAAATCATGTGATGGGTCAGTAAAAACAAACACAATGCCATGCGATGTGCTCCAAAACTGCAGCATGAGAAACTCAACATTTATTTAAAAGTCAGAAACTGCACACAGATTCTGTGACATGAAGATACAGTAAAGATGAACGTGTGTTTTTCCAACTGCGGCTAACGGATATCTGTCTCCTTATTTCAGCTTCCTGTTTAATTCACTTTCCAGAATGACGGATGTGGAGAAACAGCCAACACCAGAGAAGATGGAGGGTGGAGCCAGTGAAGCAGCATTTGCCCCACCCCCTTACCCCACTGACTCAGACTTCATGCAGCAACCTGCTCCTTACATGCCCCCTCCCTACACCTACGGCTCCATAGTCCACCCCGCTTACCCTCCAGTACCACCGGACGGAAACGCTCCACTTCCTGCGCAGGACATTTATATCCAGGACTCACCAGCAGGGGGCGCAGGTACGACCTGAACAACGAAGACACGTTACATTTCACACACGAGCAGTTTCGTCATTTAAAATTCATTTTAAGGATAAAGTTTAGTTTCAAATCAACTTTAGACACACAACAAAAGCAATAAAATTAAAATCTTCTTAAATATTTGTGAATGTTGAAGATTATTTTCATTTCTTTCTTAAACAGAAAGTGAGATTGGAGCAACTGCGTCTCCGTGTTTCATGTCAGCGTTTGATGATAAAACTGTGCGAAGAGCCTTCATCAGGAAGGTGGGTATGAATGTGGAATTAATGAAACCCCACCCACTCTCCAAGCACCTGGACCAGCCTCACCTGTGTGTGTGTGTGTGTGTGTGTGCCTGTACAGGTGTTTAGCGTGCTCACTGTGCAGCTGTTGGTCACCTTCTCCATAGTGAGTGTGTTTACTTTCTCACGGACAGTGAAGAAAGCTGTGCAGAAAAACATCTGGATCTACCTCAGCTCCTACATCACCTTCCTGGTGGTGGCGTTAGCGCTGAGCTTCTCCTCGACCCTCAGCCGCAAACACCCATGGAACTTCATCTCCCTAGTACGTGTGTGTGTGTGTGTGTGTGTGTGTGCAAAACTTAATCTCCTTCATAATGTTGTGTTTTATGTGAGTAATTCTTTTCATAATTGCAGTTAAAAGTCCCCACAATCCGAACTTACTTTTGTGTGTGTGTGTGTGTGTGTGTGTGTGTGTGTGTACAGTCAGTGGTGACCCTCAGTTTGTCCTACATGGTTGGTACTGTAGCATCTTTCCATGACACCACAGCTGTGACCATCGCTATGGGAGCAACACTCGTGATCTCCTTCACCATCATCATCTTCTCTGCTCAGGTACACACACACACACACACACATACACACACACAAAAACTTCCCTGAAAGGGTTCCTAGGTGTGAGCTGAATGATGATGCAAGCCATATATGTATTCACACATGTATGCGTGTGTGTGTTTCAGACACGTGTGGATTTCACAGTGTGTAACGGCATTCTGGTTGTTCTGGCTGTGGATCTGCTCATGTTCGGGTTCTTCAGTACCTTTTATTACTCCAACATTCTGCAGATTGTTTATGGATGTCTCGGAGCACTGGTCTACTCCCTGGTGAGTCACCGATATGAGGGAAAGTCTCTTTCAGAGAAATCCATTGATTTTCAGCCTGAATATTCATCATAAAGTAACTGTTTGGAGTTGAAGTCCGCGGTGTTTTTGTGTCCATGTGATAACATTTCCGGTGAAAATCCGTCTCTTTCTCTGCAGTTCTTGGCTATTGACTGTCAGCTGGTGATGGGGAGACAGAAATACAGCCTGGATCCTGAGGAGTACGTCTTCGCCGCTTTAGTCATCTACCTGGACATCATCATCATCTTCCTATACATCCTCATCATCCTTGGAGGAAGCTCAAAAAACTAAACACTTCTGAACACATCACAGTTCTTCATCGTCATCATCACTATCATCATCACCTTTGTATACTCATGCAAACGTCCAGACGGTTTCACAACAGGAGATCGTGAGATCAGGAACAGTAAAGCTGGAGGTCCAGGAGCATTTGTTAGCATTATTAATGCTATTTTCTGTTCCAACATTACTCATTCAAACCCACAGAGAGATAATGTTTATTTCCCTGCATGTTTGTTACCTCACATTTTAACAGGTTCAGATTTGAGTAGAGAATATGCTTGCTGTCCTAGAGCTAGGGTTAAGGTTAGGGTTAATGGTTAAGCTTAGAGGTTGGCGTTAAGGGTTAGGTTTAGGTTTAGGGCTTAAGGGTTAAGTTTAGGGGTTGGAGATAGGTTTCGGGGTTAGAAGTTAGTGGTTAGGAGTTAGGGTTATCTGTCCTCCTGCTGTAAAACAAAGAAATGGCTTTTCTTTTTCAGTGTTGATGTAAGGTGTCAAGGGTGTATTTGAGGAAGTTTCAGAACCTTTTAAAAGTGCATTTAATCAATTTTCTTTTTGTTTTTTGTTTTAAATATATTTCTTTGATCTCCTTAACATTGTGCTTTAATAAAAACTGTTCATTTTCCCAGCTGCTGATTCTGTGATTAATAATAAACCTCAAATTATTTTAATTAAATGATAATGATCTCCAAACCGTACACATTACAGCTCCATGGGACGGGACACACACAGTTCCCCAGTGGTCTAAAACACTTTCTTTATTGAAATAATGGACAATGCTTTTTAGAAACTGTTAATAAGCTGTTTATAAAAGTGTGAACTGAAGTTTGAATTAGGGTTGCAACAACTAATCGCTAAAATTGATAATAATCGATAAGTAAAATAATGGACAGCGAATGGCATTATTGATTAGTTGGGTGTGTGACGTTACTGTGGATAACCAACCCCCACCCCCGTCAGTGACATCACTGTGGATAGCCCGCCCCCCCATCAATGATGTCACTTCACGACAGTGAAAAACACATTTCTATTAATAGAACAGGACACAGTGCGCTGCTAGTGAGGGAAAAGTGCAGGATCCAGGTCGTCCTAATCATAAGAAAACAAAAATGAACATTTATTAATGTGTATTAGCATGTATTAGCGTCTATTAACATGTATTAACGTGCATTAGTGTGTATTAGCATCTATTAATGTGTATTAGCATGTATGTGTGTATTAACATGTGTATTAACATGTATTATCGTCTATTAACATGCATTATGTATGTGTGCATTAACATGTATTAGTGTGTAATTAGTAACGTGTATTAGTGTTTATTAATACAACCATTCCACGACGCGCGCACATTTAACATGTTCCAGACGTGTTTTCTTCAGCACAAAAAATACATATTTACCGTTATATCCTTATCTGTAAACTTTAGAAATTCACAGCAGTATTTACATTTTATATCAAGTCTCTGCCCGACAGCGAGCGAGTCTCCGTTAAACTTCACTGAATGAGCGCGAGTCCACGCATGCGCACCTCAATCACACAGCGTGCGATAGAAAGGAAGCGCAATAACTCAGCCTAAACTATTCATTCTGATCAATTATGTCGTTTGATGCTATATTTATTGATATTTATAAAGTAATGGTGTTTATGAGAGTAACTGTAATGGGGTTAGAACGTGTAATTGTATAGAAATGTAAGACGTGTGGTACATTTACAGAATAAAGTAACGTTACTGTGTTCAGACGAGTGAATGTGTGTGTTACTACAGAACATTCAACCTCTTACACAAAGTGTCTGCTTTTGTTTTTATTCTTTAGCGTTTTTAATATAGTGATTTAACTTCTGCTTTAAAGCTTGTGGACAATAATCTGTTTTTCTCTTTTCAAAATATAATGTTAATATTTTTAAAAATCCTCTGCACAGTGTATAGAATAGCCCACATTTACTTTTAATACCATTATCATAACCTTTTTAGTGTGTGGAGGACAATGTCAAGCAGAATGTGAAATAAAAATGGGCCATTAAATCCGACCAATCAATTAATCAAAGAAATAATCGACAGCTTAATCAATTATCAAAATAATCATTAGTTGCAGCCCTAATTTAAATCAGTGTCACATAATCCACATAATGGAGGTTAGGACGGATGCAAATGCAGTTAATGACTTATTTGAGAGCGGCAGGCAGACAAATCCAAATCATGAGACAAGAGCGAGGTCAAAAACAGGCAAGAGGTCAGAAGATTTGCAAACAGGCATAAACGAGGCAAGGAAAGAATCGAGAAGGAGAAACTAGAAACAAGATCAAAGTACATGAATTAAAACAATCAACAAGGTAAGAACAGTTGCTATGGTGATCTCAATACTTCGCAAAGTCATGGTGTTCAAAACGTCTCTTTCATAGTGTGGAGTGAGTGAGTGTGAGACTGGCAACAGGTGTGTGTGATTAGAATTCCAGAGAAGGTGAATGTGTGTGGGGGAAGTGTAGTCCATGGCGGCCATGTTTGTAGATCGCAGTGCAGGATGGGAAATGTAGTCACTGGTTTGGTGTGATAGGACAGTGACGTTTTATTGCTCCGCCTCCTCCATTTGTACATTTACAAAACGTTTGCATATGAACCTCGTCAGGTAAAAATATTAAAACTAATAAAACACAGAACAAAATACAGTTGGAAAATGTTTATTTAAAAATGTCTTTAATTTCATCCAAAACCTATAAATAAACAGATTTAAAAATCTCTTCTGGGAAAAAAAGTTTTTAGAGAAAAGCGAAACAATTAGACAATTTTACACCAGAAGAATTCTCTACATTTTCTCACAAACACACACACGCGCACACTCTCTCACCACAGTGCTGAGTAGTTAAACTGGATCCTCAGCAGGTATTTCATGCGTATCTGATCAGGGTTATACACCACAAACTCATTATACAGAAGTGTGTATCCTCCACTGTCTCCGACACCGGTTCTCACTCCAGGACCGAGAGGAACCGTCACACCGTCCCTGAGGAACCAGACACAGAACCACTTTCTGTTTATATGAACTGCTCAAAATAAAAACAAGCATGAACTTGAAGAAAATGAATACTTTCAGGGCAACGTCTCCAGCTCCACCGAGTAAAACCCACAGAAAACCCCCTGAACATGAAACTTCAACTCATTCACTGGAGGTCGTCTTCTCAACTACCAGCTCCTTCGCTGTTTACAGAGTGATGTCACATCAACATGGTGGCTCACAGTGTAAAGTTCCTCTTCTCTACTGTTTATATATGTTTATAGCAGCACTGGCTTTAGATCAGGTCTTTGATCAGCTTAGATCAGATATACAGACACAGCACTCGGATAAATCTGTAACCCTAATAATCACGGTTCTGAGAAGCTAATCATCAGCATTAGCATTATCGCTAAATTAGCCAGCTAGCTTGTTGCTAAGCTACTCGCTATGGCCCGCTGTTGTTGCTGTGCTGCGATTTCAGTCCAGAATGTTGCCTGGATGTTTGAAAGTCACTACAGTAGAACAGAACCAGAACCCACTCAGGCCTGTGACTGTGAAAGTGCAGTTAATGTTGACTCAAATTATACTGGAAATATTTAAAAATGAAGGATGATTTATTCTCAGTTCAGTTTAGACTTTAAGTAGAACTGGAAGAGGCTGAATAATCAGATTAACACCTGGACTTACAGTGTGGTGGCGTTTTTGGGGTCAGGGGCAGTCTGGCCCAGGCCTTTAGTACTGTGTTTCCCAGAAGGCAGTTTGGCAGCATCGCAATTAGCTATCAGAAGCTCATTACAGTCTCCGAGAGCGACCTGAGAGCACAAACACAGGGTTAATATTTCACGGGGAATGTGGAAACCACGTTTCTCTTTTTCACACCATTTAGTGGTTTTTCCTGATGATGAAAACATGATCAAACGTTCCCTGACACTAGCTAGCCTGAATTAGCCTGTTGTTAAGTAAGCTAGCTCATAACTAGTATAAATAAGATGTTAGTGTTTATTGTCAGTGCCATGGGCTGGAACCCAGCGCTGAGCGACTGTCACTGTATGAAATCATTGTGTGAAATAAAAGGCTATTAAGGTGGCTTTTTTAAGGAAGTAAAATAAGATCACTCGCATGGTGTCACTCAGGTTTCTGCTCAAGTCACACACCTCACTCAGTAAGAGTAATCCCACGTTGTTCTTCGGACTGGAGAAACAGTAGTTAGCACTCTTAGATGACATGTCGGCAAAATAAATCCCTTTACCAAACTACAGAGACACAAAAACCACAAAAACAACCAAAACACAGCTGTTACATTTCACACCATGACATTTATTCCTCCTTTATTATGATATACAGTAAATACCACCATCATACTGTTTCACAGTGCTCTGAGTTCTGGATTCTGATTGGTCAGAAAGTGCTGATTAGTTTTCTATAACAGCAGACCTGACAGTAGCGCAGGTTTATATGAATGCACTCGTTCAATAAATTACAGTTTCTATAGTAACGCCTCATTTACAGGGACGTGTACAGCGGATGCGCCACTGATGATAAACAGATTAAAAACTGAGTACCTGTTGATGTGACAAAGTTTTCTGTAAGGAGAAATGTGCTTATGTAACGTGTATGGAAGGAGTCTCCAGTGTCAGCGCTGTGTAACAGTTAGAGGTAAAGCTGTAACTTTCAGTTTTCCCACATCTTCAGGACAGAGGAGTTTACACTTCTTTACTGTTTCTCACTCACATCACAAACTGTGATATTTTTGTCTTATAAACTTAGAGAGAGAATAAAGAGGGAATAAAGAGGGAATAGAGAGAGAGATTGAATAGAGAGAGAGAATAAAGAGAGGGAATAGAGAGAGGGAATAGAGAGAGGGAATAGAGAGAGAGGGAATAAAGAGATGGAATAGAGAGAGGGAATAGAGAGAGAGGGAATAGAGAGAGGGAGAATAAAGAGAGGGAATAGAGAGAGGGAATAGAGAGAGAGAAAAAGAGAGATGGAATAGAGAGAGAATAAAGAAAGGGAATAGAGAGATGGAATAGAGAGAGAGAATAAAGAGAGGGAATAGAGAGATGGAATAGAGAGAGGGAATAGAGAGAGAGGAATAGAGAGAGGGAGAATAAAGAGAGGGAATAGAGAGATGGAATAGAGAGAGACAGAATAAAGAGAGGGAATAGAGAGAGAATAAAGAGAGGGAATAGAGAGAGGGAATAGAGAGAGAGAATAAAGAGAGGGAATAGAGAGATGGAATAGAGAGAGAGGGAATAGAGAGAGAATAAAGAGAGGGAAGAGAGAGATGGAATAGAGAGAGATGGAATAGAGAGAAAGAGAATAAAGAGAGGGAACAGAGAGAGAGAGAATAAAGAGAGGGAATAGAGAGAGGGAATAGAGAGAGGGAATAGAGAGAAAGAGACTAAAGAAGGAATAGAGAGATAGAATAGAGAGAGAGAGAGAGAGAGAGAGAGAGAGAGAGAGAGAGAGAATAAAGAGAGGGAATAGAGAGATGGAATAGAGAGAGAATAAAGAGAGGGAATAGAGAGATAGAATAGAGAGAAAGAGAGAATAAAGAGAGGGAGAGAGATGGAATAGAGAGAGAGAGACAAAAGAGAGGGAATAGAGATAGAATAGAGAGAGAGAGAAATAAAGAGAGGGAATAGAGAGAGGAAAAAAAAAAAAATAGAGAGAGAGAATAAAGAGAGGGAATAGAGAGATGGAATAGAGAGAGAGAGAATAAAGAGAGGGAATAGAGAGATGGAATAGAGAGAGGGAATAGAGAGAAAGAGAATAAAGAGGGAATAGAGAGATGGAATAGAGAGAGAGAGAGAGAGAATAAAGAGAGGGAATAGAGAGAGAGAATAGAGAGAAAGAGAGAATAAAGAGAGGGAATAGAGAGATGGAATAGAGAGAGAAAGACAAAAGAGAGGGAATAGAGAGATAGAATAGAGAGAGAGAATAAAGAGAGGGAATAGAGAGAGGGAATAGAGAGAGAGAATAAAGAGAGGGAATAGAGAGAGAGGGAATAGAGAGAGAGGGAATAGAGAGAGAGAATAAAGAGAGGGAATAGAGAGAGATGGAATAGAGAGAAAGAGAATAAAGGGAGGGAATAGAGAGAGAGAGAATAAAGAGAGGGAATAGAGAGAGAGATTAAAGAGAGGGAATAGAGAGATAGAATAGAGAGAGGGAATAGAGAGAGACAGAATAAAGAGAGGGAATAGAGAGATGGAATAGAGAGAGAGAATAAAGAGAGGGAATAGAGAGATGGAATAGAGAGAGAGAATAAAGAGAGGGAATAGAGAGGTGGAATAGAGAGGTGGAATAGAGAGAGGGAATAGAGAGATGGAATAGAGAGAGATGGAATAGAGAGAGATGGAATAGAGAGAGGGAATAGAGAGAGAGAGAATAAAGAGAGGGAATAGAGAGATAGAATAGAGAGAAAGAGAGAATAAAGAGAGGAAATAGAGAGATAGAATAGAGAGAGAGAGAGAGAATAAAGAGAGGGAATAGAGATAGAATAGAGACAGAGAGAATAAAGAGAGGGAATAGAGAGATAGAATAGAGAGAGAATAAAGAGAGGGAATAGAGATAGAATAGAGAGAGAGAATAAAGAGAGGGAATAGAGAGAGAGAATAAAGAGAGGGAATAGAGAGATAGAATAGAGAGATAGAATAGAGAGAGAGAATAAAGAGAGGGAATATAGATAGAATAGAGAGAGAATAAAGAGAGGGAATAGAGAGATAGAATAGAGAGAGAGAATAAAGAGAGGGAATAGAGATGGAATAGAGAGAGAGAATAAAGAGAGTGAATAGAGAGATAGAATAGAGAGAGAGAATAAAGAGAGGGAATAGAGATAGAATAGAGAGAGAATAAAGAGAGGGAATAGAGAGATAGAATAGAGAGAGAGAATAAAAGAGAGAATAGAGATGGAATAGAGAGAGAGATAAAAGAGAGTGAATAGAGAGATAGAGTAAGAGAGAGAATAAAGAGAGGAATAGAGAGAGAATAAAGAGAGAGAATAAAGAGAGGGAATAGAGAGACAGAATAGAGAAATAGAGACAGAATAAAAGAGGGGAATAGAAGAGAGAGAGAATAAAGAGAGGGAAAAAATAGAATAGAGAGAGAGAATAAAGAGAGAGAATAGAGAGAGAGAATAAAGAGAGGGAACAGAGAGAGAGAATAAAGAGAGGGAATAAAGAGAGGGAATAGAGAGATAGAATAGAGAGATAGAATAGAGAGAGGGCTGGTGAGGGGGCGAGTGTTTATAGTTGCTGTAATGTAAGTGACAACATGAACTGGACGTTCCACAACATTAAATGTAACTATAAACAGATAAAAAGCATGATGTGATGTTCTTCAATAAATAAAAAATTGTGTGTGAGCTGCTGTGGTGTAAGTGGAATAAAACACTCGAGGTTGTGCTGTTAGAGGAAAATAATCAGGTGGTAACAGTAACTCTGCTTCATCAGAGCATCCGGTCACTCAGTATTTTACCGTCACACACACACACACACACACACACACACACACACACACACAGTGTTTATTGCTTACTTACTGTGTGATGGATTAACTGATGTATAATTAAAATATTGTGTTGCTATATAACGCATTATTGTATTTATATACACACTATGTGTGTTTCTCACCATGTAGCCGGTGACTGGAGCTTCAGGAGGAGCGACTCGGAGACCCTGACTGAGAATCCCGACCCAGTTAGACAGACGAGAACCATGCCACAGCAACGTTCTGACTCACACACACACACACACACACACACACACACACATTATAATGTGCTTTATTAACATCAAAATAATAAGAATAATAGGAGTGTGAAATGGTTCAGTATATGCGTTACCTGTTGTGCAGGTCAGGCAGGAAGTTGTCTTTCTCTCCGTCTCGCTCTACACTGAAGATGTCCAGCACAGTCATGGTGTATTCATTATGAGTGGCTGCGTGAGTCGACTGCAGATATTTCACGATCACCTAAAACATTACAGCTCAATTTAATACTGCATTCAGAACCTCACATTAAACATTATGTTGCCTGCTTTGCAGAGAGGGGGAGGGGGAGAGGGGACAACAACAGAGAGAGACAGGAAGAGAGAGCCAGAGAGAGGGAGAGACAGAGCCAGAGAGAGAGAGAGACAGAGCCAGAGAGAGAGAGAGACAGAGACAGAAAGAGTGTTACGCCCTTGCCGGCAGATGCACTGCGGCGCGGCCTCAGAGAGCGCACGTACAAGATTGACTCTAGTATACAGACACGTGCCTTTGTTTTGGTTTTGTTCTCTTCCTGTTCCGGTAATGGTTTATGTTCGAGGGTGTCTCATTATTGGTTCCAGCTTCCTGTACTCAAGCGTGATTATGTTGGTCATTTAAACCCCTCTTGTAGCTATGCACTTCGCGCAGTATTATCCGTACAATTGAAAGTGATTGCGTTATGCCTGCTACGCGGTCTTTTTTCCATGTCCTGCTCTCGTTCCATGTCTAGACTTTAGTTCTATGTTTAACCTAGTTAATCTTGTCCAGTATAGACCGCGTGTCCTGTGTTTTATCTGCTGTGTAAAAATAAAGATGTGCAACAGTAGCATCTCCGTGCATGCTCAAATCTAATTGGACAGCCCAGTTCTTTGCAGAGCGAAAAAATCGACACATTGGACGAAAAAAAAGTGTCGTTTTGTCACGCAGCGAATGATCCACCTGGGTGTGAACAGATCCATAGAGATCTACTTTTTCTACTCAAGAGCATCCTCACATGGACATGTGGTTTTGCTCAGGCTCTGGAGTTAGAGGTCACTGTGCGTGTGTGTGTGTGTACCTGATACTCGTGTGTATGAGAATCGAGAGGTTGGAGGTGACACTTCAGAGATGTGTAGTGTTTATCCAGAGGATTCTCATCACTCAATGATCCGGACTGTACCATCTTCACTGCTATCTGTATATCACTCAGAGCCTGAGAGGGAGAGAGAGAGGGAGAGAGAGGGGGAAGAGGAAGAAGAGAGATTAGAAGTGTGATATATATGTGTGTGTGTGTGTGTGTGTGTGTGTGTGTGTGTGTGTGTGGTGCGCGTGTGTGTGTTACCTCCAGCAGAGCGATTTTCTCCTTTAGATCCTCCTCACTTCGGATGATGGGAGGAGTTCGCAAACTAGTAAAAAAATACAGTAACATTACACAACTAACAACCACAGGGTTCTCACTAGAACCTCACTAGAAAGCCACAGACAATGTTTCTTATTTAGATTTTAGAATTCACAAAAAGTGCAGTGTAGTGCAGTGTTATATTGTACAGTATTGTGTAATGTGTAGTGCAGTGTTATATTGTACAGTATTGTGTAATGTGTAGTGCAGTGTTATATTGTACAGTATTGTGTAATGTGTAGTGCAGTGTTATATTGTACAGTGTTGTGTAATGTGTAGTGCAGTGTTATATTGTACAGTATTGTGTAATGTGTAGTGCAGTGTTATATTGTACAGTATTGTGTAATGTGTAGTGCAGTGTTATATTGTACAGTATTGTGTAATGTGTAGTGCAGTGTTATATTGTACAGTATTGTGTAATGTGTAGTGCAGTGTTATATTGTACAGTATTGTGTAATGTGTAGTGCAGTGTTATATTGTATAGTGTTGTGTAATGTGTAGTGCAGTGTTATATTGTACAGTATTGTGTAATGTGTAGTGCAGTGTTATATTGTATAGTGTTGTGTAATGTGTAGTGCAGTGTTATGTTGTATAGTATTGTGTAATGTGTAGTGCAGTGTTATGTTGTATAGTATTGTGTAATGTGTAGTGCAGTGTTATGTTGTATAGTGTGTAGTGTAGTATAGTGTAGTGTTGTCTACCGTAGTATAGTGTAGTGTTGTGTATTGTTGTGTTACCCGAAGTCATGTGGTATGCGAGTGTAAAACTGGTTGCAAGCCTCCAAAAGCTCTTTATTGCTGCTTTTCTTTTTCACACACTGTTCAATTCTCTTCAGAGATGAGTATCCTGCTCGGATCTGCTCCACCGTCAGCTTTCCTAACACACACAAACACACACCAAATACATCACACATTTATATGACTGATTAAAGGGAAAGTTCAACAGTCTGGTGTACAGTGAGGATGCAGATCTGGGTGGCAGAACCTTACATGAGGAGTTAGAGAGGAACATAGACACACACACTGACCGAGAGGAGCTTTTTTAGTGTCGAACTTCATCTCGAGCACACACTCCTCCATGGCTTTAATGTCACAGATCAGCTCCATGAGAGACTGAAGTCTGACGTCCAGCTGTGACGGTTTCTTCTCAGAAGGAGTGGACATCACTGCCATGCTCTCCTCCTGCAGCAAATACATCACCAATAAGTACAGACTGCAGCACAGACACTCAATTTAGCCTTCATTCAAAGAAAGGAAGAAAGGGGGAAAAAAAGGCTGTGTTTCAGCTCTGAGTCTCCCCCTAGTGGACAGATTGTTAAATCCTCACTGAGAGAAGAGATTGCTTATGAATTGAAAGGTGTTTTTAAATGACAGTGTTACTACAGGTTTACAAACATGTTTAAATAAAAGTTTGTTAATGCTGTGCGTTTTTCTCACTTTGTCATGCAAGCTGTAGTCCATGAACACCATGTCGTATTTTCCAGGAACTTTCTCGAAGTTTGCTCGATGTGTCCACTCGTTTTTAGTCTTATCAAAGAACCTGAGCAGAAATCATTCACAATTACAAACACAAAGAAATAATTCCTTGATTAAATATACTATAAGGTCAGAAGTATGTGCACCTCTGACCATCTCACACACATCTGTGCTTCTTCCACAAACTGTTACCACAAAGTGGGAAGCACACAGTGGAAGATCTCTATACGCTGTAGCGTTACAATTTCCCTTCCCTTTACCCCAGGCCTGCTCACCCAACATCAGCACCTAGCTAGTGCTCTTGTAGCTGAATGAACAAAAAACCCCACAGCCACGCCCAGAAATCTAGTGGAAAGCCTTCCCAGAAGAGTGCAGCGCATTATAAGAGCAAAGGGGGAATAAATCTGGAATGAGATATTCACAACAAACACATATGGGTGTGATGGTCAGGGGTGCACATACTTCTGGCCATATTGTGTACATTCAATTATCTTTAATGATTTATATTTTAATCATCTATGTTACATTTTCCTCACATGAATATTTTACCTTCATTTCATCCAAACTTCTGTACAGTTTTATTCAGTCTTTTATTAAAAAGTGTTTGAAGGAATTACTTTTTATTAAAGACGTCTTTGGCTTTAGCGAGATCTGCACCACATGACACCAAACTGTTCTGTCCGACTTTTCCCACTGTGGAGGAAGAGAACCGGGAGAACCCCAGAGCGGGTCAGACAGCAGAGTGATGAGGATGAAAAAATAAATAGTACATTAATAATGAATACTGTAGTGTAGCGAGCTGACGTTAGTGCTGCTAAAAGCTGAGAGCAAAGCAGGCAACATAATGTTTAATGTGAGGTTCTAGAACACTGAGCTGATTGATGTATAGCTCTAGAACATCAGCTGGTTACATGGTGGCAGGATCATAATGATATGGTGGAAGTAGATGGGTTCTGTGTGTGAGGAGGTTCTCTCACCTCTCCCCCACCTCATCCACACGCTGTAGACCTTTGCCTGGTCGTCCTGCAGCAGCTGGATCAGGTAGTATTTATTATTGTTAAACTGAAGGTTGGTCTGGAACCCAGTGGAACAAATGGGAGAACATGAGATTAATGTCAGTGTGAGGAAACACCGCTATGTAGAGTCGTTAATGTCATGCTACACAAGAACACTTTACTGTAGTGTTCCTCTTCTGTTGTGACCCTGCCTGAGATAACAGCACTCACCTGGTTTAGCATAACATCATACACATCATTCCCCTCGCTGTAGACATGAGCCTGCAGAGACAAAATTATCCTAAGAGTTCAAAGACAGTTTTCACTGTGGGGATTAAAAAAACCCTGCTCTTCCTGTGTATTTTGAGTGATCATTCATAGCAGTGTACTCTGAGGGTAAAGTTTGAAGCTCCTAAACAGAATGTGTAAAGGTTTGCAAGTCTGTTTTCATACACAAGTAAAGTAGTGCACTACAAGGGGCATAAAATAATTGCTTATATATTATTATGTTTTAAATATTATATTATATTATTATAGCTGCTGTATGATAAAAAAAGTTTGTGGTGAAATCATTACCTTCCCCAGTTTGGCTTTACACTCCACATCGACTGGAGCTTTCCCCTTCATCACCACCGTCTTCACCACTTCTACATATACACAATGATGTGTGCATTAGGATGATGATGTTAATGATGATAAGTTCTACACACGTGGTGTTATACTGTCAGTACTTTAATAATACAGAGTGTCAGCACCGTTACTGCACTTATTTACCCCCCTACACTGATTTACGCTCCCCCCTGCACATATCCATCCCCCACTTGTTGTCCCTCTCCCCCTGATGACGGGAGTGCGGGTCTGTGTGTGTGAGAGAGGTAGAGGAGAGCTGATTAATGTTTATTAACTGGTAAAATGATATATCAGTATTATTATTATTTTTATTACAATAAATCTGCAGTAAAACCATTCATTACTCAAACACTATATTATATATATATATATATATATATATGAAGAAACAACACCTTTACTCTCCGTCTCCTCAGTGTCTTCACACTTCTTTACTCCTCTCCGTCTCTTTTTAGTGACCGGCTTCTCCTCCTCTTCCTCCTCTTCCTCCTTAATCCTGAGACCACTCGACCCCTCACCTTCATCCACACATACTGTGAGGAGACACAGACCATGTCTGAGGTGTGTGTAATAAGGAGTGTGTGTGTGAGTAATAAGGAGTTTGTGTGAGCTGTGTGTGTGCGTGTGTTTCTCACCTGACTTGTGTATTTTACGGCGGTATTTAGTCACAGTGTTGGTCTGCATCATCTTCACCAGGTCCAGGTCGTATCCTGGGCCGAGCGACAGAGACACACACTTCTTCCCGGCCTGGAACGCCGCGGTGATCTCAGCACACACTGCAGTGGGGTACGGCACCCACTGTCCATCATCATCCTGCCACGCCCACTCTACACACACAGGCCATCATTACTCATCCGTCAGTCCGAGTTCAAGAATGAGCCTTAAGGCACATTTCTGACCTGTTTAAATGTACAGAGTTCCACACACCTACTGTGTTTATATACACACGTATACATTCATTACTCTACAGCCTTCAGCAACCCTGTGTACATGAAACAGGTGGTACAGCTGGTGAGAGGACAGCATGTGTATCTATGTGTGTGTGTGTATGTGAGTGTGTATGTGTGTGTTAGCATGTCTGTGTATGTGAGTGTGTATGAGTGTGTGTATGTGAGTATGTGTATATGAGTGTGTGTATATGAGTGTGTGTGTGTTAGTATGTCTGTGTATGTGAGTGTGAGTGTGTGTATGTATGAGTGTGTGTATGTGAGTATGTGTATACGAGTGTGTGTGTATGAGTGTGTGTTTGTGTGTTAACTTGCCTGTCTCCGGCTCTTCCTTCACCGCGGGTTTGTTTCTGCTGCTCCGTGTTCGCCTCATTGCTGTTACACGGCCATAAAAGTGTTAAACACGGATATAAACTCTAATAATTTGTATAAATGTTTATTAGAGAAGAGAATTCGGAGCTGTAGCGATGGAGTTAAGAAGCTAAAGCTAACTAATTATTAGTATCGTTACTCAGGAGCTCTTTCTGTTTGGCGCGAGAACAACCAAGAAATACCGGGACTGTGACGTCATATTGGAGTCCGGAAGTGCTGTCCGATTTTTTGTTATTTGTTTTGGTTTTTTCTATTGTAAATAATTTATATATCGGATTGTTGCTTGGAATCGAGTTATATCCATAGGGTAATTAGCGATGTTTGTTATTTTTTAACTAGTTACCGTTATGGCGAATTGTTGTAGTAGCAATCACAGTGTTAAAACGACATATCCCATAAGCACCCGCGCAGGCGTGTCGCAAATATTCGTCACATATCAAGCAATTTTGTTTATATCATATATCATTATCATAATGTCATTAAGAATTTATGAGAAGATTTAAGTCCGCGAAAAGTTTAACTATTATATTGAGTACATACGAAACGTGTTAATGCTCAGTTGAATATTTCAATAACCGGCTAAACTCTGTACACTTTAGGAACTACTTGAGACTGACTCGGTGTCTTGTCGGATTTATTTTGATGCCGTACCTCAGAGAGAGAACGTGTGGCTAGACGTGTAATTGTCTCTATCTGTAATCGTGCTGTGTTTAATACTAAAATATTAAGTCCGATATCGAATGATTTAGACATGTCTTCTCTCTATAAGAGGTTAGGTGAAGTTTGTTGGCGTTGCAGAGATGCTTTGCCTTTCACTCCATCCCGGAGGGTGAGTTCCTTTTATTTTTGTTAAATAAAAGAAAAAGTGGAGCAGGGGGAGAGTAGTCTGAATTGGGTTCCGGTCACGTGGACCAGCTCACACATCGCACTCATTCGCCAGCCGCGAGCGTTTCCAAAGCCGCGCGAGAGCCGCATCAGTCGGTAACTGCACTGTTTCGGCTGTTACCGACGTCTCGTGCGCTCAGCAACCCGCTATGGCTCCACAGTGTCTGTGCACTCGCTCATCTGGATCAGATGATGTCCTGTGAGGACAGCTATTGGCTCTTGTCTCAGACCTTCCCCGAGATGACTGGTGGAGTGACTAGGCACTCAGCACGTGACCTCTACAGTGAGCTTCCTCCCGCTCCGGAAGAAATAGTGTTAGTCTCGTGCTATATAAACCCTGTGTGAGATGACATTAATCTCGGTCATGGTGTGCGTCTGAAGTGAAGAAAGAAGTGTTCACATCGAGCTTATTATAAAGTTTATATGTTTGTTTGGTATTATTGATCTCACGTTTGTTCTGAATTAGCGAAGCAATTTATACGTACTTCTCAGAACGAAGCGTAACAGCGGAGGCTGATGGGAGATATGCAAATTAGTCTACAATGATTGGTTTAACATGACCGTTATAATAACAAGGCACTTTATAGTGATTCAAATGCAGGCGTTATTTACTGTATTAGTATGTTAACGGTTTGAAGAATAAAACATTTCAGTGTTTGGTGAATTAAAAACCTTAGCTGGGACAGACACATATCTGATGCTTTTTTTCTACTCCAAAAGGAGTAACAATTTTTTTTAATTCTTAATTAGTGTACTTGGTGCAGTGGTTTTATGATGAGTTGTGTGTGTGTGTGTGTGTGTGTGTGTGTCAGTGTAAGTCTGCTGCAGTGCCGTTTGTCCAGCCTGAATTTCTGAGAGCATCTCCACACCGTAAACACCCTGGAGTGACCAACCTGAAAACCCTCAGACTTCCAGAGGAACTGCAGAGTGGTGCTCTGTCTGTCATCTACAGTGAGGAACACGCACACACACACCATACAATGCATGAGTGAGTGATTGAGTGAATGAATGAGTGAATATGTGATCGGTATTTGACAGATTCGTAAAATCCTGCTCTTTTCCCTGAACAGAGACGGAGGTGAAGGATCTGTCAGAGAGAGCACTCAAGCTGACAAACTTCCTGTGGAGCAGGAAACGAGCGGTGGAGAGCCATGAGCTGAGAGAGAGAGCCATCATTCTGGAGAAAAAGTGGAAGGAGGAGGTGGGGGAGGAGGATGAGCGACTGAGCGGTGAGAAAGAAATAGCTCAAATTGAAACAGTGCATATGACCTCCAGTTTAGCATCCAGCTAACTCTTTTGGACAAATTGCTGCTTTAAGAGTTGAAGATCACACATAAGTGAAATGTGTGTGTGTGTGTGTGTGTGTGTGTGTGCGTGTGTGTTTCAGATGAAAACCACGTCTCCTTCGAGTCTCGAATCCGGATGAAAGTTTTATCTGAACTGAAGAAGACATCGTACCACTGGACACCTCTAAAGTACAAACATTTATTTGTTTGTTTGTTTGTTTGTTTGTTTGTTTTTTCTTCTTTGTTGTGTGAGCGCTCTTCTCCGGCCTGCAGGTATGATACTGATCTCGGGGTGGTGTACATGGCCGCCAGATTAGCAGGTGGCTACGCTGCAGTGATGAGGGCTCTTAATGAGGTAACGCGCACACACACACACACACACTCTCACACACACACACACACACACACACACTGCAGCCTTAAACACACTTTGTAATGTGTAATGTGCAGATAAAGAGGAGAGACTCCTCCTTCACTCCTCACTCACTGCTGGACTTCGGCTCTGGACTCGGCACGGCTATTTGGTGACCACAACTTTTTATTATAATTACTATATTCTTACTTTTATTCAAAGGTTAAAACTTATATTTCAGTAAGCATGTGGGTGTGAGACGTGTTTCTGTTTTCATTTTTCTTCGGTCCACTCTGAACTGTGTTTGATTATATTTGATTATATATACATACATACATACATACATACATACATACATACATATATATATATATACACACACATGTTCATGAGAACATGTTTTCAGCATCTGACAGAGAACGTGTGGATAAAAGACGTGTTCATAAGAGAAGGTGTTGATAAGAGAATGTGTTAATAAGTGCTATTGGTTTGTTGTTTGTTTGGAGTCTAATTATAAACACATACAGAACCAAATTACTGAATCAAGACGGGCTACAGGGCTTTTATCCTCCGTGATGTTTGTGTTAAACTCTCGGCGTTTCTCTGTCCTCTTGTTTCATTTTAATTCTCTTAAAGCAATCCGCTGTGTGCGTGTAGTAAGTATTCATAACTGAATTGTTATTGGTGTGTATGTGGTCAGGGCCGCACACACACACTGGGGCGATTCTCTGAGGGAGTATGTGTGTGTCGATGCTTCTGCAGCCATGAACAGCCTCGCCGAGAGACTTCTAACAGGTACACACTCGTGCACACACACACTCTCACGCACACTCACATACACTCTCTCACGCTCTGTGTCATACACACACACACACTCACACACTCTTTCCCACACTTTCTCTCTCTCACACACACACACACACTATCATGCACACTATAACACTCACACACATTCACACTCTCATGCACATTATAACAATTACACACACTCTCACACACTATAATGCATTCACACTAACAGACTCTAACCCACTGATGCACAACTATTTTACATAATGGTAATGAATAATAATGATGGTGTGATGATGAAGATGAATGATGATGTTTTTCATGTAACAGGAGGCACTGAAGGAGACAAGCCACTCATCAAACACGTTTACTTCCGTCAGTTTCTTCCTGTTTCTCCAAAGGTCAGGATACACCACAGGGGTGCCAATACTTTAGTCACACAATACATTTTATCATAATGCACTTCTGAAACCCTGTGCTGATTGACATTCAATATAAAAAATTCTAATAAATTAATTTCCAAAATCACGATTCTCAATGAGTAGGTATATTTATCGTAAATATACCATAAACATGCTGTAAACACATCGTAAACACACTGTAAATATACTATAAACATGCTGTAAACACATCATAAATATACCATAAACATGCTGTAAACACACCGTAAACATGCTGTAAACACATCGTAAACACACTGTAAATATACTATAAACATGCTGTAAACACATCATAAATATACCATAAACATGCTGTAAACACACCGTAAACATGCTGTAAACACATCGAAAACACACCGTAAACATGCTGTAAACACATCGTAAACACACCATAAACATGCTGTAAACACGCCGTAAATACATCGTAAATATACCATAAACACATCATAAACACACCGTAAACATGCCATAAACACACTGTAAATATACCATAAACATGCTGTAAACACATCGTAAACACACCGTAAACATGCTGTAAACACGGCGTAAATACATCGTAAATATACCATAAACACATCGTAAACATCGGAAACACACCATAAACATGCTGTAAACACACGTAAATACATCGTAAATATACCATAAACATGCTGTAAACACATCGTAAATATACCATAAACATGCTGTAAACACACCGTAAATATACCATAAACATGCTGTAAACACACCGTAAATATACCATAAACATGCTGTAAACATGCCTTAAATACATTGTAAATATAACATAAACATGCTGTAAACATGATGTAAATACATTGTAAATATAACATAAACATGCTGTAAACATGACGTAAATATACTGTAAACATGCCGTAAATACATTGTAAATATACCATAAACATGCTGTAAACACATTGTAAATATTACATAAACATGCTGTAAACACACCGTAAACATGCTGTAAACACATCATAAATATACCATAAACACGCTGTAAACACGTCATAAACACTCTGTAAACACGCTGTAAGCATGTTGTAAACACACTGTAAACATGATGTAAACACATCAAAAACTCAGTGTAAACATGCTGGAAACACACAATTTTCTGTAACATTTCTAATAATATTTGATGTAAATTAAGTGTACACTGTCGTAAACTCAAACTGTTAGTGTGTGACAATCATACACAGCTCTGATCTGTGTCAGGTTTACAGGAGGACTGTTGAAATAAAACCTGTGTGTGTGTGTGTTCTCTCCTGTAGGTTCAGTCTGATTTGGTTCTTGCTGCTTTCTCTTTATCAGAGTTATCCACTCAGGAAGCACGAGAGGAGACACTGCTCACATTGTGGAGGAAAACACACTCCTACCTGGTGAGTAAAATAGCTACACACACACTACACACACTCTATACAAACAGACACTACACATACTACACACATTCTACACACACACACTACACATGTTACACACACTACACACACTAGTGCTCTGACCCCAGCTTCCTAACATGCTGGGGTATGCAAAGAAAAGAATTTCACTGTGCATATGTATATGTGGCCAATAAAGACTCATTGCAAACACTACTACACCCACTCTACACACACACACTACACACACTAAACACTCTACACACACACTACACAAACTCTATACACACTACACACACTAAACACACTGCACACTCTACACACACACACTACACACACTAAACACTCTACACACACAAAACACTCTACACACACACTACACAAACTCTATACACACTACACACACTAAACACACTGCACACTCTACACACACACATTAAACACACACAACACACTATACACACACTCTATACATACACATTAAACACACATACTACACATGCTACACACACTATGTACTAGGGCTGGGTGATTTAATCTATTTCTTTTCAGGTTTTAGTGGAAAACGGAACAAAAGAAGGTCATCAGATCCTCATGGAGGCCAAAGATGTCTTACTGAAGGTACGAGCCACAAAAATCTCATTATTTATAGATTTATCATATAGTGTTTAACTGTTTAGTCAGGTTTTTTTCTGACTAGATTTTTTAAATTAAACTGCTTTGGTAAATATGATCAAATAAACCAAATGATAAACACAAGTTTTATTTTTTATTAAACAAGATTTATTTTACAGGTTACTGGCATTCTTCTTCTGAAATTTAGTTTACTGTCTAATCGTACAGTGCAACCGGAAAGTATTGACAGCGCTTCACTTTTTCCACATTTTCTTATGTTACAGCTTTATTCCAAAATGGATTCAAGTAATTATTTTCCTCAAAATTCTACAAACAATACCCCATAATGACAACATGAAAGAAGTTTGTTTAAATTCTTTGCAAATTTATTAAAAATAAAAAACAAAAAAAGCACATTTACATAAGTATTCACTGCCTTTGCCATGACACTCAAAATTGAGTTCAGGTGCATCCTGTTTCCACTGATCATCCTTGAGATGTTTCTACAACTTGTTTGGAGTCCACCTGTGGTAAATTCAGTTGATTGGACATGATTTGGAAAGGCACACACCTGTCTATATAACTTCTTCCCACAGTTAACAATGCATGTCAGAGCACAAACCATGAAGTCCAAGGAATTGTCTGGAGACCTCCGAGACAGGATTGTATCGAGGCACAGATCTGGGAAGGGTACAGGAACATTTCTGCAGCATTAAAGGTCCCAGTGAGCACAGTGGCCTCCATCATCCGTAAATGGAAGAAGTCTGGAACCACCAGGACTCTTCCTAGAGCTGGACACCCAGCCAAACTGAGTGATCGGAGGAAAAGGGCCTTAATCAGGGAGGTGACCAAAGGGCCTTAGTCAGGGAGGTGACCACTCTGACAGAGCTCCAGTGTGTCTCTGTGGAGAGAGGAGAACCTTCCAGAAGAACAGCCATCTCTGCAGAACTCCAACAATCAGGCCTGAATGGTAGAGCAGGCCAGACGGAAGCCACTCCTCAGTAAAAGGCACATGACAGCCTGCCTGCAGTTTGCCAAAGGCAAAAGACGAAAGATTGAACAAAGGTTGAACTCTTTGGCCTGAATGGCAAGCGTCATGTCTGGAGGAAACCAGGCACCACTTATCACTTGGCCTTCACCTACTGTAAAGCATGTGATGGCAGCATCATGCTGTGGGGATGTTTTTCAGCGGCAGGAACTGGGAGACTAGTCAGGATGGAGGGAAAGATGAATGCAGCAATGTACAGAGACATCCTTGATGAAAACCTGCTCCAGAATGCTCTGGACCTCAGACTGGGGCGACGTTCATCTTTCAACAGGACATTGACCCTAAGCACACAGCCAAGATAACAAAGGAGTGGCTACAGGACAACTCCGTGAATGTCCTTGAGTGGCCCAGACAGAGTCCAGACTTGGAACCCGATTGAACATCTCTGGAGAGACCTGAAAACGGCTGTGCACTGACGCTCCCCATCCAACCTGATGGAGCTTGAGAGGTCCTGCAAAGAAAAATGGGAGAAACTTCCCAAAAATAGGTGTGCCAAGCTTATAGCATCATTCTCAAAAAGACTTGAGGCTATAATTAGTGCCAAAGGTGCTTCAACAAAGTATTGAGCAAAGACTGTGAATACTTATGTACATGTGCTTTTTTTGTTTTTTATTTTAAATAAATTCTCAAAGATTTCAAACAAACTTCTTTCATGTTGTCATTATGGGGTATTGTTTGTAGAATTTTGAGGAAAATAATGAATTGAATCCATTTTGGAATAAAGCTGTAACATAACAAAATGTGGGAAAAGTGAAGCTCTGTAAATACGTTCCGAATGCACTATATGTGATGTTAATGTTTAAATGAATAATAAAGGAACAAATGTGATAAACATTGACTAAATGATTATGAAATTAAACTTTTGTCCAATTTGATTCATATTTGTTATTTTAAATGACTGCATGATGCAGAGTAATAAAATTGTGTGCGTGTGTGTGTATGTTCAGAGGGAAGAAAAAGTGAGTCATGACGTTCGGAGACCGGTGGTGTTCGCTCCTGTACGTCTGTCACATTCACACACTTCCTCTAAACACCAACATGTTTAATACCTTTATAGCGATTAACTCTGTGTGTCTGTGCGTGCGTGTACACAGTGCACTCATCAGCAGCCGTGTCCCAAATTACTGAAGCAGCAAGTCACACCCTGCAACTTCCTGCAGCCTTACTACCCACTTCCTGTGTCTGGGGTGAGTATTACTATTATTATTATTATTATTATTATTGTTATTATTAACTATTGTATATTAAAAGCTATTCATGTGTGTGTTCAGAACAGAGAGGCCGTGCAGGAGAAGTTCAGTTTTCTGGTGGTGTCGCGCTTGGAGCTGCAGGATTCTGAGGCAGTGCAGTGGAGCAGATTAATTTCTCAGGTCCACAGACGGCCGAGACATGTGCAGTGTCAGATCTGCTGCTCTGACGGGGAACTCAAACAGCTCGCCATTACTGCAAAGCATCATGGGAGGTAAGGTATAGAGTGTGTATTACCACAGCGCTTTGTGTGTGTGTGTGTGTGTATATATATATATATGTTTATAAGTGATGTGTGTTTACAGAGACACGTACCGCTGCGCTCGGAGCAGTGAGTGGGGCGACAGACTGCCCGTCATCATCACCGAGAAACTCACACACACCAGTAAACCAGAGAAACTCACACACGCCAATAAACCAGAAACTCACACACACCAGTAAACCAGAGAAACTCACACACGCCAATAAACCAGAAACTCACACACACCAGTAAACCAGAGAAACTCACACACGCCAATAAACCAGAAATTCTGGTGGTATTTACCCTGAACCAGTAAATCTCTAATGGAGAACATAAAGCCACAGGCCATTACGTGATGGAAACCATTAGAGAAATTAAATTTTCTGAAGTGCATCAAGTTGACATTCATGATTTACCCAGAATGCTTTGTTGCACTAAACATGGTGGATTAAGTTATTTATAAACTTTAACAATAAAACCCTTAATATTTCAAAAATTTAGCGAGTTTGGATTTTATTACAAGTATGTAATCTCACTTCTTGACTCTGTTAGCATGCTAATGTAGCAGGTGGCTAGTAGTTTGGTTAAGATATTTATGTAGAAACAGGAGCAAAACACTAAATATTTACAAAATTGAACATTGAGAATTTGATATTCATGACTTTATTTGTACTTGACCAGTGATAGAAATTTTAATTTGATTTTGCAAGCTAACTAGTTAGCAGACTGCAAGCTAACTGGGTAAAAAGCCAGCTAGTTATGTTGCTAGTTAGTTATAATGCTAGCAACCCAATCTCATTCCAACCATGTACATACATGTACATAATAGCTGACTTTGCTCTACTAGTGAATTAGCATGCTAGCTCATTAGCTAATAAGCTATTTATCACTAAATCAGCTAGCAATTTAGCAACTCAGACAACAAAAAACATTCAAGGTGGAGTTTGGGTTATATTAATGAAACTCTGTTTAGATCAGACTAGCGTGTGAGAATCTGCCGCAGTGCCGAGGTTAAATCCGGATACTGGAACTGAAATCCTGACTCCAGGGTTCTTTTCGGAACAACTCTCTGGCCCCGTGTCAGGATGATGGCCCGGTCTCGGCCCAGAGCAGCTCTCAGGAAGAACTCAGGAACAGGAAGTAGCGTGGGCCGTTTCAGGACTCGACCCAGCTCCTGTGTGAACTGGCAGTTGGTGTTTAGAGCTGGAGCGACTCCGTTAAACACCTCCGGCTGAGAGGAAGCGGGAACGCGGGTCGGATCCAGAGAGTGAGAGATGATTCCTGCTAAATCCGAGACATGAATCCAAGGAAAGGGCTGATTTCCCGAACCCAAAGTTCCTCCTAAACCGAGCCAGAATGGAGTGAGCATCTGCTGTATCGCACCTCCGCCTCGCCCCAGGACCACTCCTGAGAGAAACAAACCCAATTAAATACAGGATATAAAGAAGGGACACAGAAGTGCATTACGGGAGACAGAAGTGCATTATGGGTCACCTGATCTGATGATGACTTGTCTGGTGTTTTTAGTGATGTTTTCAGGAAGTTGTCCCGCTTCCTCCCACTCCTTCACTAGCTGAGACCAAACGTCAAAAGGCGTCCACTCACTGTCCTCTGTATACGTAGTCTCTCCATTCGCTCTGTAACACGCTGAGAAACACACACACACACACACACACACCATTAGAACTGTAAACATTCTTTCCAACTCAATTAGCAGAAGACACAGGCATTACAGCAAGAGTACGCAAGTATTCACCCCCTGAATTAGTTCTGGTTCAGTTTCCATCAGCATTGTGATGACGAGTAGAACAGAGTCGAGCTATGTGTAATTAAAGTGTTCCATTCCTGTTCCTGGAAGAACCCAGAGTGTGTTAGAGAACCTAATCACAGCATCATGCAGAACAAGGAGCAATCAAAAAGTCCAGGAAAATGTTCTGGAAAAATATCCATCATAGTTTGGTACTTTTATTAAAAAAAAAAAAATTAATAATAATTAATTATTTTTAGATTTTTATATATATATATATATATATATATAAAAATCGACATTAGATCGACATTAGACACAGATCGACATTAGATCGGTTATTAACATGTAAAGTCAGTGACATCACCACCACCATGCTTCTCAGTGGGGACAGTGTTCTCAGGGTGATGAAGAACCACAACAATCAATTCTGTTCTCATCAGAGCAGAGAAGATGTTCCACATGTTTACTGCATCCGCGGAGGGGATTCCAGAGGTTTCACTGCTCTTCCATAATCACAGCTGTGAGGAGTTTGACAGTAAGGGGGTGAATACTTATACAAACTACACACCCCACTGATCATCACACCGACAGCTGATCAGATAATATTACAATTTATATCAATACTATAATCAATACTGATCGTCAGCGAGAGAGACGGAGAGAGAGACAGGCAGAGACACAGACAGACCGAGAGAGAGAGACACAGACAGACCTATGCCGGTGATTAGGATCCAGCAGTGAGGGGGGTCGGGGCGGAGGTGATGGAGAGAGTTAAACTCCTGGTGGTTTTCAGTCGGCTGTTAAACACATCGGCTCTGTAGCTCTCACTCCACCTGCGCGCACACAGTATTTTTACAAACATTTATTTATAGAAATTTGGCAAAATTTTACTTAATAATAATAATAATAATAATAATAATAATGATCTCTGCTCCTCAGCTCTGTGATTCAATACATGTGTATAGAGAGTGTGTTGTATTTGTGCGGTGTGTATTGTGTTTTGTGTCTATTCCATGTAAAATGTGTGTTGTGTGCATCGTATGTGTATACTGTTCAGTGTATGTGTGTGTGCGTGCGCGCACGTGTATGTTCTGACCGTCTCAATGGGTTTAAGATGTTTTCTCCAGCAAGATTCACTACAGCGTCACACACAGGAAGACCAGCTGACTCCAGATCAGTCTGAAAAACCACACACATATATATACACACACATAGAAAGTGAGAGTTTATAAAGTATTTATAAACATCCTCAAACACAAAACCAAAACTGGTCATGTTTATAAGGGAAGAAAGAAAGAAGGGAAGGACTTGGTCTCTGTGTGTGTGCGTGTGTGTCTATACAGGACGTCTCCTCTCTATATGTGTGTTTAAAAAATGGTAAAGAAAGAAAGAAAGAAAGAAAGTTAATAAATATTCAATCTCACCCACGTGATCCGGCCTGGACCTGGCTGTCGCGATATAACGGTGACCTCATGACCTTTGACCTTTAAGAGTTTAGTGAGTTCACGGCCGACAAACCCTGACCCTCCTCCTGAGAGGAAACAGAAAACCGTAAGGAAATTTGTTTAATATCGCTGGGTGGAGATGATGCTAATCCTAACGTGATTTTCCCATAATAAATAAAAACCTGTTTTCCTATAATAAATCAGTTACTGAAAGAGAGAGAGAGTGAGTGATGAGTTCCACGGTGTAGAAAGAAATTCCGAAACAAAACAGACTTAATATAAATGTCGTTTGAAAATAAAGCGAGAGAACTGGATTATATCAGAGTAGAGCTGCGTTTCCATGGATTTTGACCCGCCCAATATGGCAAACACAATGACAAATCGCAGACCAGCAGTGGTAGCTGTCGACTGAGCAGAAGTGTGCGGAAAATGAACAGCCAATCATAGCGCAGATTAAACAGGCAGTAAAATGTGAACCAATCCAAGTGCAGGAACCGCAGGAGGCGGAAAAACGCACGCCAGTCCTGGCGCGGGATGCGGGATCTGCCGTAGTACGGGTGGGAAAAGTAAATAAGGTTTATGCAAACGCAAAATTGTAGACATGACCTCTGACGAAGTGTAAAGAATAAACTGCAGCCTGTATCGAGTTAATAAGCGCTCGTAACACTGACCTGCTATCCTGTAACGGAAACAGAGCAGGACCATGTCGTGTTTAATGATGTTTACACTCCAATATCCCAGTCCGTGTTTTCATGAACTAAATCAGTCAGAACATTTCTCGTTCAGATTAACTCACCGATCAAGACCCGCATTTCTGCTGAAGAGGGAAAATAACTCCGTCCTTGGCTCCCTCAGCACGTTTCAGACACGCAGAAGGTGTGCTTTAACTAAAATTGATCCTAGAGGGGATCCGTAGGCTTTATCACGTGACTTTTGAACGACGTGGCCGCCATGTTGATCGGGGCAAAACATCCAGCAAAGATGATTAAATTATAAACATAAATTTATGCAGGAATAAATGTATCCCACCCCCCCCACACACACACACACACACAGTATATAGACTGTGTAGAACACTAGAGATTTAAAAATCAGTTAATTTACACACTTTAGAAAATAAAGATGGCGGAAGTATTTTTTTTTGTGTGTGTTTTATGAAGCCAGCAGATAAAAGACTTTATTTATGATTTGCTAGGGCAGTAGCACGCTCACCGAGCTGTTAGTTAGCTAGCTGTAAACGTTTTGCTAATATCCACTAATGACAGAGCCTTATTTAGATGCTAACATGCTAGCAAAACAGTTTTCAATGATAAACATGCTTCATTTCACTCTCAGTAATGCAGACAGATAACCATGTGAAGGTTTTCAGGAAATAGGAACGCATATGTGAAGAAAATAACAAAAACAAACCATATTAATAACACCAAGAGATTAACAACAAATCAACATGTATTCAATCTTAAACACCAGGACATTTCTGCGGCATCAATGGTGTGTCACAGCATTAGACCCTCAGTCCGATCGGCACACGTCGTAAAAAGAAACGTTTCCCATTCTAATCTTAAACAGTTTCAAAATGATACAGTTTATAAAAAATAAAAATAAAAACTCCACTGAAATTCTCTGCAAAAGAGAAGAGGAGAAGAATTTAGAACAAATGAAAGATTGATAAATGTGTGGAATAAAAATTTCTGTAATAAATAAAATTGTTTTGTTCTGTAGAAATAACAGTTTTGTTTTGTATGATATTTATTGGTGTTATAATGTAGTGAAAAGGATCATTCTGGGTTTGTATGATAATTAGACTAGGAACTGGTCATATTATTTCTATATATATATATATATATATATATATATATATATATATATATATATATATATATATATATATATATATATATATAATAACAAACATGTTTGTGTAATACTGTCAGTCATATATCAGTCTGTTAGCTGTCTCTGTCTGTGTTTTTCTGTCTGTGTTGTTCCCAGAGGAGTCGCAGTTCTTCAGCGTGAACACTGCCTGTCCCGCTCTGCTCACTTTGCGTTGAAAACGGAGAGTTCCGCTACTGATCTCGAGTGCTGTGCCCTCAAACAGCCGGGCCATGAAGGACAGTCCGTCTACACGGATGTACGAGCGCCCTGCTAGTGCGTACAGCACAGGATTAGCACAGCTGCTAATGAAGGCCAGAGAGGAGGTGGTGGGTCGACACGATTCTGAGATGTCCTTTAACCTGCGTGGAGAAAACAAGCCCATTGATTACGCCATCAGTCAGTGACTTAACGTTAGCGTCAAAAATACATACTTTTTGTGTAGTTCCGAATGCTCTGGTGCAAACACAGACACCACCTGAAATAAAAGGAAACAGAATAATTCAGGATTCCTGTACTTTACATATGAAATATATGTTTGTTTCAGTGATGTTAAGGGGTAAATGACACATAACCCTGAGAATCCCATCACCATGTTAGTGAAAGTGAATATTATTCTGAATGTCTTTATGAGTATTATTTTAGTTTATAGTTTTTGATCAGTTTATAAAGCAAATGAAGAGGGATCAGTGTAACGATGCTGATGTTAAAATGAAGTCATGTATGTGCTGATGTTTTATGTTTCTGAGTTTAGAAGCAGCACGTAATCCAGAATGTACGTATAAATAAGTGTGGATGAATGTGGATGTTACTCACCTGCATGATGTTGATGATGTGATATGGCAGCCAGAAAGCAGCGAAGGTGATGATGATGGCGAGGATGAGCTTCTCACTGCGCAGTCGCCTCTTAAACTGTGTCTGTCGCAGATGGCGGAGAATACACACATAACTGCTGACGATGATCCCGTATGGGAGCAGGAACCCCACCACTGTCTCCATGCTCATGTGGAACACCACCTGTTCATGGTAAACAACAAATAATGTTCAAAAGTCTAAAGTAATCAAGTATTTTTTTTACCAGATTAATTATTTACTCTTACATCAGTAAATTCTTTGATCACTACTTTTACTTAAGTGAATTATTTCCATAGTAACAGTACTTTTACTCATCAGTGTGTTTTGTACTTTTTCCCCAATGACTGTATTGCAATGTATTGTAATGCAGTATTACACTATACTATGCAGTATTTCTTAAGGGTAGTATGTAGAAGCACAGTAAAAGCGCATATAGTATTAATTTTGTATGTATTAGTAGTAGTAGTAGTGTGCAATACTATAGTATGTAATATTGTATGTACCACTAGTATAGTACATTGTGTATTACTCTTATACTTTACTATTACTGTATGATTGTTGTAGTAACAGTGAGACATACATACATATTTGGGATCTGTGTGATTGTGTAAGCACAGCAGTTTAGTGTTGTTCTTCGCTATCTCTTCCCTGAATATCAGAGCAGGGATGGAGAGCATGAAGACGAGCACCCAGAGCATGATGAGGATGCTCAGCACATTCCTCCTGCGCCTAAAGATGTGAGCACCTTGTGAATCTCATCATGTTTGTTATTTTTTTCTCCCCATTAAGGGATGAGGAAGAAGGAAAAAAAAGGGGGCCACCCCGGCACCCAAGCCGATTGGTGTTGCACAGATAGAAGAGCAGCTTGCACATGGAGCGTCCAAACACCCATGACTCCTTAGCCAGGTATACGATGAAGAACACGGTGAGGCACATGATGGCACCGTCAGCACACGCAAGGTTTAGGATGATCAGCGTGGTGACTGAGCGCTTACGGGTACGCACCAGGATGCTCCATATGATGAAGAGGTTTCCCGGGACGCCCAGGAGGAAGACGATGGCAAGGATGAAGGTGCCGATAGCAAACGAGACATTGAGCCCTCGATTGTCATTGATGGAAGATGTGGTGTTTTCCTCAGTCATTAGAGACGCCTGTGGAAGGAGAAAGCAAAGCAGATTTGGTTTAATGTTATGACACGTTCAGTAAAATGTCACTCTGACTTGGCGTGATTGGTCCTCACCAACATCTCAGGAAGGGTTTGACAGCAGTACAATGAGAAATGAGAAAAGTGATGCACCAATAAGGAGTATAAGTGTGGCAAAGCTAAACAACAGAGAGAGCAACACAACAAAACTACAATGGGAAAAACACACACACACACACACACAGTTGTGATAGTATTGTACAAAGCAGTAATGGATAGAGCTTTATAGAACCTGAGGTCCTCATTCCCTCCCCCACACACACTCGGAGTTCCTTCACATGACAGTCAGATTTGAAAGCAAAACCATTTTTACTTGCTCCTTAATAATCATTTCCATTTTGTCCTGAGCAGCAGAGTTGTGTCAGAGGATGTGTGTACACATTCAGTGAAAAGGTGCGGCATCGCTAATGGTGACGAGTTAGAACCTGTCGTTCCTCCACACTGAGCTCATTTCATTCTGACTGAGAGGAGAAGAATTCACATCTGTGTGGAAAAATGACTCAGCAACTCAGCAGTGAGCAGAAAACATATACATTGGTAGGTGGTATAAATGTGCTAGCGAAGCTAATACCCCTCTCTTTCAAATATAAAAAGGTGATAAGTGTGTGAGGTGATTACACTGAGTGACACCTCCAAGATCTGATCTCCATTTGAGCTGATATTTTTCACACACATCTTTGATTGAGAAGAAGACATATGTGAAATAGAGTTGCTGGTGTACTGAATATAAACAAGGTGGATTATTAACTCTGTCATCCATTACTGCCCCCCAAAAAAGAGAAGGTAAAAGTCAACAGACTAAATACAGACACATTCTCCAATCAAAGGATGAATTACACAAAGGACAGATGAAAGAACCATAATTATTTCTGTTTGAACAAAATCATTACACCATTCTGTTTGTTGTGTAGTGGAACCTGGAGGTAACACAGCATGAACACCTCAGGTGCTTTAATAGGCTCGGGTTGAGACCCAGAAGTCTAGGGTTTTTCTATACCTGCACTATCGAGAGCATCCTGAGCTGTAGCATCACCTGCTGGTTTGGAAACTGCACTGCTTACAAACACAAAACCCTGCAGCATGTAGTACAAACTACTCAGCGTGTCACTGGAGATGAGCCTACCTCCATCCAGGACATTTACACCACACCTGAGGAAGGGTCTAAGGATCATAAAATACCACAGCCACCCGAACCCTAACCACTCAAACCACAGTCACCACCCAAACCACAACCACCCGAAATACAGCCACTCAAACCCCAACCACTCAAACCTTAGTCACCACATGAAACACAGCCACTCAAACCCCAACAACCCAAACCCCAACCACTCAAAACTCAGTCACCACCTGAAACACAGCCACTCAAACCCCAAGAACCCAAACCACAGTCACCACCCAAACCACAGCCACCTGAACCCCAACCACTGAAACCTCAGTCACCACCCGAACCCCAACCACTCAAACTCCAACCACTCAAACCTCAGTCACCACCTGAACCACAGCCACCCGAATCACTCAAACCATAGCCACTCAAACTCCAACCACTCAAACCAGAGCCATCCGAAGCCCAACCACCCGAACCCCAGCACCAGTCAACATTATGACTTTATATACATTGTAACACAGAAAAAAATAGAAATTATCAACACTAATAGTTTCACTGTCAAAATATTGATAGATTATAAGTTTTTAAGCCCAAACCTCTAACACCAGCAACGTAACTGCAGGAAACAAAAACCCTGTCAAACCCATGAGATGCGGGTTTGATGCTGTGTTTAAACATGATGTGGAACTCGGCACTGACGTGTTTATAGTTTGGGGTTTTTTTGATTGCATATAAAGACTAAGAACTGGATAGCGGAGATTAAAGAAACGAATACTCACTGATGTGTTTGGATGATGTGGAACGGTGAAGTTTCCTCACAGGAATGCAAGGATTAAATCTCTGTTTCAAGAATGACAATGTCTCCTGTAGTCATCTTCTTTCTCTTTAGATTTCTTTCTTTTCTTTCTCTCTCTCTTTTCCTATTACTATTTCTCTCTCTCGCTCTTTGTATATCTGTCTGTTTGTGTCTCTCCTCCTCTGTATCTCTAATCTGTCCCTCCAGTTTGAGAAAGTGTTTAATCAGTTTGTTTTCTTCTTCTTATAAAGAGAAAGGATTTACACCACACAGGCTACAACATGCTGAGAGCAAGAGAGAGAGGGAGTCAGAGAGAGTGGGAAAGAGAGAGAGAGACAGAGAGAGGGTGAGAGAGGGAGAGAAAGGGAGAGAGAGAGAGAGAGAGAGAGACAGAGAGAGCAGGAAAAAGAAAGAGAGAGAGACAGAGAGCGGGGAGGAGAGAGAGAGATCGGGAAGTGGAGAGAGAGAAAAAGAAGGACAGACAGAGAGAGCGGGAATACACTGTCACAGTATTTTTATTGGAGTTGTATTATGTCTTATTTTGATGAGATCATTTTTATTTTTTATTTTATTGAGTATTTAATCAGCAGCATATGAACAACCTCAGTGTTTTCAAATTCTGTTAAAAATGACATTCAGATTGTAAATGCTGAAAGTAATTTGATATTTCATTGTGTTTGGTTGTGTTTTAATGAGTTGATAATGTTATACTGTCACTATTTTTTATGCTCCAAGTAAACATCCAACATGTAGCGATCAGTGAACTGCACATGCCATCTCAGAATAATAATTTTATGGAAAATAACACAACAGTGGTCACATTTGAAAAAGTATTGTGAAACAAGGACCAATCACCAGAGAGAGTATTAATGAGGACAGGAAACAACTTCCAAAAAAGGAAGGTGGAAACCAAAAATTATGTTTTAACACATTTTTTACAGGATTTTGTTTTATTCTCTAGCTAAAATGTGAGTACAGCTACTGAAATAAAATTATTTTCTTAACCAACATCTCACCTCCAACCACGAACACATAACCCCATCTATATTCAGATCATTTACAATCCAACCACTGAGCATAACAACCTTAAATGTCACACAGTCATAAATCATACATATCACATCACATCATATCATAACATACCGTCACGCTATTATATCATCATCCCCGTTTCCCCTCACACACACACACACACACACATATATATATATATATATATATATATATATATATATATATATATATATATATATATATATATATATATATATATATATATATATATATATGATATAAAAACAACTTCGTACACATAATCATTCGTAAACCTTAACTCCTTTCCATGTGCCAGTGTGTGTGACAGAGAAATATTCTGGTATGAAACTACTCACACATACACACACACACACACACACATAACACACCTGAAATTCAGAAACACAAGTACAAACATGATTGCTCTGGAATGTACTTTATAGAGAGAGACAGTAAAAGCCAAGGAGAGAGAGTGAGGTGTATTTCATCTCCAGTGGGTATTTGTGTTTTCAGTATGTGAGTGTGTGTGTGTGAGAGAGAGAAAGAGAGAGAGAGAGAGCACCCACTTCCTGACTCCTGACCTTTGAGGTCTTCATACAGAAATCTCCATCCCCAGAGTGACATCATCAACTTCCCAAACTTTTTACTGCTGTGTATATTTTTCATAATTCCTCTGCATTGTGGTGTCATCACAACCCCCTCCTGACTCATCACAACCCCTCCTGACTTATCACAGCCCCTCCTTATCACAACCCCCTCCTGACTCATCACAACCCCCTCCTGACTCAACCCCCTCCTGACTCATCACAACTCCCTCCTGACTTATCACAACCCCCTCCTGACTCATCACAACCCCTCCTGACTCATCACAACCCCCTCCTGACTTATCACAGCCCCTACTGACTCATCACAACCCCCTCCACACTCATCCCCCCTCCTGACTCATCACAACCCCCTCCTGACTTATCACAACCCCCTCCTGACTCATTACATCCCCTGACTTATCACATCCCCTCCTGACTCATCACATCCCCCTCCTGACTTATCACAGCCCCTCCTGACTTATCACAACCCCCTCCTGACTTATCACAGCCCCTCCTGACTTATCACAACCCCCTCCTGACTCATCACAACCCCCTCCTGACTCAATACAACTCCCTCCTGACTTATCACATCCCCCTCCTGACTCATCACAACTCCCTCCTGACTTATCACATCCCCTCTACTCATCACACCCCTCCTACTTATCACACCCCTCTACTCATCAAACCTCCTACTATCACAACCCTCCCTCACACACCCCTCCTGACTACACACCCCCTGACTTATCACAACCCTCCTGACTCATCACACCCCTCCTGACTTATCACTCCCCTCCTACCCACAACCCCCTCTACTTATCACAACCCCAACCTGACTCATCACATCCCCCTCCTGACTTATCACAGCCCCCTCCTGACTTATCACAACCCCCTCCTGACTTATCACAGCCCCCTCCTGACTTATCACATCCCCCTCCTGACTCATCACAACCCCTCCTGACTCATCACAACTCCCTCCTGACTTATCACATCCCCCTCCTGACTCATCACAACTCCCTCCTGACTTATCACATCCCCCTCCTGACTCATCACATCCACCTCCTGACTTATCACATCCCCCTCCTGACTCATCACACCCCCTCCTGACTTATCACAACCTCCTGACTCATCACAACCCCCTCCTGACTTATCACAGCCCCCTCCTGACTTATCAAAACCCCTCCTGACTCATCACATCCCTCCCTGACTTATCACTGCCCCCTCCTGACTTATCACAACCCCCTCCTAACTTATCACAACCCCCACCTGACTCATCACATCCCCCTCCTGACTCATCACATCCCCCTCCTGACTTATCACAACCCCTGTGTGTATCAGGGTTCAGGGTGTCCCACTGATGCTCCATTAAAAAAAACACACACACACTCATGAGAACCTTGTCCGTTGTCCGTGTTCCTCACACCACAACCCACCACTCACACACACACTCACACCACAGCACACCTCTCACACACCACAACTCACCACTGATGCAGCTTTGCTCCATACTACAAGTGTGTTTTTATGATTGTACCTGCCTGCAATATATTTCTATTTCCAAAAATATTTTTTAAAATAATTTTTAAAGACAGCAACATTCAATATTCAATAAAGCAGTTCCTGAAGATGAATGAATAAAGGAGAGTAAAAAATGCTCCTGTCAGTTGTGAGACTGATTGATGTGGGGTTCTAGAATGCTGAGCTGATGTGTTAATTGTGCAGGACCAAAATACATGGAATTATATGATTGAGGGTTTTTAACATGTCACATGTGGGGTCCAGATTAAGAATGAATTTTGCATAATTGGCCTTTATCCTGTGTATATTATAATTTCCCACACCATTCAGCTCTGTGTTGTGTGTGTGTGTGTGTGTGTGTGTGTGTGTGTGTGTGTGTGTGTGTGTGTGTGTGTGTGTGTGTGTGTGTGTGTGTGTGTGTGTGTGTGAAAGTGAGAAAGTAAGTGAGAAACAGATACAGAAAAATAGATAAATCATAAATGAATAAAAGTGAGAATGTAAAAGATAGATGAAAGAAAGAGAACAAGAATGGGTCAGAGTTAGTAAGAAAGAGAGAGAGAACATGGGAGAGTGACAGATATTAAACAAACGAGAGGGAGAGAGAAATTTTTTACAACAGTGTGAAAGAGTATGTTGAAGAATCGGGGAGAGAGACGAAAAGGAATAGTCAGTGACGGATAAAGACAGACAGCAGAGAGAGAGGAAAAACGAGTGACAAAGCAAGACCAAGTGACTGTGAAATAATGAAAGAATGAAAGAGAAATCATGGGAGAGAGATATTGATGGATAGATAGATATAGAAAGAGAGAGAGAGAGAGAGAGAGAGAGAGTGTTTATTTAAGTTGTTCGTCTGGCGTCTCAGACAGAGTGCAGACTACAGGCTGTAATGAGAAACAGATCTGTCCGAGGGGAGGAGAGACGGAGGGAGGGATGGATGGAGGGATAGAGGGAGGGAGAGATGTAGAGGGGGAATAGATACGGCCAAAGAGGGTGAAGTATGAAGAGACCAGAGGAGAGGACCCTGTCTTTGTTTTCATATCTATAACATTATATAGGTGCGTGTGTGTGTGTGTGTAATAGATATAATGTATATAGCAGATATAAATCTGTATAATCTGTAATATATAATGTAGACTGTAGATATGAAGCATAGAGAAACACTCCTCATCATAACTCACCACACATGTGCAGTTTATTCCGTTTTTAACTTCTTCAGCCAATCCGAAGCGAGAATGGTGGCAGGGGGCGGGATGAGAAGCTGGCGCGGGGATGGTGGAGGGTTTGATTAACACTAGAAGCTTCCAATGAGAGAAGAGAGCAGCGGAGCGAAAGAAAAACGGGAATCCACCCAGAGACAATTAGAGGAGAAGAAAGCGGATAAAAGTTTGGAGTGTGTGAAAGTGCAGGCTGTGGATGCGGATGTGTGCGGAATTACAAGTTATTTTACTCCTTAAACATGCAGAACCGCCGACAGAAGAAGTTTTAATAGTGACTTTGGACTCAGAGAGAGAGAAAAAGTCTGCTAGACTCGGATTAAAGAAAGATTTTCGGATAAAAGCTTTAAGGAGGTTATGTAAAGAAATAACAGTGCACGAGGAGATGAGAAGAGAAGAGGAGATGTGATGATGATCCAGACATGAAGGTTCTGACCAGAACATGGACGTTTAGGAGCATAAATCTTTAATACAGTTGTGTTTTAAAGACAGTAAAGTGGATTAAAGTTGAGAAAAGTGCTGATTTGGAGTGAGGATGAGCTCTGGGTGGGAGGAAGAAGAGCTGGACTTCAAACTGATCTTCGAGGAGGAGCAACAGCACCAGGACAGCACGGGTCTGTCATTTAATAATAATAATAATAATAATAATAATAATAATAATGAATCAACACCATTTTCACTATTAGAGGTCAGTATATAAAAGGTCATGGAGTATAAGTATATATGATTTACTCGTAAATAAGTGCAGTGATAATAATATCACAATAAATGACCACAAAACCTTTATCCAAGTATTGTAAAGTATCTGATTTACTATAAAACTACAATATTTATTTTAAATTAGTGATTTTCCTCATCTTTACAATATTCATGTAGCAATCTTTTGATTAATGAAATTTGAATGCGTGAAACTGACGGTAATGAATCTAGTGACGTGAGAAAGAACTGCACAGAGAAGAGTTTTCATTATTTACACCACGATACTGCTGCTGCACTCTGATTGGTCAGAAGGTGTTGATAAATTGTCTATAACACCAGCCCTGACAGTAGCGCAAGTTTATATTAATGTGTTCTCGTTTCTATAGTAACAGTTAATTCACAGGGATGTGTAAAGCGAACACTCCACAGAAATGGATTCAAAACGTGTGAAATCACTGATACGGTGAAGTTTACTGTAGTTTATGTAGTGTGTGTGGAAGGAGTCTCCAGTGTCAGCGCTGTGTAACAGTCAGAGGTAAAGCTGGAACTTTTAAGTTTTTCGACATCTTCAGGACAGAGGAGTTTACTGACGTTCCACGATATTAAATGTAACTATAAACGGATAAAAAGTACGACGTGATGTTCTTCAATAAATAAAAAAGCTGTAATTGTGTGTGAGCTGCTGTGGTGTAAGTGGAATAAAACACTTGGGGTCGTGCTGTTAGAGGAAAATAATCAACCTCAGGTGGAAACAGTAACTCCACTTCATCATTAACACACACAACTTTAACTTTAACACACACACAGTGTTTATTACTTACTTTTAGTGTTATTATAAGCTGTGTAATACTGACATGTGACTGTATTTGTGCTGATATTTATTCACACCACACACATTCACACGTTAGTGAGAATCACACCATTTTCACAGTCCAACACACACACACACACACAAATAATTTTAGTTCCTCTGAACATTATTGAACTTTAAGCTGCATTCAAGAACTGGTCAATTTAAGTCATGTGAAGGAGAACGCAAAGCAAAACTGTGTTGCTAGACAAGTGGCGAATTTTTGTGACAAGCATAAGCTGGCTAATGACTGAGGCTAGTGATTTTCTTGCTAGCAAATAGCGATTAAGTCTTTATTAGAGATAGTGTTAACAAAAACACAGTGAGAGGGGAAACGACACAGAACCATCCGGATCATCAGCGTTTACCTCAGAATGCTGATAGATGACTGAGAAAACACTACAATAACATTGTAATTACACTCAGGATCAACTGCTAGCACAGCTAACACAGGCCTGAAATTTTTTTTGTCCAAATAACAACAATGTGATATTTTGGTCCATATCGTGAAGCACTTTCAGATTTTTGATGTGAGTGTCAATTTGTTTAACCTAATCTGATCTAATCTAGTCTAATCTGATCTGATGTAATCTAATCTGATCAGATAACGTCACTGCTAACAATTAATTTCTCTTCTTTGGTTTGACATTGTGTATATTACAATGCCAGATTTAATTATACAGTATAATAGTTTAGTAACATTTGTTAAACTTCTTAGCATCTTTAACACAACACTACCCCAGCATTAGCGTAATTTAGTATCTTAATAACCTCTCCAGAGTTCTGTATTTAATGCTAAGCTGCTAGCTCTACATTGCATTTTATTCACTTATTGCAGACTTCTTTATGTAACATTGCCACAGTAGTTTAGCTAATTTTAGCTAGCTTGCTATTTACCTTTACTATAACATCCTACTCACTATCTAGCTAATGTCCTAATAGAACAGAAACTGGAGGTTAGCCTAGCATATAAATGTGTGTGTGTGTGTGTGAGAGAGAGAGAGAGAGTAAGACACACACACACACAGAGAGACACACACGGAGAGACAGACACCGAGAGAGAGACACACACACAGACTGAGAGAGAGTGAGGGAGAGACACAGACAGAGAGAGAGACACACACACACACAGACAGAGAGAGAGAGAGAGAGACACTGAGAGAGAGAAAGAGAGACACAGATAGAGAGACAGACAGAGAGAGAGAGAGAGAGAGGAGGGTATGGAACAATGTGGTTTTAATCAGTTGTGCGTGTGAATAGTGTTAACTGTTGCCATCTGGACCCAGCCCTGCATTTCTGTTTACTGAACACACACACACACATCCCTCCATCCTCCCCTCTTTTTTTTCATGGCACATACTCCTCTTTCTCTCCCTCCATCCGTTGAGGAATGAAGCTACGCTAACTGACTCCAGCTTTAACCCTTGTTTACGTTCACTAGTCTGAGTGCACTACTGAGAATCATCACTGATCCTCCTTCTCCTCAGCTGATCCTTATTATTCAAGAATCCGTCGATTTAAACGGAGACAGATACGCTTCTTAGAAATCCTTTTATGAAACTAAATATCTGATTTGCTTCTATTTTTTTGTAAATTGTTGCCACACAATTTTACATTCACATGCTAACACATTTATGCTAACACACATAATCTCTTAAAGGAACAGCATGACCAGAAAATCTTCCTTAATGATTAAAACCTGAAATTAATTCACATGTAATATTTTAATGAGTAATTATCAGTAATGATCTCTAATATAATCACTTCTTGTATTATCCAGTCTCAGACAGCCAACTGACTTCCCCACTCAGCCAGTCAATGGGAATCCTTCCTTCCCCTCCACCATCCAATCAAAGGGCTGGCATGCATTCCCCACCTCCCAGACGTGCGCTGGTGAGAGAGTTCAGCGGGACATACGAGAGTCTTCCGGCACGGTCTGTCCAGGTGAGGAAAGAACAATAAATGAACATTATAATAAATGTGGGATGTAGAAAAGCATAACATTAGCTAGATTTGTATGGGACTAATCTCCTACACTAAGCACTAATTAGCGTCTCTCTGTCTCAGGTCTCAGAGTCTCGTGTTTTGGAGTGTCCCAGTATTCAGATCACCACCATCTCCCCTGATGATGATTTTACCCCAGAAGGGGGAACTTACTGGGACAGAGACCGTCTCTACCTGCCCCTCCTCGACCCCTACTGTTACAGGGACAGCAGTATGGGGGCGGGGTCTCTGAGCCCAAGTCCTGCTTCCAGCCCGTCTTCCCGCGGTTGGCTAAGCCCTGCGTCGAGCTGCGATTCTCTCCTGGTGGAAGACGAGGAGCTAAGTGAAGCCACCACCCACTTCTGCCTGTCGCCATCATCCCGACCCACCTCACCTGGGGGTAAAAAACGGAGAAACTCCCCCCTTCCCTCGCCAAGCCACTCCCGCAGGGGCAGTTACTCTGAAGACCATGTCCAGTTCTTGGACACGGGAGACTCCGCCCCCCAATCTCAGGGCCAGATTGAGCTCAGTATCCCTCAGAAGACCAGGAAGACCTCACTGGAGCAGGTCAGATTGTTTTACTAAAATATCACCATGGTTACGATGGGATTTTATAACAAATATCAGGGATAAAATCTAAAGAGTCATTAATATAAACACTGCTAAGTGATGAACTGGGAAGGTGAACACACAATTTAGTGAAAAGTTGAAAGTACTGTTGCTATGCAACTAGATGCTATGAATACTGATTTAACGGTTTTGTCTCACACAGTGAGAGTGGAAACGAGTACGTTCATGTGGATCCTTATAAACGACGTAAACACATGGACATAGCATAACTATTTATTCAGTATCAGGTGCTTTGTGGTAATTATTAGCAAATTACAATCTGACATATCGAAAAAACTCGCACAGATCTCTCAAATCAACCGACTGAATGCTACGACAAAATGTTTTCCGTCACTTGGTTCGAGATAGCTGTGGGATTTTATTTTTTTGTCGTAGCATTTTGTCTGTAAGAACCTCACTACACCAAACTAAAGAAGTACATTTATTTTCATTGCCTCATAGTTTAATCAATCACAGCTTTTCCCGCCCCCTGGTTTGTTCTAATTGGTTGCTATTAGAAAGTTAGGCACATTTCAGCAGCACTCTCTAGTGTCTGTCTTCATGATGTACTTTATAAACACAGGTCTCCTCCCGAGACGTGGAACTGGAGCAGATTCCTGCCCAAAATACCCCCTGCCCCCCCTCAGACATGGGGCAACTCAGGAGGGAGCCTCTCACGCTGGGGATGGACTACCTCTCTGTACCCAACACCCTCGGCTGGGGAAGAACCCGCGCCAGCGCCCACAGCCCCATCTTCAGGTTGGAGACAAACCCACACACACTTTTAGTTTAAACACACACACACACACACAGATGCCTGTTTTCAAATCAGTTTAGTGCAATTCTTTGTTTTTCCAAATGTTTGTAACACACCTACACAGACTAATGATGCCCCCATGCAGTGAAAAAGGCATGTGGATTGGGACATGCACACAAAAACTGATTATGTCATTGTTATTGCTTTTTATTGTGGTTATTATTGCAGGTCTAACGCATTGCCGCCGCTCGATTGGCCATTGCCTTGTCAGTTTGATCAGTACGAGTTGCGGATAGAGGTTCAGCCGCGTCCTCATCATCGCGCTCATTACGAGACAGAAGGAAGTCGAGGAGCCGTGAAGGCATCACCAGGAGGACATCCTGTAGTGAAGGTCACAGTTATTATTATTATTATTATTATTATTATGATTAATGTTTCACACTCCATCAGTCACACAGTGACTTACCACAAACCACAAACTTTACCACAAATTTAGCATCAGGATAACTAAAGCTAGCATCTCAGCTAACATGGAACACATTAGAAATGCTAACGTGAAAGCTTGTAGACAGCAATTAGCATACAAAAAAAAAAAAATATTTTAAAAGCAAAAAAAAAAAAAAAAAAGTTTTTGTGTTTTTTTTTTTTTTTTTTTTTTTAAAAGAAATAATTTTAATAAAAAAAAAAAAAAAAAATAAAATAATTAATTTTTAAAAAAAAAAAAAATAAAAAAAAAAAAAAAAAAAAAAAAAAAAAAAAAAAAAAAAAAAAAAAAAAAAAAAAAAAAAAAAAAAAAAAAAAAAAAAAAAAAAAAAAAAAAAAAAAAAAAAAAAAAAAAAAAAAAAAAAAAAAAAAAATTATCTACTGAACTAAACAAAATTCAGCCCTATAGCATAAACGTTAGCTGCAGTGCTACAGTGCTAAACCTGTTAGTATTAGTGTAAATTTTACTCTCACAGGCTCCTGATATTAGTTTTAAATAGTACCAGTTAGCATACTCATACATGTATGATGCTAACTCCTGAATGCTAGCGTAGTTAATGACTAACATAGCTAATAAGTAGCATAACTAATAACTAGCATAGCTAATAAACAGGCTGATGGAAGTTTATGAGCATCGGTTGGTGCTGGTTTATTTATTTATTTCTCTTTTCCAGCTGGTTGGATATGCGGAGCGTCAGCCTTTGTCCTTACAGGTTTTCGTAGGAACCGCAGACGACAGATCAATTCGCCCACATCCGTTTTATCAAATACACAGGTACTCAAATGATCATGATTTTTATGTATTTATATTTGAAAAAGAATTAAATATTTAATATTTAAATATTAGTTGCATAAGCATGATGCTAATTTGTGGTTCCAGTACTCATCAGCTACATTAGCCTTGTAATTTTCCTTTAAATTAGCTAATCACACTGAAAGTCTGTATGTGTGTGTGTGTGTGTGTGTGTTTCCAGGGTGACGGGGAAGATGGTCGGCACAGCGAGTCAGGAGAGCATGCAGACTGGAACCAAGCTACTGGAGATCCCTTTAAACCCCGAGACCAACATGACAGCACTGTGAGAACCTAACCTGTGTTTGTGTGTGTGTGCGTGTGTGTGTGTGTGTTTAATCTCTCGGTTCTCCGCAGTATCGACTGTGCTGGGATCCTGAAGTTAAGGAACTCAGATATCGAGCTGAGGAAAGGGGAGACGGACGTCGGGAGGAAGAATACTCGCGTGCGATTGGTCTTCAGAACTCACCTGCCTTTAGCTCCGCCCCTTGGTCCACCTGGACGAGTGTTAGCTTTGCAGGTGGCCTCTCAGCCAATCGAGTG